>WAAB01003915.1:763007-967665 GCA_013389865.1 Piaya cayana | reverse complement strand
ACTGGCCTTCAGCTGGATTTAACTCCATTTACCACCACTCTCTGGGCCCGGCCAGCCAACCAGTTTTCCACCCAGGAGAGTGTGCGCCTGTTCAGGCCAGAGGCTGACAAGTTTCCTTATCAGAATGCTGTGAGAAACTGTGTCAAAGGCTTTGCTGAAGTCCAGGAAGACCACATCCACAGCCTTTCCCTCATCCAGCAGGTGGGTCACTTTGTCGTAGAAGGCAATCAGGTTAGTTTGGCAAGACCTGCCTTTAAATTTTGGATGTCTTTGAGTGTCCAGGACATCTAGGAGAGAGCTGCATGCTTCAGGAATAGCAGCTGGATGCCAGGTGGGTGTGGAGAAGTGCACCAACTGCTTCTGTGTAGGTACCACATTGCTTCTTCCTTCTGGGATGAGGTGCCAGCCTCTAAGTAACCACACTTGCTTTTTCCAGCCTAAAAATGCTGAAGCTGTCTTTAAAAAAACCCAAAAAACCAAAAAGCAGTTGTACTTTAGAATAATCTTATCTGATAGACCTTGACAAGCCATGGTTTAGCATTTTATCTGTTGTATCACTGTGGGGAAACTAAACATCAGGAGAGCAAGTCCCAAGACAAAACTGTAGAATCTGGCAGTGGAGCATCCAAAATGTACATCCTTTTAATACACCACTCCATTGTTGCTCACTATGAACTTTCCTCTGGCAAATCTTTAAAACTCACAGCACTTATAATGATGTTGATTACTAATTACCAATACACTACAAACTAGGTATTGATTATTGCATAGTAACTTAACAACAGATACTTGTACTGGGGAAAGAGAAGCATCTCTTAAAAAGCTGGACACTGTGACATTTGGGCTAGTGGGGGACAGCCTGGCTGCCTCTTGCCTAAGGTTGAGCAGACTGGTCAAGTGTCACAACCAAGGTCACTCTGTAAGCCCATGGCTCAGAAGGGATTACAGCATGGCAAGATGCTTTGTGGTTCCTGCTCTTACCCTCTGAACTCTAAACCCCATGAGTCCTCATCAAAATATGACCTGCTTAGATAAAAATATCCACTATTGTTTCACTCTGGAGCAACTGGCATATAAAACAACTATAGCCTGATGCTGTTTCCAGCAAGCATCACAAGTTTTCTGCCCTGAGTGTGTTACTTTCAACATGCTGCTGCTGCCAAAGTTAGCTAAATTTCAAGCCAGGATCACTGGAAATGAGAATGTGCCCAATCAGAATATATTGATATGAACTATACCTCACAATATCATCAACACTTTCAATAAGAGCAGACCAAACAATCTTTTCAGTTGCAGACAGAACAATTACCATGTGTCTTAGAGCACAGGAGGACACAAGCAGCATGCTGGACTCTCTAAGGTCAGAGGCTGAAAAAGTGCTGACTGTGCATTACAACCTGTGTGCGTGTGCGGTGAAAAGATCAAGTTTTATGAGCAAGCCACTCAAGGGTTGAGACACACAGCCTGTGTACAGGGCTTAAGGTGTTACTGTATGTCAGCCAAACCTCTGTACTTCTCTATGCTTGTGTTTTTAGTCTGTTTCAGATTAAGCTTCTTTCATCAAGTTTTCAGCTAAATGGCATTACCTCACATCTCAGGCTCACATCATGAGTACACACAGCAAACAGCTACAGAGATTGCCTTAGCTCAGCTGACACAAGGTAATACACAGTGCCTCTGCTACTTGCAGATATGCAAGAGGGTTACATATAGATTTACACAATCAGGTGAAAACGAAGAGCAGTGGGTAAAAACAACCTCAATACTTTAGTATTTTTCTTCTGAAATTTAGAAAGCTTAGAAATGTTCTTTAAAAAAGTAGAGATCTTTGGGGTAGGAATAAAATCTCAGGTTGGGTTATTAAGCCAATACCACTGAAATGCATTTTCAGTGTGAAGTCTTTCACCGTATCTTTTGCTGCCTGGAACTAAAGAAACTTGAGCTGTGCATAAGTATGGAGGTATTCCCTGCCTCAAAGCAAAGCACTCTTTGCAGGATATTTAATGATGTAATAGGTGATACTAGCAATGAAATCATAAATTTAAAGCCATTGAAGTTTGGGGGACCACAGGAACTGAGTCCTCAGGAGGCACCCACAGCTGACTAAAAAAAACAGCTGCTGCCATGACATTTCAGAATTTGTCAAGAAGATCTTGAGAATGCTTGGGTTTGATTAAGGTTGTGATACAGTCTATGTATCATCAGTGACTTCCTGACAGTGAGGAACATTCATGGCAATCCAAAGCTCAAGAGTAGTCCATCACTCTGCCAAGAGGAGTTCAACAGAAATGCGCTGTATATGATGACAATGGAGCTGGAAGAGGTCATTTAAACTGTGAGGAGATCATTCCACATTTCCAGCCCAACACACCCAGGGGACTTAGATGTGGAAGTCCCTTTGAGTTTCACCTCCTATAAGGGCTTACTGCAATCACAGACCCACAGCACAACTTATAGCATTTGCTTTTCTTTCTGTGCCTTACCATTCTCTAAAGAGGAAAGTGGTAAAACTCCAGAATTACTCACTGGAAGTTTTCAGATGTTTGTTTCATGCCTGCTCAGCAGTATAAGGCCTTCAGAAGAATAATTAAAAGAAATGCAAAGGAGGGTCATTATTACCAGGTATGGTCTCCTGGGGTAAGGGTATTTTCCTCTACAGAAAAAAATCTCTGCATTTTACGGTTGTGACTTGAACTTGTGACATAGTGTGAACCTGCTGATTTTCTCAGAAATTAAATCTCAGATGTTATTGAGGATGTTTCCAAAAACACCCCCATGACGGAAGAACAGACACAGACACCTGATGCTTTACCAGCAGCAGAGGAAACATTTGTGAGCAAAGCTTTGCACTCTAGGCTGAAAATTTACTTGGTTATATCAACACATTATAGTGTAATAAAGACAGTTCAGTGTTCAAAAATTAAACAAAGGTTTTGGGGTTTTTTCCTTGCCATTGGAGCTGCACATTCCACAGACAAGGAAGGCACCCAAGGTGAAAAGTGTCAGAACAGACCTTTCATTAGCTTTGGGCTACTGAAAATACCTCTCTCTTTCACATTCTAGTATTCTGCCTGTCCCCTAACAGAGCAATATTTTGCTGACTATTAGTTCCAAGAGCAACAAGGAACCAGCCCAGTGGGTTGTGCCACAAGCCAGGTGTTTGCTTTTCAGAAAGCCTGATGTATCCTCCCACAGCATTCCAAACCAAGGGCTCTCCTGAATCCACATGTCCAAGGTGTCAAACAAAAAGTGACCTTTTATCAAAGCAACTTCTGTTCAAAAGGCATGGTTAGTGGCAAGGTGAACCACCTAATTCCTCAAGGAAAGAGCTCCTGGATGCTGTCTCTGGATAGCCCAACATAGATTTCTGGCTGGCAATGGGGTCACAGATTCCTTATATCCTATCAAAAATGTGGCCATGTGTGACAAACATTGTCAACCATCCTTATCACTTCACCCATGACAGACCAAAACATGCCAAGAGCTTCCATTCAACAACTCTCTCTGCCTCTCCTTGGGGTACTCACCCATCTTTTCAAGCGTTTCAGGAACACGTTAAGTCATTCTAGACAAGCTTTGCTATCCAGCTAAACAAATGACCCTTTCTGAGCACAAAGCAAAATAAGAGGTTGGGAACAATTGAAGGAAGTGCACCAAACAGACGTTCCTGCAGTAATTAACATCATTCATCTGGGGAGAGGGGGAGCAGGGGAGCACCCTACCCAGGACCACCCTCTCCTCTCTGGCCGGGGTCTGCTCCCATTGTTCTTGCTAGGAGCCATGCCACAGACTCCAGCAGGAGCAGGAGCAGGCCGTTAATCCCCATTTCCTCTTGGCCGAGTGAACTGCAGTGTATGCCAGTGACAGCTAAATGAAGGATTCCTTTTTCCAGAGGACCAGCAACAGCTCTCAACTCATAAACTCAAGGTAATTGACATTACAAGCAAGCTTTACCCACAGGGACCCTAGAGCAGTCAACAATTGTACTTTAATGAGTAGGAAGGGAGAAGCAGGGAAGTCTTTGCAAGCCATGGTAGAACATTCTAAGAAAAACTCTTTCCCTTTTCCAGGCAAGGCACGAAACCCAGCAAGGAGGGAGGCCTGGTGAAAATGCCTTTCTTCCTGGCTTTCCTGTGGGGGGGAAAAAAAAGCAACAACGGGGATGAAAAATGGTTATTGGGATTTGAGGCAAACAGCAGCCAGTTAACAAACCCAAACAATGAAAGAGGAAGCCAGGCTTAGGTGAAAAAGTTGAAGACCTCAGAGCCCTGGAGTTATGAACACAAAGGATGTCTAACAGTCTGGACTGCCACAGAAGGGCAGAGCACAGGGTGGAAGTGCTAACCCAAGTGTTGCATGAACCCAGGAACCTAGCAACCCTGACAAACTTAAGAGGGTATCATACCTCTCAGTCTCTCTTCTGTTTCTCCTCCTGAGTCAGTAAAGCCATGGTCTGTTGGGGACACTACGTCAGTGCTTCACAGAGTGATGCTAGCCCTGACCACAGAGGGGAAATTAAGTAAAAATGTATCCAAGATCACTGCTGTTTGCAGGAAAGCACTTGCCAATGCTTAGATGACACTGCTCAATTTTCACTCTACCTGTTGGGCACTAAAAGGTATTCATGCTTTGCAAGGGAATTTTCTTTGAATGACTCCTTCTCCTCATAGCCTAAAGTGAAGGGAGGCAACACAGAAACTGACAATTTGTGTGGTATACTACTTGCAACATGTTAGCAATTTATTGGAAAAAGAATGGCATTAGGGAAAATCCTCTTCTTTATCTCTATCAAAATGTTGTTGTTGCTGAGTAAGTTTCCAATAGTAGACCACAAAGCCAGTGGACTAATTGTCATATAAAGACATTAAATAAGAATGGTCCCAGCCTTAGATTAGGATCCCACTTAAATTAGCAATGAAAGGAAGAAAGAGACAGAGAGGCAGAGCAGCAATAACTATCGGGGTAACAGGCAGTGGCCTCAGCCGATCAGCTACCTAACAGGTATCACTTTGAAGAAAGTTCTGTTTTTCTGGAGGATTAACAAATATTCAGTCAAGGCAAGATTCACTGAATGACTTAAGTAAGACTTGGAAACATCTAGGGATCTGAGGGGCAGAGGCAGATGGTGCAGATCCAAATGCTGTGGATCATTTTGGAAAGGAGCAGGGGGCAGGCCATAGCTAGTACAAACGTGTGTTGGCTGATGGTAGCAGATGAATGCTGGGTAACTGTGGACAGTCACAACAGTTTTTCTGAGTTAAAATATCATAACAAAATGATTGAAAGTAGGTAACAAATTCCTGAAACGAAAGAAAAGGATTAACTTGTCTTGAAAACCATCCAAGATAGAGGCAAAGAAGAGATGGGTACTTGGGAGGGCTACCATCTCAGTCCCCTCATACCTGTGAGAGGCAACCCATCCTCAGAGTGCAGGACTGGAGATGTTTCAGCTATCCCCATTGGGGTTGCTCTCACAAACTCCAGTGAATACAAGAGATTTTGGGTTGTTTATGCCATTGTTCTTGGCTGACTGTCTGGTTCTCATGAGACCTTTAATGGGGCAACCTGAATCCTGCATCTGCTCCCCCATAAAGCTCTGGTCTTGGTGGACTAAGGGACTATTCCACTGGTGTTCCTTGCAACCCTGCCACACCATAACAACAACCACATTGGGGGGACTCAACTGCAGAGGTGCTATTCCAGAATCCAGCAGCTGAAGGGTTAACACAGTAGCACAGATAAAACATTACCTGTGTTTTGTGATTAGATTAAACCATCCATCATGTCCATACCTTTCGTCTGTTTTAACAACACTTCTTGCTCTATCTGGCTTCCAATAACACTATCGAATGATGAAACTTAATTGATCAGATGTGTTGAGTATGGCCCTTTTTTTCAGTACACACAGAGGTGTCTGAATTTGCCACAAATGAAGGAAGGTCTCGTACATGAATTCACAGGAACAGCATTTGACCCATGTCATCTCCTGCTCAGCACCACACAAAGCTATGATTTCCAGTCCTAAACCAGTGTGTCTCCTGTGAGTCCAGAGTTTGAGATCAGGGCAAGCTGGGTCACCTCTTCCACTGAAATGTTCCCATCCTCCAAAGAATCACACAACTGAGACTGTGTCAGACCTGAGTAAAACTGGTAACAGTGTCTGTAGCAAGCTTTAAAAAACTTTATTGAGAAGTTGAAGCTTTTCCTTTCAACACAATGGAGTGCAGTACTGAAACATGTGCCAAAAATCAGCTGTTATAATTGTTCTCATCTCAGGTAAGTCCTGTCCTGTACCTCAATTAAGTCTACAGTGGCTGGAAGAAGCACACTTGTCAGCGTTCCATGAATGCTTGAAAGAGATCCTCATTGTGGTGCTTTCTAGTTGAGCAATTGTGCACACAAAGGCAGGGAGATTTTCTCTTGGGTGGGTGTCAGGAACCATCACCACCGCAGGCAACCCCTGAGGCCCATTGCATGAGGATTCTGCAGTCACTCATCTGTTTAAACCCTTTATGACGCACTCTCTGACTACTGTAAACTTGCAGACATGAGTCCTAAGGATGATGCTCAGACTGCTCTGAGATTCACAGCTTATGTCATCTCCTGGTGAGCTCTTAGGCTACAGTCGTATTGCTACTGTAGCTAACAGCAAAACTCCCAGGAAGCCAATGGGAGCAGAATCAGGCCCACCTTAGTGGGGAAATTTTTAACATAATAAACTGTGGCTGTTTGGAAGATGTAATAAGAAACTCTTTGTTCCACCAGAACTGGGCATGGCAGGCCAGCGACAGGACCATCATGTTCACTGGAGGTAAACTAGGGCTGGTGAAATACTGTGCCCTTGATACAATTGTGGTTTAAATACAGTAAACATGCAGGGTAACTGTGAATTGCTTAGACCAGTAGTATCATTTTGCTTTAGACCTCAAGCTGAACCCAGACCAAATTTCCAAATTTGAAAGGCCAGTGCATTATCTGTTAAGCCACCTATCCTCCTGGAAAATCTTATCCATGTTCATGCAAAAGGTAAACAAAACCCAGACTGCTCTGGGCTATAAGCCAAAGCTGAACACAACACACACACTCCCCAATAGTAAGGGAAAGTGCTGCACAAGGGTTTGACAGTTATGAACAGATAGCGATAATTGCAGACCAGGCTTTGCCACAGAAGCCTTGATGCTGACAACCTTGACTATGCTCAGTTGCTTGTAAGCTGCAGGTATATTTCCTTATTAGTGTTACTGCATTCCTTCTGGAAGGGAAGGCGAAACTGGAGTATACTGGTCCTCAGTGCATCAGAGGTATTTGCAAAGAGACTCTTGAAATACAAGGCACCATCTTGTTTGTTCATTTGTTGTCTACTCCTATGCACCGTAAGCACCTTTGTTTTACAAGAACGGGGCAGAGAGCAGCCAGGCACTCAGAACAAGATTTTTTCCTACTTTGCTCTTTGTTTTGCAATCTCTGGTCACTGCAGTCACCTGTGAAAGCTGTTTCCTACATTCCATGATAGGAGCTTTCTTTTAGTTTATGTTCAGCTGTTTGTCAAGAACACACCCTGTGTGGGGATCTGTCACTGTGTAGGTCTATTATTATTTACACCAGAAAGATTTATTGTTTTATGCTATATCAAAGCCAGGTACCATTTATTACCCTTCATCTACATGCAAAACTCTCCTTAGGGTCACCAAAAGATGTGCCCATACTCAGCTGTGTTATATAGCAAATTAGCTGCTAAAGCCCCAATGCTTTGGTTATTGGTTAATAGTGCTGGGCTGGCAGTTAGAGAATTGGCTTACTGAATGTTCCTTGTTGACTGTTCCTTGGTTTCCTTGTTGATCCTCAAGTGGGAAGCTGAGGACATCTGAAGTCTATCCCTGACTCTGTCAAAGATTTCTGACTTGAATGTTGAACAACTGCCATTAACTGTGCCCAAACTGCAGGAGTAAGGTAAATAATGCTGAGCCACCCCACAGGGAGAGATCAGAAGAATCTAGTCATCATGGCTGGCAGCATGTGTCTCAGTCTTCGCATGCAGGTTAATGCAGGTGTGTAAAGGTGCCAGTGTATGTCCCTGTCAGGGCAGTCAGGGAAACCCACAGAAATAGCAGAGGCCAGCTTCCCCAGGGAGAGAAGAGGAGTCTCAGCAGCTATGAAACAGTGAAAGCCCAGTTCCAGGGGATACTGCTGGGCATGAACAAGGACTTCCCTCAGCCTCTGCTTCAGTAAAACCAGCCCCATCACTCTTTCTAATGGTGTGTCCAAGGAAAACAACCACAGTGCTGAGAGGTGGCAAAATCCATGTGGTGCAGTACAGTGCATGGCACAAGGCTGAAGACCAACTACTACAAATGAATTGTCTCCACTAGCACCAGGGGATACCCTCTTCAAGGTCACACACCTGCTTCTGATGAGATTTGTTTATCATGGAGAGATTTTTCCAAAATCATAAATGAGATACATACAAAATGCTGGAAGGGAGCCTGTGAGCATCACAAGACGTAGGACAGAGGGTTTATTTTTGGATAAATGAGTAAAGACCATGACAGACGTGGAAAGAGCAGGGGTTGTTCATGTCTTTGAAAGAACTACAGTGCTGTTTTGAATTAATCATATTCACATTTATACAGCACAGACATCCTAGGAGTCTTGAAAATTTAGGCAAAACATTGCACATTACATACCAAGAAAGCTAAGGAGCTGATGTCAAAATGCATGCAGCAGAAGAGTCTGATTCAGAGAAAAGGAAATGCATTCAGAGTCCTTCCAAGTAAACCCCTGTTTTTGTAAGAAATACCATGAACTGCATGTATCAGCCACTTCTGCATAGCTCTGCTTGGTTTATTGGTTTCAGAGTGGAGGAAGGCAGGTAGTTTTAGTTTTGCCTAGATTTCTATCTACAGCCCCAGAGCACAGAGGTGAAACAGACTTGTGTTTAGAACATTAGGCCAACACCCTTACTCCCTTATTAGGGTTATTGGATCTTTCATTATTTAGGCATTGCAAGGAAGAGATAAATTGACACTAGTTCAGAAACCATTAGAGTGCACATTAGTGAACAGTGAGCATCATCACTGAAGCTGTAGTTCTGGATTCCTTCTCCACATCACAGGAGCAATGTGATGCTTTAAATTTGCCACGTGATATGAGATACTTCCCAGCCACTTATGCTCAAAGGAGGAGTGAGTTTACATCCAGGAGACTGAGAACCTTAAACCTTGGCACTGGGGAGCATTGACCCCCAGCCAGATCTTAGCTACTCAATGGGAAATAATTCCTAGCCTTGGGAATTGTCCCAGATTACTTGCCTGAAGCACAGTTCCATCAGGAGTGTCTTCACATACTACCTTATTTGAATTTCTTACCTCCTTGGAGACAGAAGGTCCTATGGGTGGAACTCACCTGGCCTGCCTCTGGCTGCCAAAATGTGCTTGGGCTGGGCAGGGGTCCAACATGGATGCCCTAGAGCTTGCGAGAGCCCATAGCCTTTTGGCCTTGCCATATCTCTGGCCAGTGCCTCCCTCAGCCAGTCCAAGCCCCTGTACTGGTCCTGAAGGAAAGAGCAAACACAGCAAGCCACCATGGTGCTTGCATGTACCTCCAACCAGGCTTAAAATCTGGAGCAGTACCAGCTTTACAGTGATTCAACAACAAGTTGCTTTAGATGGACATGCTTATAAGAGAGGACTCCCTTCTCTCAAGCTCTGCCAGGGGAGGTTTTAGGTTGGACATTAGGAAAAAAAATTTCACAGAAAGGGTCATTGGGCACTGGAACAGGCTGCCTAGGGATGTGGTTGAGTCACCTTCCCTGGAGGTGTTTAAGGCACGGGTGGACGAGGTGTTAAGGGGCATGGTTTAGTGTTTGATAGGAATGGTTGGACTCAATGATCCGGTGGGTCTCTTCCAACTTGGTGATTCTATGATTCTATGATTCTATGATATGGCTTGTATCCTGGGTCCACAGGCAGAAATAAAGGAAGCTTCTTGTCTTCCTGCCCTCACTAAGTGATCCTGTGGTTACCTCAGAAAGGCTTCGATTTCCCAGAGCCACTGAATAGTTCCAGTGTCTGCTCCAAGTAATGGGAGCTGTAGGAACATGAAACTTATGAATTTAGGAGTCTAACCTTTATTCCCTGTGGTCAACCATTTTAACCCCACCACACTGTTCAGAAACTTAGCTGGAGGGACATGCTGCAAGTAGGGATCAGACTTCTGTGGGCTGTGACTCCCACAGCGTGGCATGCAAATGTCTCATCAGCAATGTGGGCTATATAAAACCAATGCAGATGCTTGGAGAAAACAAGAGAAAAGGAAAAAAAGAAAAACCAGCATCTTCTGCAAAGTGGGGCGGTCCAGGGTAGCCCTGGTGCACATCCCATCACTACTCCACCAGCCATGAGATGCAGACATTGCCTGCAGCAGCCACTGCTATTTAGAGAGATGGAAGGAGCCATTTCTTTGTCATTAGCAAAAGGCAAATTGTCTATTAAAAATAAAAGGCATCACAAGCAAACAAAATGATTCATTAGGATTTTAGGACTCACCTCCAAGCACAGCAGGGGGGAAAGAGCTTGCCATTTTCCATTCTGGTTGCAGAAGGGGATCAGCCCACGAAAAGGCATGTTCCCACAGTAGATGGTTTGATCTTGTTTTGTCAGACACTGAGGTTCAAATGACCTTTTTTTATTTGGCACAAGGATTTTGGCAGACTGGAGCATGCTGGTGCTAAATATAATAACAGTAACACCAGCTTTTCTATGGTACCACATCCAGCAAACAATGAAAACAGTGTTTCAGGCACTTGGTGCGGGAGTGTTGCCGACTGGGATCCAGAGACAAATCAAACTTTGGTTAGCAAATGAAAAGCTCTATTTGCTTGTAATCTCCAACATGGTAGGAGACACAGACATGAATGTCAGAACAACTCTTTCTGTGAAAAGATTTTTCGCTTTTTCTTATCTCTATGCTCTGCTTTTTCAAATACCTCCTTGGTTGTCATCTCTGAAGCCCATGTTTCATGCAGAAAAGATATCCGGTCATAGAAACAGTGTCATAATGCAAATGTACATGGCTGCAGGAAAAGCAAATGTAATCCTGAACTGCAGATTTTATACCTGAAGTTACCCTTTAGTTCAATTGTTGTCTGTATGTTTGTGTCAACTTTTTGTTTAACAACTTCTGAATCCATAGGACAATTTTAACAAATCTTGGCAGAGGGATAGAGATATTCTGTATATCACCTTCTCACAAGGTTTGTGAAAGGCTTTGTGAGGACAGAGTCACTCTTAAGGTCTGATACCAAAGGACCCTGCTGTCTAGAATCTCTCAGTTATTGTCAGACATCAAAAAGCCCAAGGAGAGGCTCAGACGGCTTCCTTCTCCAGACCTATTTGGTCTAGACTTTACTGAACCATGCTCCACTCCAAAAGAGCAAGCATGCAGGTATCTACAGCTCCCTTCAGCATCTTACTAGGAGCAACCTTCTCAGAAGACCAATAGAAGGCAAATACAGATGCTTCAGTTGGAAAAAAAATCAATCTAAAAAGCTAAGTAGCAGTATCTTTTGATCATTTTAGTTTTAGTCTAGACAGCAGGGCAGAAGGTTTGCTAGGCACTCTCAAAGACGTGAGAAAGGTGTTGCATGGCTAAGTATCACCTGGAAAAGTTTCATTTATTTCCTGAAGATACCGTCCCTCTCAAATAGGTCTACTTCCAATAGGTCTACTTTCTGCTTAGCTGTTCTTCTTTCTCCAAAATTTCAGACTGCCACCCTGACCCAATCCTGACTTCACTGCTAAAAGGCACCTTTCTAATTAACCATTGTACACATTTTTACAAGATTTAAATCACTCCAAATGGGAGCTTTCGAAGGAGCTGAATGTGCAAGGTCAACACCTCATTTCCTTTTAGAACTTTTAAAGATCCCTTCTAATGGGGCTTTAAGGTTTTAAAAGTTGAAAAATAAGAATTGTAAATAGTTCAACATACTTCTTCAATTCTGCACCCAGCAAAGTGTAGCCTAGAAGGAAGATTTTTAGACTGTGAGTCCTTGACTGAACTCAGGAAAGTGTCAGAGGACATGAAGATTGCAACAGTCTGCATGTGGGTTTATATTGCATCACCTAAAGATTCCATATGGCAGAAGGATTGTCATCTTGTATTTTTGTTGTGCTTTTGCTATAATGTCACAACAGTGTGATGAAAGCTTGGCGTCCTTTGGAGCCAGTCTTGGACTCATTAGCTATAAGGAGAACACTCTGACCTCCTCTAGAGAGGGAGCCTGTTGTCCCCACCATATCCATGACGCATCCTCATACCTGGTGCCAAGTTAACTTGATGCCAGTGGCTGGAAGGCAGGTACACCTTTCTAGCAAAGGTAATTATGTCCCTCACCAGTGCTGATCAGTGTTGGTGGCCTAGTCTGGGTCACATTCCTAGGCAGAGTTGTCTCCCCCATTCCTCATCCTGGGATGATGCTGCCTGCAGACATGCCTACACATCTGGGTCCTCTGTGAGGCTTGGCAGTGGTAGTTGTTTACATGTTTGCTGAGTGGTTTGTGGCTGGGCAGTCAGGTTTGTTATGCATTTTGTGCTGGAAATATGTGAAAGAAATGTTTTCTAGTATGTGTTACTTGGACCTCTCCCACTCTGAATTAAAAACATCAGCACAGATCCAAGCACCAGAACTCATCTGTTCAGTGTATCTCTTGGCAAAGGAGAAAGCAGGATCAAGGAATATATCAGTGCCTTCTGCTTTCTCCAGGGAAATCTGATGTAAAAGTTCTTTGAAAGTGAGGTTTCTTTTTGTATTGACCTGAAATATAGTGAGGCATACCAGGAGATATTTGCCTTCCTCTGAAAACCAATGGTACTAGTTTTTTTACAGAAAGTACATAACTGTGCTATTACTTCCCATGTGTTCAAGTATAACAAATACTTCCTTACTATCATGGCAGAGAAAAAACTAAGATTGAGTCAAAAAACTTGCACAGGATCAAACCCTTCTACATGCTGTATAATTTCTAAGAAAAGTAATTATCTTGCAATATCAAACCATTGCTCCTTTTCACAATGCAAAATTATTTTTCTGGAAATAGTGGATGCCAAGTGTATTTTATAATCTAGCCATAGATAATTCTTCTGTATATCTTTCTGTCTGTCAATCTACTGCTCTATGCAGTACTATTCCTACAGAACTAATCAGTCTCACCACAGGGACAGCTGTAACACAGAAAATATATATAATTTCAAACTCCTCAGAAAGGTGAGAGCATCGCGTACTCTTCCTTGGTGATGAACAGCAGTTCCTCTCTGTGGATACTGCTGTCATGAGGTGGTTCACTGCACAGAAGCATCCAGGGGGTCCTACTGTCAGTGGGAATCAGAAGAGAGCTAATTTAAACATAATAATGATTTATTATCCCATTTGTCCAAAAGTGTACAGAAAAAGGAACAGCCAAAGGTTGTCTGTGGGACCATGTAGACAATGGATCAACTCAGTCAACAACAGGCATTTGGTCACTTTAAGTAGAAATGAGTTATTTATATTTAGAAATGTAAGCAAGAGCATCAGCTGTTCAGAAAATAGCTCCCTTATTTAGCTGTGATGTAGCCACAGGGTGTCCACACAGATGTAAGTGGCATGAATTTTATTTGCTTGGGTCTGGTCAGATGAATCAAGAATATAAGCTGTAGATTTTCAGGACTGAAAGGGTGCTGGAATGGGCTGGTGGGGTACACTGACCTGGATATTAAGCCACAACACATACAAATGCCAAAACAATTGCTGCACATCCCTTTCATTAAACCAAACCAACTCTGGCTCTGCTTCTTCCCTGGGCGGGTGATCATACCACCCAAAATCAGTCTGATCCCTCTTGCATTCCTTTTACCTAGCCCTGTCCCCAGCACCTAAGCCTTTCCTACTGAACAAGAGCCCTGGATCTCTGATTCAGGCTCTCCCTAGGGGAAAATGCTCGGCTGCTGTGAGTGGTGCTGTGAGACTGGAGCAGATGGTGACCAAAGTTCCTTTCTGCTTCTGCACTCCTAGGATGAAATGCCCCATTTTCAAATCCATGCAATGAAGCTCAGCACCTGGCCCCACAGCACATTCCCCAAGTGCCTTCTAGATTAGTAAAATGACTATTTAGAGACCACTGTCCTCATTTGGATGTTCAGACACAGTGATTTGGCACTTAAGGTTGGTCTTGATTTGAAAACTGGGTCAACTGTTAGTTTCTCCTTTGATTTACCTCTTTTCACTGGTGGCAGTCAGCTAAAACTACTTTTCTAATCTGAGACAACCTCTTACAGATTAATATGGAAGAACATTGTCAGAGAATTAGTTTCTTGGGCTGCACAAGTGTGTGTTGACTTACTGAAAAGGTAGTTTCTTAGCAGCCTTTGTAGGACTATTCCTGAGATGTAGGACAATGCTGTAAGCATGTGCAAGAGGCATAATTTGCAGCTTCCCCTAAAGTGGTGCTCAGGTAAAAAACTATACAAAGGGCAACTGGAAAGATTGAATGAAGTATTTTTGTGGAAAACATTCATATTATATAAGCTGAGTGGACACTGAGTTTATATTAGTTTCACTTCTGGTCACCTATGTGCAGTCATATTAATGAGGGCTTGCTGATAATGGTTGCTCAGTTTTAAGTTTTTGTTGTGTCAATTCTGAACATAGCGCTGACCACAACCTTGAAGCTTGGAGTTTTATCTGTTTCAATTTAGAAATTACCAGAATGAGAACTGTTGATATTAACCTCTCTGTTCAGTAAAATAAAACCAAAAGTCTGCAAAACCACATGAACTAACTTGAGTTGGCTACCTAGGAGAAACATGCTCAGACTGGGCTCAATGTTTGACTGGGCTGTGTCAATACTGAACCCCAGGTCCCTTCATAGAGCCTGTGAGAAGGGATGACTGAGAAAGGAAAGTAAATCAGAGTCGGAGGTTCAACAACGTGGACCAACCTTGCTATCAGAGAGACTGTAGTGCTTAACTCCCAGCCCAGCTTGTCTCACCTGAAGGTGTCAAAGTCCTGGGTGAACATGAAAGCACCATTACCAAGCTGAAGTGGGCTCTTCAGCATAGAGGCTACTAGAGAATTCGAGAGGCAGACTGGTACCCAGTGTCAATTTTTCAGCTTATTTCTTTAATAGTAGCTTCCTGTGCACCATAATTGCTGGGAGTGACATAACTGTATCCAGCCCCTTTGTTTATTGTCTGTAGCCTATCATTCCCTCTGTTTCATCTTGTGTCAACTCCTGCTAGTTAACTTCCATCACAGACCAAAACTTCTGTAAATGTTAGATCATCCTTTCCACCACATCAGCAATACCAAATGTGGAGAGAACATGCCACCAGGTTTCAGCCTTGTGCTGCAGACACCATCCTCAGTGTCTCCTAGCTCATCCACAGGGATGGGACCACTTGAAGTCCCTGAGACCTCACAATGGAAAGAGGTCAAGGTGAACAGGTATTACATTAATTGTAGCTTTGGGTGTTGCCATGAGTTGTTTGCAGTGCCCTTGCTCTGGTTTCTGTTATTCTCAGCATGCTGGGCATAATTTAATTTAATTTGGTTTATCATTTATGCTTGGTATCTCACCATCACCCTGCAAAATTCAAGTTCCTGTCTGAGTACCACATGTTTATGGTGGTAACTCGCAAGACACTCATTGACAGATGCTTGTTTTTCAAGCTGCTAAATGATGTCTGCGATCAAATACTGTGTTTTGGCTATGATTTTTTTAAAGCCTCAATTCAAGACAATTTTTTTTGCCAGTTTCAAAGCACAGTTGAACTACTAGAGGGACTCATGCTTAGTTTGGATGTATTTACTGTCGATTATATCATTATAGCTCTACTTTTTCTAAATTTTCTGACCTTGATTTCCCTTGATTAAGGAGCACACGCAACTATTTTTCTGTTTTGAAAGAGATGCTCAGGGAAATGGGAGTTCCTCTGCTCTAGCAAGACCTTGCTGTCTCTGCGCCTTATTTAAAGTTACCCTGAAGACCCTTCTGGTATAAGCAAAGGCTGGGTCCAGTGGTGTGTCACCACAGGCGTCCCCTCCCAATGGCAGTCAAAGCAGGGAGCAGTGAGGGTCAGATGCATGGCCAAGGACTTCCAGCTAGTCATGGCAGGATTTCTCCAGCCACACATATTTCCAGTCAGCACTACAGAAGTAAAAAAGTACTGTGTTGGCATAGGGAATGTTTATGTCTTCTACAGAATCTGTTTAATTTTACGATTCTGCAAGTAAAATGTGACGGGTTGACCAATTTCACGTGGTTTCTTCTTTTCCTTACTGCTTCTTCTATATTTTTCTATTAGCTGTTCTTCCCTTAAATGCTGTTGCTGGAACAGTGAAATTTCTCCACTGAAAAAACTGTCATTATCATTTCTGCAGCCTGACCAGTCTTATGCCTCTTTGTTACTACACGCTCCGCTAGGAACTGGGAGGATGAGCTCCCTGGCAGGACCACCACTCTGAAAACACCAGGGTGGTGTGTGTGCATGAGCGTGTACATGTGTGCAGAAAGGGAATGAGAGAGGGAGAGAATGTGTGTATCCTCAGTTTAATTAGAAAATTTAATTGGATGGAGTTTGGGTCATTTTTCCCCCCCTCTTTAGAGCTGGCTGCAATAAACAGACTTTTCTCTTTCCCTTTCATCCTTCAGTGGTTTGTAGTTCTGCATCTGCTCTGCTGGCATTGTCTCCACTAACGGCCATACCGATCAGGAAGCCAGAGCCAGGAGGCAAATGAAGGGACTGCATTGATACCGCTGATCACTGAGCCCCACATAACTGGCAACTGTTTCTGTCTTTTACCTCTGGAGATGAGTCGAACAGATTGTGTAAAATTTGGTGGCTTCCAAAAAAGAAAGGGGGGTAGGGGAAGAGAGAGTGATGTCTCTCTGCCTCGGCCCTTGCTACCTGGTACCCAGGGGTCTGTTGGAACAACATCCTCAGCACAGGAAGCAAAAGTGAAAAATTCATGGAAGTGAGTAAATCCGCTGATTTCAGGGAATGTTTGTACAAAAGAGTGAGAGACTAAACACACTGTGCCCTTTTCTCTGTGGGCGGATGCTACAGGCTTAAATCCTACTGCAGAGCCCTCCACCTTCTGACTTGGGCTCTGCTGAGGCAGAAGAGCAGGCAAAGTCTTGCACCATATGCTTGGGAAAGTGGTCAGATCACACATAGGGGAACCAGTGCCAGGAACAGTGACTAACACTCGAGAGAGGCTGAGGATGTGGGATGCTTCTCACAGATGCCATTCTCCCTTGCTCAGAAGCATCTCATAGCACAGGATATGGGCTACAGTCATAAAGTGAGGTTGGTATTTGTCATCTCTACCCAGAAAAAAAATGGCCTGAGGAACATGACTGATCATTTTTTGCTTCCTGCAGCCCATCTTCCAAGTGAGACAGTAAAGACCTTCTCCCTTACCATGTTCTGCCACCTTTCTGTACACACTAGCAGCATTCCTGATGTTTACCATGTGTTTGGGCATGCAGGTGAATTCAATGTAGCTGGATGTTTGCCCATTTTTGCCTGGCTTTGAGGAGGATTATGACAAAATAGGTCTCTAATAGAGGACAAATTCTGATTCAAACAGTTCTTTTCTCTGAATTTTAAGATGAAAGGGACAAGGTGGGACCCCATCATAACATCCTTCTGGTTCCTTAAGTGGATTGGGTTCAGATACAGGCATTATACGGTCCATACATCCTATAATCTAGCTTTCTCTTTTTCTACTTTCTCTCTCTGAATCCCCACCACCACCACCACATTACAAAGTCAGCCTAGGATCAAATTCAGCTTGTTCAAATGGATATAATTTCCAAGTTGAAGTCTAATCTGCAGCCTTGTCCCAAGTGAGATACTCAATTTACCACTCCTGTAACTAAAGCTCATTGTTACGGCCATAATAATCAAATGTATCATTTTCCTAAAGGATACTTCTGGTCAACGTTTTGACTTTTTAAAAAAAGATTTCTATAAAACTCTTCTCTTCATTAAGTCACATGCATGCTTCCTCCTCCATTCAACCTTTTTTTTTATTTCTGTGTCCTATTCATTATGACAATGTGGAGACACAAGAAATTATATTTCCCCTTGGAAGAATCAAAACTGTTCGTGTCTACAAAAGAATAATAGCATGACCGGGGGACTACAGATCAATGTTATCCAGATCAGCACTTAAATGGAAATCGCTCTGCATGAAAAATTCACGATGCCCTCTATCCTTTACATGGATAATGGGGACATCTGGTTACAGCAGACAGAATCATTTTACTTATGTATAAATGTGAGATACAGACCTGTGTGCTTTCGGTGTAATTCAAACAATGACTGACATTGCCTGAATTAGTTATTTTATAGGTATTTTGAGGAATCTTATACACCTTCTTCTAATGAATACAAGTCCCTAATAGCAGCAGTATCAACGGTAAGATACTGGGCTAGATAAGACTTCTGCTGAGACCCTGTGATGCCTGCAGGTCACTTGCTGCTATTTTTTAACTCATTTTTTTTTTAAATTGATAAAAGGATCAGGGGACAATCCTCCTGCCCATTCATTTCTCCATCTTTAAGCTGAGTCCCAGCAAGGTTTCTGCTGCCTGGTGACTCCTGGCATGAACTGCATAAGGAAGGAGGGTGCACAGAGTCTCACTATGCTTTGGGAACATTTCGCGTTATTTGTGTATTGGTGTCAAAAGCAGTTTATGCCATGGCAGCCTTATGAAGCAGCTAGTGGAAGACCAGGGAAAAGCAAGTATATCTTAGGTCTCTGACCAATCTACTGAGGACTATGTAAACTACATGCTTGCTTACTGCCCTGACTCTCCTCCTAAAAGCTGACACCTCGGTGCTTTACAGCCAAGGACTGAACGGGACCCTTTTATCCTTTAAACACAAGAGAGGACAAGTGGCAGCATCCCTGCTGGCATTCAGATCTGGTGAATTTGGTTGGGACACTCTGCTGAAAAGTGGGAAACCAAGCCTGCTCCTTCCCTTTGTCCCACAGGACCAAATCACAGCAGTTTGCAGATGAAGTGCTTTGAGGAAAAGGCTGGGAACCACTGAGCAGAGAGGCAGTGCCTCCATCACTCATTCCAGAGCTGGTAACTGTCCTACAAGGGATGAAGGCTTTGAGGGATAGGAGGAGAGGCCACACCAAAAGGAACAGAAATTGCTAGTTCTCATTTGTAATGGGGTTAGCTCTGTCTTCAGTTAGGTTTTTGAAAAACACATTATTTTGAAAAAAGCAATTTTAAGTCAATCAGTGAGCTTCCTTCCTCTGATCTTGGGAAACAGTGCTTCACGGCACCCCAGAGCCTAGAGAGCATCTCCTGCCCCTACCTCATTGTCAGTGAAGGCCAGAAACAGGCAAAACCAGGGTCTGGGAAGCGGAACAGCAGCACCCTTGTCAGCACAAAGTCACACAGGGAAGGAAAAGGGGCAGTTATTCTTATTTGAATTGTTGGGCATGAAATGTGAAAGCAGATGTTCCCATGGACAGAAAAGTGATGTGTGTGGTTTCGAAATACATGTATGGAAAAGTGTGCATATGTTAGTATTAGAGGTTAAGATCTGCCTTATACCTGGAAAAAATACATGACTAGAAGACATGCAAACTCAGCAGATAAGAGATTCAAATAAAAAAGGATCAAGATTATCTCCTGCTATATAGAAAAAAATATATTGTATATTAGTTGTTCAAGTTAATGATATATCAGCATAGGTTTTTGTTATCTATTTATCTGTCTTGGATAATATTACCAGAAAAGATTAGCAGAAGAGAATCCCATACTACATACTTATGTCTTAATTCGCATGAGAACTACTTCATACACTGCTTGGACCAGAAACTGCTCTCTTCACTGTCATTAATATTGATTGGTGTTTAATTGAAACTCACTGTCAGTCCATTGCCCTAACTCTAACATGACAGCCATGTTAGTGCAATTTCTGTTTCTAACACAGATCTTAACCTTTCTGCACTTACTGATTCCCTCAGTACCCACTGTTTCTTCAGGAGTGCTGCCTCAATCAAGCAAAGGTCCGTGACATGGTTCACTTAAAGGAGATGAGATTTTTTATATTCAGAACATAATTCTACTCCCCCATCGCTCACATAATTTTAAACATTCAAATGAGGAAATTAACTGTTGAGTGGTACAGACTAGATCTAATCTCATTAATCCAACAATAATTGAAGTATAGGACTTCCCCTGAGGCCATGGATTAATGACCAGCTAGGTGGAGCTGCTGACATGAAGCACAGCCAAGTGCTATTAACCCCAGCCAGACATTATTTAATCCCAGAGGAAATGCCCTGTGCAAAATTCGTTACCGTTCGGGTGAGAGGAAGAGGGAGGAGATGGGGCACGTGAGCTGGGTGCATGGAGGTGCCCTTCCAGCTGCCACGCACAGGGTATCCCTGCATGTGTCCCTCACCTCCCAGCATCCCATTCATCTCACCATATCCCCCCAACCCATACTGACCAGTGGACACGTAATTAAAGTGAATTAATGAACTGAAGCACAAGCTGTGTTTAATGAAGCCCCACTCAGACTTGTGCGCTAATGCCAGCCCTGTTTGCCAACAAATATTTACCAGCCCTCTGTGCACAAAGGGCTGGGCCACCTGTTCTCCTGCCTCATTATATCTCCATAAGTTTAAAGGTAGCCCTGCCTGGTTAGACCTGCAACATCCAAGCCTCTTGAGAGCCTCTTAAATGTCTCTGAAAAAGCTGAGCCAGATCTACCAAGCTCTATTTGTTTCAGTCTCCTTCTTTTTTAACTCCAGCCATTGTTCACTTCCTAGATGTAAACTCAACTAAACGCTGCTGCCTCTGTTAGCATAAGAGGTAATTTCCTGGCTAAAGTTTCCCACCAAAATAATTCTTGTCTTTTCAGTCAGAAATTGGAAATCCTTTAAGCTGTAGATATTGTTCCCAGACTCTACAAAGTGCTCCAAAGGAAAAAGAAATAAAAAACAAATCATAGTATTGGTTGTAATAACAGTACTAGAAATACTAGTGACAATAATAGTTGTAGAAGACAAAGTAGTCATAGCGGTAGTAATTAGCAGCAGCATCATAACTTAATTAATAATAGTAAAGCTTTATGACCCTACTCTTGTTATTGAACTTGATGGGTGTTTGGGGATTTACTTCAATAGGAACAGGGTCAGATCCTAAACAAGAAAGAGTTAGCCTACCAAAAAAAAAGGGAGCACTACAGGATTAAGTCTCCTGCCCCTATCCACTCCAAGTAAAAGAAAACCAGGAAAGATTAGAAAGCTGTAAGGGAGACAGACAAGCAAACAAGCAGAGGTTAAAAAGCAAA
This sequence comes from Piaya cayana, assembly GCA_013389865.1. Taxonomy (NCBI): domain Eukaryota; kingdom Metazoa; phylum Chordata; class Aves; order Cuculiformes; family Coccyzidae; genus Piaya; species Piaya cayana. Next base: position 946,296 of record WAAB01003915.1, on the reverse strand, counting down.
TAAAGCTGCGTGGACAGCAGCACTGGGCTATGCCCCTATTCCCAGTAAAAGAATGTCCACCTGAGCCCTCCTAGCATGAATGGGGCAACTATGTCCCTTACCAACAGGAGTGAGGGACTCCATGCACAGTTCCTCTGAAAGAACAAAAATGTGCTTTGCATTTCACTTCTCTGCTCAGCGGTTTAAGCTTTGACACTACACTGATATGTTAGGTCCTACATGCTCAGCCTCCCCACGCATCCTGACATGTGAGCATGGGTTGGTCTGGGATGTGCAGGAAGAGACAAGGTTCCCTAACTCCTCTTCTTTGGCACACGGGCTGAAGCTTGCTGCACGCAGACAAGCAGGCACACCTGGGTGAGCAACTGCTACTTGAACATTCAAGTGACACCAAGCACATCATTCTTTAAGAAGTTCTAAGCCCACAACAGCCAAACCTGAACCACATTGTACCCTGCTGGAGGCCTGGAAGAAGAGCCCTACAGGCAGCCCTTGCTCACGCTGCACCATGCTCAGCACAAGTCTAAGTAAGTTAGATCCAGAGGGGTACTCTGGCAGTACTCTGGCAGTAGAGGTAGCCTGAATAACGCAATCCTGATGAGAGAAGGAAGAGTGCCTGTAAGCACAAGATGCACCCAACAGCTTTTCCATCTCTGCCTCCTCTGATCCTGCCATCAGCTACAAAACATTGTGTTTCATATCCTTATTTTTCTGGGAATGGCATGACACAAAGCAAAGCCACACAGTATTACAAGGTTACCGGAGGTGGGGAAAAGAAAGAAAGAAAGAAAGAAAGAAAGAAAGAAGAGAGAGAGAGAGAAAGAAAAGTCACTGCCTGCTTGTTCCTCTATCTAACCATAGCCGAACATTAAGAACCAATTGTTCCTTTGTAGATTGTTGGCTGCTTCCAGACCTGACATGTGCAATTGCTTTCTGGTCTCCCACCCAACAAAGCACAGTGTGAAAGGATGTACACATGAAAGCTAGGGTAAATTCAAAAACATCAGTCCCAGGCTGCAAGGGAGCTGAATTCAATATCAGCAAAACACACAGGAAAGGACAATGTATAATGGAAGTGGAGGGGGATGGAGGGGGGAGTGTACAGGGGGAGGAGATAACATAAACATTCACACATGAAAATATTCGATGATTTTTATTGCACAGTGACTTGAATTCAAAGTATTTATGTGGTCATTTCCATTTCTTTTCCCAAGAGGGTGCTGAGACTGGCATGGCTGTCAGAGGAGTGTGAGAAGATGCCAGCACAGGCAAGCAGTTTCCAAGGCAGAACTACAGCAATGCCTGATATTGTATTAATGTGAGTGCTGGCCATCTGGCCATTAGGGACAAGCTGCTGCCAGGGTGTCTCTCTTTTTCCATCTCATTTCAGAAGCTCTGGAGCCTGGGACTGAGACCCCTAGGGAGATTCTGGCTAAAGATCATTCCAGTATCCACTCAGATGTTGTAGAGAAAGGGCCAGAGAGCTGATAAGGCAGGAGAATGTGCTCACACCCACACAGAAAAAAACAACGGAGAAAAGCACTGAATGAGGGGGTTACGGGCTGAAAGAAAATGAGACCAGATGAACAAGGGAATGGTTTAAACAAATAAGAAGAAGGAAGCAGGCAAAGAAAAACAAGCGGCACAGCACTCCGTCAAAGGAGTCTTAAAAGGAGGAGAGAGGAACAGAGAAGAAAAGGAGTAGAAAGGGTCCAATAATGAGAAATGGCTATCATTAAAAAGGCAGAGGTTATGAAAGGACTACTAGAACAATGTACCTCTTTGGATTTTAACTACTCAGGGCTAAAGTAAAATGGCTTTCAGTTTGCCCTCTTGAATAGTACCTTGTCCCAGGAGCCTGCTGAAGTCATCACTTGGTGTGTAAGGGATTAGGGAGCATGAGTAAAGGTGCCAAAAGTGTGTCTTGTCAAAATAAATGCTCTTCCTTATGCTTGTTTATTTACTTTTTAATTGTCATTGGAGATGCATAGACTAATCTCCTGGGAAATTTTTGAGTGTATAAAAAGCTAAGTACAAAGATGATAGTCACTATTTTACATCAAAATGGAAGACTATATTCCTGGAAATGTCAACAGCTTTATCAGGTTGCTGCTAAATCAGAATACTGAAAGAAAGAAATGAGGGCACCCAATTTTTCTGTTAAAGAAAGCAAAACATTTACCTGCAAAATAAAACGTGACTAATGGGTAAGGAAGTGGCATGGAAGAGTGAGAGTACCAAAATGACGGTCTGTGAAGCCTCACTTCCTGCAAAAGCTGCTCAAGAACTGACATTACAGTGTGATTTCCTGAGTACTTTACTCAAAAAGTAGGCACTGTACAAGACTGTTATTTCTGCTGCTGTTATTATTGTACCACTGTTATTTGCATCCATATCCTCCAAGAGGATCTGTGGGAGGATCTGGAAGTCTGAAAACAGGATCCTTTCTGGAATTTCTCATGCTTCCTCATTTTTCCTAATGTCTATGTGATGACGTTTAAGGGATGCTTTTCAAGATGTTTCTGGCATCAAAGCTGGGGTATTCACACTGAGAAAGCTAAGACCATCTTTGGATCAAGACAAACAGTCCATGGGGGACAATCTGAACTGCACTGTGACAGAAGGGCAGTACAGGTCCGGGTGGTAAGTCAGGTGTGGATCTCAGAGCTAGGGCTTATTGATGGCTTCAGAGAACATGGATTACAAAAGCCTTTGCACAACAGGGTCTGCAGGGCCCCACCTTTCACATCAGCAATATGTAAACATCTGTCATATAGAAGAGGACTGATCCTCACTAAAATGACTGCAGGGAGACAATTAACTCACTATAGGCTGAACATTTGGAAAAAAATTTTCACAGAAAGGGTCATTGGGCACTGGCAGAGGCTGCCCAGGGAGGTGGTTGAGTCACCTTCCCTGGAGATTTTTAAGGCATGTGTGGACAAAGCACTGAGGGGCATGGTTTACTGCTTGATAGAAATGGTTGGCCTCAATGATCCAGTGGGTCTCTTCCAACCGGGTGATTCTATGATTCTAAGAAATAATTTTTAAAAACCCATATTGACGGAATTTGGGGTGGGAGTGGCAGTGCTTCAGTACATGACATTCACTTGAATTTAGAGCAGCAGAAGTAATTGATGTCCATTGTTAATTAAAACCAGACCAAATTAATTACTGGCATAGTATTACTCTGGAGACAAACCAGTATAACTGTGAACAAACCTGAGGTTTGGTTTCTGCAAGCCCTCCCATGCAAGACACTCCTGCTCACCAGAGCAATCCATTTATGGCAACGTGATTACTTACACAACTTCCCCTAACCAAAGTGACAGAGGAGCATGTCCTCAATGAACAAGATGTTCTTCTGGCTTTGGGGAATTTGAGGTGGGTTTTTTTACATTTGACTAGCCATTTCTACCTCCACTCTAGTAGCGATCTGGCTGTGGGCAGCAGGCATGAGGTTGTTCAGGAGGATCCTGCAGGTCTGCGGAGCTGCGGCTGGCGGCAGGACAGGTCATCTCTCAAAGGCAGCCAAAAGCCCCTGTCCCAGTGGAGGTGGCTTTAGAGGAAGGCAGTTTGACAAAAAAATCCCAAACAATGCTGAGGAGAAATAGGATGACCAGAAATTTAGTTGCATCCATGAAGCACAGCTGCATGTTGTACTGTACAAGGGAGCTGGGGTTTCTCTAGTGAAACAACACCACATTGCACTTCTATCGATTCATTCTGTGCTCATTTCTTTAAAAAAGATTTTCCAGCCACCTACACAGACTTCAGTAAGGAAAAAAAAACCTACAGGAAGTGCACTGGTCATTACATCTATTCCCAATTAGAGGTTCATTTAAGTTTAGAGTCCCTTTGCAGGGGTAGCCCCCTCACTAAAACATTGAGGGATCACCATACAATTGGTAGGCAAACTGCAGCAGACATAGAAAATTAAAAATGTCAAAGACACAGAAATTCATTGAAATGAACTAAAATAAAGCCAACTTAAATTTTCTCACCTTCCTGGAATATTTTTAATGCTGGAGAACACTTTAGCTCCCTTTAGCTTATATTTTATTAGCCAAAGAGAAAACGATAACACTCAAAGTTTTTGGTTTTGTTGTTTTTAATGCCCATAATGCTCTATGAAATTGTTGTCCTGGTTGGGACAAAACATTCTGTGGGAAGACATGCTGTAGGAAGAAGAAAAATCCTTTGTCTTCCACAAAACCAAGAACAAAATGACATTAAAAACTCTTTTCCACTTCTAGTTCCTAAGATTTTACCTATTTTCTTTACATTTCTCAAGAAGTACTGATCAAAACTTGGGAAAATTATTTTACTAAATAGAAGTGCAAATCAAAAATGGCTTTGTTTTATAGAACTTCCAGTGAATACATTCTTGCCTGACTTCCTAGAGTGTTTTTCCAATATTCTTTTTTCTACCAAAATTTTTTGTGACATTTTTAGTTGAGTATTTCTTTTAATTCCATGTAAAAATACTTTGTTTGATGAAAATTTGGTTTCCACTAAGAATATCCATTGTGCTTGATTTTAGAAAAATCTATTATTGTTCTGATGAAAATAAGGGAGAAAAATCTTGCAACGTCAGATTGTTCTGACAATGATTTGGGGTTCTCACCATCTTTAAAAAGCTTTGAAAATAAAAACTCCTAGCATAAGAATTGGAACACTGGTTTTCCGCAGGTAACTTTTCAAACTGCATCTTTGTGCAAGAACACAACAGCTCCAAAGTGGATGTGTTTTCCTTCTCTGTTGTTTGAAACAACCATGGATTAGGAGGTTGAGGTGTTGTGATGGAGGGATATGACTTATTAAACTGATGTCTATGTCACTGTTTGTATTCCCTTACTATACCAAATCTCTGGCACTCAGGAAGCTGTTTCATCTTGGATGGGGCAGAAAAAAACAAAGACAATTTGATGCAGAAGACCAGCACAAAGACCTTTGTGGCTAATGGAGTGTCACCTCTGCACATGGGGATTAAGGAAGAATTAAATGACCCAGGGACTACACGCCGTACCTCTGCACATGACTGGATCTCACCTCTGGCAACCGGGGTAGCAGTACAAAGGCCAGGCAAAGCAGTAGCAGGTAGAATGGATGGTGGTGGGCAGGTGGAAAACTAAGAGGAGAGCTCTGTTCACTGGCACAGAGTCTCCAACTTCAGCAAACCTGCACTTGCAACAGCCAAAGAGGACACCAGCACTCAGAGGGAGGTTCTGGGTTAGTCTAGTTTGACAAAACAAGCCCAGAGCCTGAACCTTTGCTTCTCAGTAGGGTTAAGGATGGTGACCAAGGTGTTCTTTTATTCCTGCTGATCACATGGACAAGTACAATTTTCCTGCCTTCTGTGAAGTCTGTGGTTGTCAGTTCTTGTCAGTTCTATCCCAGGAAGGTAAAAAGGAACAGGCTCATGGCTGAAGGGACAGAAGGAGAAGAGATGCTCTGTATGGGTCAGAGAGGTAGCACTCAGCAGAAGGCTTTCTTAGAGCTGTACCTGAACACATGTGCAGGTGCTTTTGCTCCTTCTGATGCCACCAGGCAGCAACCACTACTCTGTGGTAGCAGTCATGTAGCCAAGGTATGGATAGAGCTGTTTTCTTCACCAGGAGACAATGCAGCTCCACTTGAGATAGAGGAGAGAAGTAGAAGAAGGAGCAGTAGTGAGATGGAGAGAAAGCTGTAGGATGTCAGATTAGGACCAAGCCAACACCTGCCAAAACAGTAGTCTTGGTTGTACAGAGAAGTGATGAGACAGAAATCAATGACAAAGCTCCCCACAACATCAGTTACATCACATCAGGCTTACAGTGCAGGTGAAAGCTGAGGATCATTTTGTTAGAAAGCAAAATCCTCCATATCAGCACTGCTCATGCCAGTTTACAGTATTTACACACTGTGATTATGATATTCTCTGGTTAGGAGAACTACCAACTAACAGATGGGTGAATAATAGATTAAACATGTTGTTTGGGATTCGTTTTACCCCATCTTATGAAGACAGAAAAACTACGTGTTTTGAAGGATTTGCTGTTTGGAAATAATATTCTTCACACTCAAGGAAAATCAAACCTAATGCAAACATTTACATATAAATAGGACCTTCTTCATAAAATGCACTTTAACATTAGAAACCTACCTTGGCAAGTCCTGAAAGACTAAGTTCTTTGAAAACTAAAGGTTCTTATTACCTTTCAGGACCAGCTCTTAACCTTAGTTTTCTTTAATGTTCATACGAAACTTTCTTCCTTTTTAGGATTATTTTTGTTTTTAACCAAGAGCCAATTAAACGGATTTTGAATAAGGTAGGAGGACTTTTTGTTCAAATGAGAAATTTTTAGTCCCTTGAAGTGTAATGGGTTTTCAACAGAAATCCTCTCCTGCTGTGCATTGATCGGCTATTGATTGGTGAGGGTTTAAAGTAAATTATCACTGCCAAATAAAAGACCTTCAGGATGAAGGAACTGAGCTGAACACAGTGTTATATGAAAAGTAAGCCAATCCTTTGTGGTGGAATCGAAAGGCCCTGGTCATTCTTGAAGAAAAAAAATGTTAATTAAAAAATTCCTTAAATAGGTAACAGCTCTGAAAGTCTGCTTTACATAAAAGATATGAAATCACAATCAGCCAGCAGAGAGAAAAGGATCCTGCAGCTCAAGTGGTTTTTCTCTCTAAATGGTGCTGATTACTTTCCCATTCATGGATGACATGGAGTGATGGAAATTAGTCATTTCAGAAGAAAGGACTAATGACAGCTGAACTTGTGGGCACTGGGAGAAATTTGACAATTGGCTCCTCGAGACAGAAAGTTAAAATGAAAGAACTTCCTATTGGGTGGAAAGATTTATCCCAAATCTAGCAGGGAAACAAATACAGGAGTTTGATTAGGCTTTGTAAGATCCATTTCTTAATTTTTTGCTTTCAGCAGTAATCATAGGGGCTGAAAAATTTGTCAAAAGAGCAATGAAAGGGAACTGTGTTCACCACATATGATTGGCTATTAAGAAGAAATGCTATCAAACGAGCCTCTGTCTTTAAAATCTGGAAATTAAATTAATGGATGTTTCTGATCCTCTGAGACAGGTATGGGAGGTCAGACCTCAACCCAAACAATGCTTTTTCAAAAGTCTGATCGGCAGAGGCATTAAAAAGCCTCTATATATGTTAAAAGGGAGATCAGGATTCTTAAGTCAGGCCAGATAATTGAGAAGCTAACTCTAATCACCCATATCTCAACTGCAGAATAAGGCAGGGCTGTACCTTGCCCGAGTCACAGAGCACTGCAGTGCAAGTTGTCCTGAAGTCTCTAAAACTGCATTCCCACTTCCCTGCTAGAGCATGGACTTGTCTTGTCCTGCTAAGCCTCCAATCTGCCTCCACGCTGCAAAGCTCACCTGTACCACCCTGGGCATGGCTCTGTCTTCTCTGTTGAGAAATTTCTTTTTGCCACTCCTCAGATTATGTATTTTTAAGGATCAGGTAGCAAGTACTTAATACATACCATCTTTCTTAGAGTGTCAAGAATAGGATCATTCAGCCAACATATTTAACGGTGTTATTTCATTACAATCAAATTAATTTCAAGAACAAATTTGTAACCCTGTTTGCAAGATTTCAGTACCTCAGAGTTCAGGATTACTGCATTTCATGGATGTTTTTTTCCCATTTCTGAATAGCTGGATTCATAACTACATGTGGATTCCAAAATGCCATTATTCAAATTCATATTTACAGGGCTCTAGTATCTGGTTCAGAGGTCAATGTAGTTAGTTATCCAGACCTCTGGAAGAGAGAGGTCTGGTTTGGAGTTGACAAAAATTCACCTCCAGTCTGGCACTTCGTACAACAAAATCGTGTGCATTTCAAGACTTCAAAGAAGCCAGAGTCAATATGGTTGTTTGATTCTTTTCAGTCAGAGGAACCATATCTATCTAGTAAAAGCACTCTCTTTGATCATGCTAATGTGTAGCATTTAGCTGCTGGTAGTTGTAAATTGAGTGCTTGCCCATATTTTGATACAAATATTTCATCCAGCAAGTTCCAGTAGAGGTCTGCCATACCTTCTCAGTTGAGCAGGATATCACAGCAGTAACAGAATAAATATTTCTCTGTCATAACTTTCCCAGTATCATAAATACAGTGGCAGATGCCAGAGCCTTCAAAAGAGTAATAAAATGGCTTATAAAGCCCTCAGTTTTCTAACTGTACATACATTGAATGTTAATGTGTCAGAGAACCTTATCATTTATAATCAGAATCCAGATAGCATTTAAGCATATTTTATCCATACTTTTGCCTACTACCTTTTTTTTTGTTTATTAATACACAAAGCTGAGCTTCATCAGATAAACAAATGTGCATCAGCCAAGAACAAGCTATGCTTTAGGCAAGCATGCATTCAACCAGGCTTCAGGGAGAGGTAACTTCAAAAAATATAGACATTTCTGATAAAGAGGAGGAAAAAAATAAATTATATTGTTGTCCCATCTGGCTCAGAGCTCTGGGAAACAACTCAGCATGAGGAACCATGCCTTTCCACTCATTTTATACCTTCTGCTTTTTAACTGAGAGAATTCCTTTTTACAACTACTGTGTGCGCAAAAGTAAGTAGAAAGTAACATCTGCCTCCAGTGCAATCTCCTGTTGAACACAAAGATTTCCCCCATTTCTGTTAAATAATTGTGACAGAAGAGTAGACTGTATAATAAAAGCCCAGTCGTATGGCCATTTCAGTAGTGATGAGTCACCTAGATTCAGTAGGAGAAAGAGCAAGCCAAAGATCCTGAGGCAAATGAATCTGTTGATGCTGAAGATAGCAATCTGGAAGAAGGAAAAGGTATGCAGAGGAGACTAGAAATATTTTCTTCCTCTGCTGCCCACATGACTCTCCTTGTTCATCGAGGAACAGATTAATGAATTAAATATTGCCTACCTAATCTCCAGTTTATCCCAAACATATGGATACAATATGCTCCAAATCCTAACTCACTGATAATTAGGATGAATTTTAGAGTAAAATTGTAAAGAACATTTAATGCGGAGGTAGAAGTTTATCATGCACGTAGCAAATATCCACAAAATCAAGTAAAGGAGATTGGAGGACCTGATTTAACCCACAACTGGCAACCAGATTCCCTGTTCTGTCTCTAGATAATCAGTGTTCTGGGTGGCCAGAAAGGTCTGCTGGCCTGGGAAGTCAGGGTGCTGGGGCAGCAGTGTAGGTCCTCCCAGAACATTTTGCTCAAGTATAGGATCAGAGTTTCAAAAAGGAAATTCAATAAAGGGAAGTCAGCTCTCACTTCTTTGTACCTTGAATTTCAGAATCTACATTTTAATTTTCCAAATTTCAGATTAAAGCCACCAACCCATCAGGCTTTGGCATCTCACATAACATGCCTTGTCGGCATGTTTTTCAGACTCCACAAACTCACTTGGCAAATGAAAAATAATTTGTTTAAGCATCCACACTAGTCCTTTGCTGCAGGTATAATGAAAATCCCTCTTTCACAGCAGAGAAAACTGAGGAATGGAAAAAAATCTCACCTGCCTAAGGTGAGGAAACCAGTTATCACAGACAATGCTAGAACTCAGACCATCTAATTACTGGGCTATGTTCTGCTAACTGTTAAATAAACACACAACACTACTATCCTATTTACTCAGTAATAGAGCAATGACAGAGAGAAAAAACATTTTGCTTTTGAAAAATTATTTTAGCAGTTTGACAAGTCCTCACACAGAGACCTGTAAGAAGTTCTTAGAATAAAACCAGAATCTGAAACAAGCTTCTGAAAAGGAGTCTGTGTCACTTTCTGAAACACACTGTTCATTTACATTCCTTCAATGATCTGACTGTATTGAACCCAACACGCTGAGCAACACATGCAAGAAAGCTAATTTACACTTCCAACTTTGTTTTTCCAAGAGAGCTGTATTATTTACCTCCTCATTTCCTTTGGAGCATTTAGGATGGGAGCTATAAGCTAAATGTCTCAAGCAATAGATGGAAGATGAAAGGTGACCAAATATATTCAAGCCAATAATAAACACAGAGCATTTGTAGGTGAAAACAACCAGCTTGGCACAAGAGAGAGAGAGATAATGCAGCCGGTTTAATAGGAGGCTTTTAACATTTCCTGTTCAGGATTGGCTGGCTTATTAATGATTTAAGCACAAATTGAATTAACCAAATATTGAACATATGTTCTTTTAAACTCTCTTAAATCTACCAGAGCCTTGTGCAGGAGAGTTACGCAGCCATGCTGTTGAAGTGGGGGGAGGATGACAAGGGGGTATTGAGGGTGACTGGGTAAGTAAAACATAACCTGAAGGTGGCCAATTTAATGCTGTGTTAGTGGCCTGAACTTTCAGTTCCCAAAGGGAAAGGATGATTAATGCCACTACCAAATGTATACCCATACCTGACCCTGATCTCATCAAATCCTGCTGCCACCATCTGCTGTTTTTAATTCCTCTGCAATATTTGTATTTGCTACCTCCCTCCTACAAAGAGAGGGAGAAAAAAAACTGTTCCGTGCTTATGAATGGTGTGATCTGGTTGTACTGGCTGAACGCTGGCCAGGAGGCATCTGTTGCTTATAGTCCTGACAGCATCTGCTACTATTTCTCACTTTTCCCAGCATGCTGTGAGATATGGTTTCTCCCAAAGGTGGCCTTTGTATGCACCATTGTCAATTCCATCATTGTCTGCCACAGCCTGTTCCCACGATGCAGTGGTAGTTATTACCACACTGCAAAACCTTTTCTTGCAGGCTATCTGTAATCTAAGATATTGTGTGATTGAGTTATGCAGTTAACCCTTTTCCTAGGTATCAAACCATTAAAAAAAAAAAGAAACAGGATGAACTATTTTTGGAAGGAAAACCTTCAAGGCTTGCAGTGGATGGGAAAGATGATTTTTTTTGTTGGTTTTTTTTTGCTTTTAAAATAATGACAATTTAGCAGTAAGTACACCTGTAGTTTAAAAACAAACAAACAAACAAAACCTGAAAGCAAAATATATCCTAAGTAACAGTATTAATTCCTTTGAAAATACTATAAAGAATGCATTGTTTTTTCTCCTGATTCCTGATACGGCTATTAAGCATTGTAACCAAATGTGTGTGAATGCTATTATTTATGTGTCTGATCTTTAAATACCCTCTGCTAGTGCGATGCAGACCGAGACTTCTGATGGACATAGGCGTCCCAAGCTGTCATCTTGCCTTGTCCTTCTGTCAAACAGTTAGTGTGTCAAGCGCTTCTCCTGGGAACTTTTAGAGTATGAGACTGTAAGCGCAGAACAGTCTGGTCTCCAGAGAGCCACTTTTAACTCACGACAATATCCTTGGTGTCAGCTCAGAATAGCCCACTATGGGGCAAGGAGAAAGAAAGCGCAACAGATGTTACTAGTAAAACCATGTTTACAATTCTGTAAAGTTATTGCCCTTATGTACCTTCTGACCAAAACCAACTTAAAAGATGCCCAGGTTCCTAGCGGTTGGATTTTTAAGTCAATTCTGTTCACATAAATCTTCACATAGAGAATCAGTGTGACTAAAGGAGGCAGTGCATCTATCATGTTTATGTGCCCCTCCCCTTCCTCCAGATCATTCGTAATAGTGGGGACTTTCAAATAACATCATTATCACTTACAGCTATATTTATGGCAATTTCTATATCTATACAAGAATTGTAAATATCTGTCCTTAAAATACATAGAACATAAGTTATTTCCCCAGATCTATTTGTACATCTTTTATTCTCTTTTTCTCCTCTTCTTGTTGACTTTTGATTAATTTGGGGGTATTTATTATGTATGAATCATATCTAAATCCTTTCAAAGGTACTTTCACAGTTTTGGAATTATTAATGTAAGCAAAGTGGCTGAATCTGGAAATGAGAATGCTAAGTAGCTCATTTTTTATTCTTAGAGCAGACCAAAATATTGAGGGGCGAAGCGGGGACAGGACTGGAGAGAGGGAAAAACAACTATGGAACTTGTGAAGAAGACTTTTAAAACTAAGCCTCCCTCCCCAAATCTTGATCTCTCCTTCTGCTTGGTTCTGAGGAACTACTCGATCCGGTGGTGCTGCGCAGCACACGGTGGCAAAGTAAATACCGGTGCAGCTTTTGGCTACATTTGGCTACCATTCTTCTGTTAGCCTCCTCCTTGTTACATTTTCCACAACCTCTATTACATTTTTCAGGGAAGAGGGCATCCGAGGAAGGGGAAAATTGTGTTATTTTTCATATCTGCAATTCCTGTTTTAAGTGGGGACTCATGTTATTTCAACTGTGTTTTTACCCTGCCTGTTCTAATAATGCTGATTATAGTACCAAAACAGAAGAAATTTAAAGAACAAGTGCTGCGCAGACATACTATTCTTTTTGACACTAGTTCATCTTGCCTTCAACTTTTGCTAGTTATTCAAATTCTATTTTCAGAGTTATGACTTGCAGCTTTTCTTTCACAAAGACAGGATGAGCTTGGGAAGCAAAAAGAGTACCTAGAGGTAAAGCCTTGTAGTTACAGAATCTGATCACCATGGTGGCTGCAAAACCTGCACTAGCGTATTTGTGTGGATAAATTCATGCTTTCTTTGAATGAAAGAAAAAAAGGAAGAGAGTGTGTGCATGTGAAGGAATTCATAGGTACAAACTATGTGTTACTCACTTTTAAAGAAAATTTAATATCCATAGATGGAAAGCATTAAAATTACCCTAGCAGCTAGATAACATGATGGTGACAGAATCATTGAGCAGGATCACAACACACAAACGCTTTGAACAACAGATTTCAAGCTATAGACTCCTTGCAGGTTGGCTATGGAAGCTCAGCTGCAGACCTACCACTGTTTCTGAGTTCATAGTTTGCTGACACACCACCGTATCCTTTGCTGTTTCCATTAGGATACAGGATCCTTTACTGACAGCCTCTTCTGTGAGAGCAGCTGTGTGGGTTTTATTTCCTTTAACAAGGTGAACCAAGGTAAGATCAACTATGAAGGGCCCTACAACCTTCCTCAGATCTTCTGTAAAATTTCAGATGTGACGTAAGGAGGCATGTACGCACTGCTTTTCAACAGAAAGAGATTTGCACGCTAATTATATAATACCGCTTCAACAAGCCTCACTGGATATTTTTCCCTATTTCTGACCAATCACAGGGACTCTGTTGCTCTTTGCTTTGACCCCTCTCTACTCATGGTCTGGCTGAAGTCAGTGAATGGCTCCTGCAAGAAGCAGTGGGCACACCTTACTCCTCTGATGACAATGTAGAACCCAGCTATCAACAGTGTTATAAACCAGGACCAATTTCAGGTATGCCAGCACCATCACCAAATAAGAAGTGGCACTGGCACATTTACAGACAAGCATGTGCATAACTGTTCTTTCTTGAATCAGGAAATATTGGAACGAGGCAGCAATATTTTTCCCCCATTTGCCTCAGCAGCAGAAACAAGTATGGACAAAATTCCTTTATTATGGGCAAGCCAGGTACTTTGACTAGGACCTAGTTTTGTCTCTTCTCCTCCCTCCAGCATTATTGTCAGCAGATGCATTTGCAAACGGGGAAAGAACCCTTTTGCCATGTGCAGATAGGTTTGGATTGCCAGCAGCAGCCCAGGGGCTGCTCTCATTCACCCACTGTTTGTTTGGTTTTAATTTAGCCAAGTGGCTACGGCTCCCACCACGCTAAACAGAGAATAAAACAAAGCGAGGCAGAGGCAGGAAAGACTTGCCCTTCGATTGGGAAAGGGTTGCCGGAGAAGGAGATCACACGCCAGGGGATATCAGCCACGTGACCTCGGTGGCAGCGTGCCACCCAGGTGCTTGCCCCTGGCCTCGTGGTCACCAGCGACCTCCTCCCATCGCCCAGCTACCCCGCAGCTAGGTCAGCTGGGTGACTGAGTTTGCTGGGACCCAATCCCGCAACCTTCCTGGCTCCTTCCAGCCTCCAGTGTCCTCTCCTTCGCAGCCTTCCCTGGCCTCCCTTCCCCAGCAACAGTGAGGCAGCAGCCAATGGGGCCAAGCCAGGTCAGGGCGGCAGCAGCGGCGGAGGGCTTTGTGCGGGGTGGCAGGTGACCACGGTGGGGGAACAAAGCGGGGTCAGGGCGGGAGCCAGGTCCCTTTTCTCAGGCCCATGTTCTCCACTCCTCACAATCTGTCTGAATTTAACTTGCCATTGAGGGCCCTGGCTGTAGAAAACAGCTTTATGTCGACTAATCCAGGCAGAAGTAAGGGTAGACACAGAGACAGGTTTGAAGGCGGGGATGTGGCTATTCTGCTGCCTCTTTTTTTTTCCCCTTTTTTTCCCCCTCCCCCTCCTTTCCCCTCTGCCTCCAGTGAAAAAGTTTTCTGAACAGAAAAAAAAAATGGTGACAAGATTAATCAGCCCGTGGAGCTGAAACACATGCTTGACTTAAACAACCTCTTTGCTGTTATTAACAACTGCTCCAGCATTTCTCTTGTTATGCTAATGGTACAGATTAGAGTAAAATCTATTCCTTCTTTGCTGAACAGGCCAATTGATAGAGGCCGATCTATTTTTCTCCCGCGTCTTAATTCTTTTTTTCTCCAGGCACAAGTGTTTGCAGCAGCAAGAACAACAGAATGTGGGGGGGTGAAAAAAGAAAACTGCACACAAATGTGACTAGCCCCCACATACACTAAAATCACTAATAAATACAAATCTATATCAGTCTCTGCTACAGCCTGGAAATAATGTCTGGGTGTTGTAAAACAGGCTGACCACAAAAGACAGGAAATTCCACACAGTGGCCAATGCCCTACCTTTAGCTCATTAATTATTTGTTTTCTGCACAGACACGGACTGCATGGTAAAGGACACATCATTGATCAGTTTTAATACATTCCTGGGATGAAAAACTAAGGAGAAAGGAGCGTTGCTGGCAAGCCCTGCAGAGGGCAATTTGACTCAACACCACAACAAGTGCTAGAACATCATTCAGATGGAAGGAGATGGTCCTGTTGCTGGCAGAGGCCATAGGGTCATTTGCTTTGTGGCATCAAGAGTGCAGGGTGGGTGCCTGCATGTCCGAATTGGCTCGATGGTTTGTCCATCCTATAAACTTATGTCAGATCCTAAATACTCTTTAGTTTCTCTATTTTTTGCCTCAGCTTTTCAATAGTTAAAGAGTGAGACTTGTTTCACATGTAACAGCAAAGACGACATTGCAATGTATGCGTTTATGACATGCTACATTTTTAAAAGCCTACTATGTCTGAAATCTCAGGAGCTTTCAGCAGGCAATAGCCACAGGATAAGAATAAACACACCAACTTTGTGTGCAGCATGCATTTATATTAAACCCTGTATCACTTCCTCTGGAATTTAATTGTCACTATATCAATAAATGGAAATATCATGAGCCTGGTTCTGTCTCATCCTGAAACAACTCATATCACTGAGACTTCCCCCATTGATTTTGCAGATTTTTAGACTGACCCTACCGCTGTCTCTGTACACAGTCACTGTAGAGCAGCAAACATCTGATGTTGCCTACCACCTTCTTCAGCCTCCTCAGATCCATTCACAGTTGATTAATATTGTAAACTTGTCAGAGTTCAACGTTCCATGACTTCAATGACTTCAATGAGTTCAATGAATTTCCAAGATCCACTTGTGAAGCCTGCAGTAACAGCTGGATAATCTGTCTGGGTCCATAGGTGTTAAAGACTCTTGGGCCAAGCCTGGATTTGGAGGGATTTGGAGGTCAGCACTTTGCTAGCACTAAATTTGATCGGACAGATTTCATTATTTCACAGAGTCAAAGACCACAGGGATTGTTAGATCATCTGCTCTGACTTTCTGAACACCATATGCCATCATATTTCACCCAGTTATTCACATATTGAGCCTAATTACCTGTACTAAATTAAAACAGATCGCCCATCCTGTCCTAATGAAGTGAAATGAAATGAAATGAAATGAGAAAATACTACCTCCTGTAGTAGTATGTGACAGTATTTTAATGACCTGCAGTCTTCAAAAACATGTGTCTATTTTCTCATTTGAGCAGGCCTGGTGTCAATGTCCATTTTTGCCCAATTTGGCTCTACTGGAGTAAAAGAACCTTCCTGAATCTGCTTTTTAAATCTTGTGAAAGCATGTAGACTTCTTTGCTGTCTTTGTATCTTTATGCCTTTTTTTTTTAATGATATATATTAGTTGAGCTCACATTAGACTATTCACCGGAAGCCAGTTTCTTGATCTTTCATTGCTGTTAAGTGAAGAGTTCCTATGCTCACTTGCTAATCCTGTGCAGGCACCCAAGGACTGCTTTGACCTCATTGCCACAGCCATACTCAGGCAACTGTCCACTGGGAGTGTCATCCCTCTCCAAAACTGCTATATTCAAGCAGGCAACTCCATTTTCTCACGGACTAGACCACCTTCTTTGCTCTTAGTTGTACACCATTTTCCAGTTTTAAACACACTGTGTTTCTCCAACACTTAGTCCTATTTCTCCATATAACTGCTGTGTTCTTAATCATCCTACTAATTTTTGTATGCAAATGCGTATTTAGAAGAGCATTTTTTGCTCCAAGATGAGCAGGATGAGGCTTGCATCTGGCTGCTGTCAAGCACACACTAGGAACAACCTCACTGAAAGGTACCCAGAGACAACACGTCTTCACTATAGACAGTTATCTTGCTGTTAATCTATTTATCACATGATCTATTTATACTTTAAAGAACTTCAGTCTTAATTAATGTCCGATAACATTAATGTTCTATGAAATATATTGTATCTCAGTAGTTATCCTTAAAATTTGAACTTTGAATCTCATTGAAGAAGGAGCTGGCAGTTATTTTGCAAGGTCAGCTTTCTTCAGTGTCATTAATACAAAGATATTCCCAGCTTCTAAATCTTTATTGATTAAAATCTATATCAGTGTAAGCATTATTTCCCCTCTGATAAATGGTAGGCTAATTGGGTCACTGTTAGGTGGATCATCCTACTCGCCCTCTTTGAATATCAGTAAGCCATTTATACTCTGTATAGCTGGAATATTCTTGGTACTCTGAGATGAATTGAAAATAAATGTAAATAAGCTGAAGATTTCTTCAGTCAATGGTTTCTGAACTTCTGGGTAAAACTTACTGAGCCTTGATGGTTTATGAATGATTATCACTAAAAGATGTTGTCTTGCTTTCCTTCCAGTAGTCCAGTGTCTAAAAGGAGCTTCTATGATCTTCAGAAAATAAAAATACATCAAGAGAAGAAAAAAAATACTTGTGAAATACCTATTTTTCCACATCCAGGATATCTTTTCTTGTAATCTTCATCTGCTGATATTTACATCCCATCACTAGGATTTCTTTTACACTTACTGTAGTCATTGTCTTCAGCAATGCCAGATAGAGACTTATGCAGCTTTGCCATTTTCTTATCAATTTTCTGCATTTCTCCCCTGTTATATCCTTTGTTATCCATTTTATCTCTTTCATTACACTTTCTTATTTCTGACTACTGTTTTCAATATTTTGGCAATGCTTTGTTGTTTCTTCTTTTAAGTGCAAAGTTACAGTAAAATATCACTTCTATCCAGAGAAAATATAAAAAGGTACTGAATTTTTAGCACATTAACACTGTGATAGACTCCCTAAAGGAAAACTAAGAAACAACAAGCTCTTTGCTAGTCTGTGCAAAGCAGTCCTCTTTCCAAAAGGAAGGGAGATAGTTACTAGTATATCAATAATTTCTGATGCATCCCCAGTCCAAAGCTGTGGTGGCCTCACTGCATTCACCTGACTGTGTCACAGTGGCAAAAGCATACAGAAGAAGTATAAAAACCACTTCAAGAAATCTCAGGCAGAAACATGGGGGTGTGTGGTACATAGTAGGTCATGGTAGGTCAGTCACCAGCAGTACAGCCTCAGTAGGCTATAGTCATACCATGTATGACCAATGGCCCAACAGCTGGCTAGTGCATTGCTCTGCTTGGGCTGATGGACACTGAGTACTCTCTAAGAATGCAAAAAAAACCTGTGAGGGAGACAGGCTCTACAGCTGGTTTAGGATACTGTCACTCCTTTTTCTTATCTGCATGTAGGCTTGGTTGATTCTATGTTAAACAAGCAGCAGAATGCACATGATATCGGCTGTTTCTTAACCACAGTGAGAAATCCTAGCATTTTGAACCACCTACTAGGTAAAAGAAGTTCTTACTCTGCACTGAAGAAACAGTGTTCCTGGCAGAAATATCCTCCCCCATATACAAGTAAGAATTCAATAACAAAAAAAATAACAGAATAAATATTAACTATTTTCACACATACACCTTAAAGTCATGAGTTTTTTAAGCAAGATTTAAACATCTACCTGCAAGTCAAATATTTCCCTTAGTGAGAATTCATCTCTACAGAGCACAAGACTGTCAGTCCTACTATAGGCCAGCTTTTGCTCCCTCATTTGGAACATGTAGAATGTAATTATTTCTTGTTTGAGTTTAGCTGGTAGGGAGCAGCAGAAGTAGAGTGAGAGGAGAAACATTTTGGGTTCTAATGCCAGATCCCTGAGCCTGAGCTTCATGGAAACAGTGCCAAAATATGGATTAAGCTGTGCAGGAGCCAAGATATTTTACAGGACCTCATTGCCAGATTTAAATAAAACTACTGCCTTTTGAGAGAAAACTATTAGATTTTAAGAAGAGTCATCATATCTCGCAGCACTAATACCTTTTACAGTCAATAACTGCAATCCAACATAGTATTATACAAAGGGTTGAAGCCAACTATTCTTTCAATTTGATGAGGAAAGACCAAAAGTGGTATAATTTCTGCTGTATTAATATTAGTATTTACATTTATGTTGTTATTAATAATTTCCATTCTTAACGCTGCAATCAGAGACAGTGAACTATCTTTCACAACAAATTGTCAAGAAAGCTGAAAAAAACTGTGATTTCCATTTACCAGCATCCATAAAATTTGCTTTGGTGCACATACCACATCGCCCCTGATTTACCCAGAAACATCTTGTAGACAGAAGCTGTGCCTAAAAATAAGCCAGCAAAGGAACTGAACACAATAATAAAGATATTTTGTTGATATGTGTAGCATTTTCAGATAATTGCACAACATCTAGCAATAAACATTTTTCCCAGCTTTAACTATTCCATGATTAATTGTGTTGTGCACTACTACTTCTGTTGTGTTCCTATTTTTGTAGCATTACAGAGCCTTATTTGTGTACTAACTCTATTTAGGCACTAGTACTCTGTTGAATAGTACCAGATTTTGTGGTCTTGCAAACCAGCTACTAGTTGGAGAAACGATACAGTGTGTGGAAATTTTCTCAGTGTGGGAGATACCAGGATTCAAGATGAACGATTTATGACGGTCACTCACATTTCTTTAGTCACAAGGTACTTTAAACATTCACCTTCTAGCTGCTGAATGCACTGTAAAATGAAGCTTGTTCCATAAACCAGCTTCTTGGATGGCCAATCATGTACTGCACTTAGGCAGGAAAACAAGTGGTTAGGCAGTTTTTAAGAAAAGCTCCAGGGGCCAGATTTTTCTTGAAATTAATCAGAACGTGTTGAAGAAATACCTAGACTCTGCATCACTGTCTTAGGGTTTGGCTGCAAAAACTTTGTAGGCTGGCACAGGCTTACTCTGCCCACACTCCAGGCAAACACAAACTCTTTCCACCCTAATCAAAACTAAGGAAACTTTGTTCTAGCAGCCATGCAGCTGTATTAGTGCTACGTGAGTCCATGGTAGTTTCTCCTGCATCTTTCAGGACGACTTCTTAACAAAGGCTCAGCATCCTTCTAGCCATGTTTTCCAGTTTGGAACTGTCATGGGTCCAGCCACCTGACCGAATAAGCAGAGTATCACATAGCCATCGCACCATAGAATAATCTATTCTGCATACTTTGTGTGCATGAGAGATGGGCAAAAAACACTCAAAATTCCATTGCCTGAGACCTCAGCAAAAAAAACTGCTGTACAATTAGTCAGAAACCATCCAGTTTCTAGAATTCATTTTAATTAGAAAGAAACAAGGGTCAAAATCTTCTAACACTGGAAGTGAATTCTCCAGGGAAAGAGGTAACATGATTCAACCTAGCAGTTTTTCAAGGACAGAATAGTGTTCTTCCTTAGAAAAGCAACTGGTAAAGACATGGGTGCCAGCCTCATGCTGGGATTGTGCTGGACTACAATTATTGTATGTACTTAATGAATAATGCCAGTACTGTATTAATTTGGCTTGTATAAACATAAGAATATATTCTATCTATTTTCATAATTATATGTGGCATTGTAGTATAACTTATATGATATAAGCATATATTGACTTTACAGAAGATATTATCAGTGTCTGGCAGTCCTGTACTTAGCTCATTATTGGTGCTCTGTGCAAATTTGAGCATCATTGTTGACACAAGATGTACTGAAGCTGGAGGAAGCCTGAAGAAGATGAGAGAAGGCTGTATAACTTGGGACGGGCACATTCAGAAAAATCTGAGGGTCACCACGATAAGAGTCTTCAGATAAGTGAAAGGCTGCCAGGAAAGAAGAGAATAAAAGTTCTCCTTATCCACAAATCAGGAGTGCATTCAGCCATTAAGAAAACTTTCTGGCAGTTGTAACAGTGAAGTACCTAACTGGGTGCCTGGGAATGATTGCAGCATCCATGTCACTGAAGGTGTTCAAGAAGAAACCAGAAAATATCTCCCAGAAAGGGAGATATGTCACACAGGTAGAGCTGGTCCTGTCTTGGTGCAGTGCTATGGACTTGGTGACCACCAAATGTGACTTCCAGGGCTATTTTTATGAGGTTTATATTTTCAATACTGCCACCTGAATTAAACAGGCTCAGTCTCAGAGAAGGAGTAAGAATTATTACTGTAAAGACCCAAAGACCACTGCAAGCCAGGTCCAACTTCTCTGCAGTAAAAGTTTCAGAATAAAGGCTAATGTCTACAGACTTCTGTGGGTTAAATGCAGGTATCTGGAGGAATTAATTACTGCCCATTCCTGGTCTTCAACCACCATCCATGTGCTGGAAATAAAACAGCAGACATGACAGTGAAGCAATTTTCCCAACAAAATAAATTACCAGTGATTCATATGGTAATGATGGCAGTGAGGATGATGATGATACTGCTCAACTGTGGCAAGGATGATAATAACCAGTGTTTTAGGGGATGGATTACAGGTTTAATCAAAATGAATAGTTTATCACAGATAATGTATTTTACAAGGGAATACAGTCCCAGGAAAATGCCTTGTTCTGAATGCCTGAAAATTACATTGATTCAAGTAGTGGACTGCCATATTTGCACTATTCATTTAAGAGAAGGAAGAATGTAGCATTTTAATGTAGATATTCTTCATCCTCCTTAAAAATGGGTGTTAATGTCACAATCATGATAAGGAGAGCCATTACAGAGTCTCACGTTTGTTGGTATCATTTTTATAAGCTCTAGAATTTTACTTGGGTCTCATTCATATCATAGTTATTTTATCCCCAGCATAGAAAGAAAAAAACTATCCATGTGCTAAAAAGAAAGTACGATTTGTCACCATATTGTGAAATTCATAAGCAACAAAGATCCTAATTCAGGAGAATGTTGAGACTACGGTTAATATAGTGGGACTTAAACACAAGTCTAGATGAGAGGGAAGCTCATTCAGACAAAGGATAAACTGAGAAGGTCTGGAACAATATATTAGCACTAAAAATTTGTTAAGTGTATTCATTTGTCAGTACTTGTCTTTTTTTCTAACAAAAGAAAGTTTAGGATCTTCATTTCTGTGTCTTAGGGAGAGACTAGGGAACAAAAAATGAGAGAAAAGGGTGTAATAAAACAGAATGTAACAGTTGTCTGTGTTTTAAAAAATGGATAGAGAAATTTAGAAGAGAGTATTTCTTTATTCCCACAGAGAAATAGATCTGGGCTACCAGTGTATCTCCTTTCACATTCATGTAACTTTTCCTTGTACAGTTTGTTTATTGAATTCTCTATAAGATCATTTCTGTTACTCTTAATGCTATCTTGCTATCTTTGTTTATTTCAAACCAGGCTCTACTCTACTTCACAAAGTGCCCTCCAAATTCAAATAAGCTGCAGAAATACTGAAATCAATACATGCCTCTTGAAGGATAGATCTTTTGTAACACAAAGGAGAGAATGACTAATAGATTACTGAAGCCTTAACAAAACCTCAACAGATCCCCATATGGTGCACTGCAATTAAGAGTAGAGGATGGATTTATAATTTTTAGGGTGGAGAAAAGAAAAGAAAGAGTTTTGGACAAGAAAATGAGTGAGGTGGAGACAGAAGTGATGTGTGACCATACACAAAATAGAAAACCTTCTTTCTGAGCCTTTCATCTCCAGGTCACTGGTTCCAATCGAGCCCAGGTCGATAGTGAACAAAAATCATTTTAATCTGATGGCTGTTTGCTGACCTGTGTGAAATGAACTGGTTGTGTCAGTCCACTTCCCAGCTGACAGCTCTCCCCATCATCAAGGCCATTGCTACAAGTGGCAGTAATTGGTACTTTTTTGAGGCCAGCTCAGCTAAAAGGTTGAAGAATGGAAAAAGCACTAGGGCTGAACCACCTCCTTGTCATATTCAGCTGCTCCCTCCAGGTGAGTGCTGGGGGGCTCTGGGGGTAGCTGGCACTGCTGTTGCCTACACCACATCTGCTCTTTCAACCAACAAAAGACTCTGGGGCAAAGGGGAGTCCTCTGAAGTGGTAAAGACCTCTTGTGAACACAGATTCCTTGGACAGGATGTGGGGTAGTAAAACCCCAGTCTTGCAGTGCATTGCAGGTGGATTCTGTTGTTCGTTGGTGCCCCCATGGAGAGCGTCTGTTCAAGTACGGGACTCTGAAAGGGCCCTTCAGGCTACTGAGCCCAGCCCTCAGGGCTTGAGGGCCTGCAGTTACTATTCTACTTGCAAAACGGGAGCAAGGAGGTATAATTCCAACCTCCACAGATGTCAGTGGAAGGACATCTGGGCTTACTCAGATGCGGGCTCATCCAAAGGACTTCAATAACATTTTCAGAGAATTTCAGTTTTTAATGAAACAATCTCATACAAGGAGGAACCTGACAAAGTGAGCTGAATTTAAAACGTTACAATAATAAAAGAAGAAATAAAAGATTAACTTCAAGAGACTAATAAAAACTAATGCCCTAGAGAGGACAGTTTTAATCATTAATATTATCAGTGTTTCTCTGAGCAGCTGATACCTCTCCTGTTGTAAGGAGATAATGCATTAGGAGAAGGGTATTTTGAAGGGGATTTTCATTTACACTTTAAGCCACGGCCACCTTCTTTCCCTTGGATACCTCCTGGGAATAGTGATTTTGCCATGGGACATCAGAGATGCTGAGATTGTCTGAGTGACTGGGGCACCAACAGGTGCTAACAAAAGAAACATCTCAGTTCTCAAAAAAAGAGCAAGAAAGAGACTTGATGCTCTCTCATGTGGTACCCTTCTGAACTCCCATCATTCTCTTTCTGTCATCAAATAGACCGTGGCTAGAGGCAATCCGTGTGGAAGTCTGACAGTGGTACCCTCCAGCTCATGTATCCTCTACTCCATTTCCCTAGAGCTGGAAAGAAATAAGCGATGTGTCTGCATGGAGAAATTTCTTTTCAATTTTCATTGGCAATCCCCCATATTACTGTCAAGAAAGCAATGCTGAAGTATTTTAGCAGCTCCAGTCTGGACACTAATTAACACTGACCACTAAGAACCAGTCTGTGTACATTGAATTCCCTTGTAGCTCAGAGTCTGAAGGGTGGGAATAATCAGGGTTTCTCCAAAGTCTAAAGTGGAGCTGTTGCCTTCCCACTAGCTGAAATTATTTGGAAGGCCATAGGAAGGAAATTATTTGGAAGGCCTAACAGGCACTTGTCCCACCTCAGCTTGTTCAGACCTTAGGAAGGAGGATGAAGGGCAACCACTTAAAGGACTGCACGTGGGAGATGTGTATTATGACAAATGAGTTAGCTGGGCTTTGGCCCAGCTCCTAGGATCCTAAACCAAGTTAAGCTCACTTTGCTCAGTGGTTTGCCAGTAGAGTAGGTTCAAGGTGAATTTTGCTGCCATAAATATAGAATTAGAGTGAATGTCCTGCTACAGGCAGGGCAGAGAAAAGGCAGAGCTGGTATGGAGAGTTTGTGGAATGAGCCTACCTCCACAATATGCTGTAGGATACAAGGTTTGTGATTCACTGAAGGGTGAGGAATGTAATTCATAGAACGTCAATTGGTAAACTGAAATATATGTTATTGATAGTCCTCATCTCTTAGAACATAAATCAGAATAAAATGTTCAGGAGCATGTAGAAACACCATCCAGGGGTGAATTCTACTTGTGAGATCTCAAATCTCTGACCTTCTTCTGAATAATTAGGTCTTTTCTGAGATCAGATCAGTACTGCACTAATAGGTTGCAACGGAAGAATGCCATTTCAGCTGAAAACAGAGAAATTTCCATAGTAGCTCAGACTCTGGTGCATTTTATTCAGTATCTCCATGGAACCATCAGTGCATGCTTGTTCAGAAACTGTTATACCCCTGTAATAAACAGTTCTGGGAGGATATACCTGGTTTGAACTGTTTCATTCTAAATTCTGCAATGTTATTACCTCCTTAGAATTTAGGTGAACCTCAGTAGATATTCACAACTTGCAAGGTATGGGGATTAGAGGATTGGAGCTCTGCAATAATTGGGAATTACATGAGACCACCTAGTTCATTAAAACAAAATGAAAGACAGAGTCAAATCCAGGCCTGCAAAGGTAAACAGTGCATGAATTCACTGCCTCCATATTTAAAGCCTTCAAAGCCTTTCAGTTAAAATCCTTTTCCGCTCTGGATCTCAGCATGAGTCTGGCTGCAGGGAGGTTTTGTGTGGTGGCCTGTCAGCTTCCATCTCCAACACAGTGAAATTCAACTAATTGTAAGTGCACGTTGCTCCAGGCGTACACTGCACACTGCCACTCGGGCCATGTACACGCACCGTGACCCTGTCCACCTACTGTAAAATACAGTATTCTATATACACACCCAGTTTTCTTTTTTGTTACTTGCACTCACCAAAAAGATGACAGGCCAAAGCAAGGAGCAGGGATGCCCATTGCATTTCTGCAAAAATCGTTATGGAGGGATTTAGTCACAAAACTCTGTGCATGCCAAGAACTGCAGCAAGCATTGGATTGTGCCTCCATTAATGAAAAAGAGTTGGCCAGGGAGCACAGTGTGGGGCTGCGTCTGCCTTCAGACTTTGATCTTACCTGCTGCAGCTGACCTCACTGCCGTGCCAGGCTCTCTGTCTTGCAGTTGAGGATCAGAAAGCATCAAGAGGAAAAGAGGAATAGAAAAATGGGAAATAACTCACAGTTGAAGACCTTCCATGACCCCAAATAGCCTCTGCTAGTGCTAATCCTCAGTTGCTTGTGAGGTTCTGCAAGGTCACGCCTAACTTGCCCCTTATGCAAAATTGTTTTGTTCCTGAGCTTTTGTGGCAATACCACAGTTGTAGATTATGGGTAAAGTGTTCCCAGCAGGCTTTTTAAAGCACATGCTCCTTCAGAATTTACCATCTAAACTTCACAGAAGCCATCTGAGTTTGTTACTGTTTCTTATGTGGATAGGTTAGGCTTTATTTTCATCAAAGTAGTGTTTGTTTTCTCACTCCTTAAACTAGAATATTTTTCAACTTAATTTTGGCTATCAACTTGACCATGACAGATTATGAGTGATGTACTCCTTGCATGAATGCCATCATCTTCAACTGGACTCTCTTCTGGGAGGGCAATGCAGGTATATACTACCTTCCTCCCTCTAGAGATTTCCTAATTCCCTAGCTGGGAGGATTGTTTTTATTACTTTTGTTGCCACCAGTTGATCAGCAAAATCAAATCGGCCGCAAATCATACATTTCATCTTTCTGTGCCCACTTTTTTGGTCCATCTTTGTCCTCAGTGATGTAAGCAGCCACCTGCTCCACTATACATAGCAAATTTTGTAAGGGTCTCAATGTTCTTGGGGTGAATCAAACATGATCCAGACACAATAAGAAATCATCCCATCAGGGTACTCAGGCAGAGCATAGATATCTGTAAAGTTCAATGAGCTTGGCCTGGAGGCAAGTGCCTGTTCCCAGAATCATAAAGCTCCTGTGGCAATGGGAGAATTTTAGTGAACTTTGTGACCCAAAGCCCAGAATGTGAATGATGCTATGTGCCTCCACAGCAATGGGAAACTGGGTTTCTGAATTAATCTTTTTGTGCCTCGGTCTGGTTTAGCTCTTGTATAAGATTTTGGAAGAGGTCATTTCTGTCCTGCCCTATGTCATTATTCTGTGTTAGCAGCTGATCTTTCACTGGAAACTTAAAGTGCTGTTCTGAATGAGTCATTCACCTATATGAATTAGACTTTAGACATGTATGACATTACACATTCACAGGTCTCTGAAGCTGGATGGGTATTAAGGGAGCTGGTAGAGGTGTCAGACCTGTCAGTCTGACCTCAGTGCCAGGGAAGGTTATGGAGCAGCTCAACTAGAGTGCTGTCAAACAGCACACACAAGGCAACCAGGTGATCAGGTCTAGTCAAGGTGGGTCGTTGAAAGGTAGGTCCTGCCAAACCAACCTGGTCTTCCTCTATGACAAGGTGACCCAATTAATGGATGAGGGAAAGGCTATGAATACAGAGTACCTGGAATTTGGTAAAGCTTTTGACAGTGTTTCTCACAGTATTCTACCTGAGAAACTGGCTACCACTGGCCTGGACAGATGTACCCTCTGCTGGGTTAAAAACTGACTGGATGGCCAGGCCCAAAGACCCGTAGTAAATGGAGTTAAATCCAGTTGGCAGCTGTTCACAAGTGGTGTTCTCCAGGGCTCAGTGCTGCATCCAGTCCTATTCAATATCTTTATCAGTGATCTGTATGAGGGAATTTAAAGCATCTTTTGTACGTTCATGGATGACACTAAGCTGGGAGGAAGTGTCAATCTGCTTGAGGGTAGGGGGGCTCTGCAAAAGGATCTGAACAAGCTGGATCAATATGCTGAGATATGAGCCAGCAGTGTGCCCAGGTGGCCAAGAAGGCAAATGGCACCTTGGCTTGTACCAGAAATGGTGTGGCCAGCAGGACCACGGAAGTCATTATACCTGTGTACTCTGCAGTGGTGAGGCTGCACCTTGAATACTGCATTCAGTTTTGGGCCCCTCACTACAAGAAAGATATTGGGGTCCTGGAGCATGTCCAGAGAAGGGCAATGAATCTGGTGAAGGGGCTGGAGAACAAGTCTTATGAGAGGCAGCTGAGGGAACTGGGGTTGTTTAGTCTGAAGAAAAGGAGATCTTATCACCGTCTACAACTGCCTGAAAGGAGGTTGTAGAGAAGTGGGTGTTGGGCTCTTCTCCCAAGAGACAGGTGATAGGATGAGAAGGAATGGCTTCATGGTGCACCACAGGAGGTTTAGATTAGATGTTAGGAAAAATTCTTCACTGAAAGAGTTATCAGGCACTGGCAGAGGCTGCCTGGGAGGTGGTTGAGTCACCAACCCTGGAGGTATTTAAAAGACGAGTAGATGAGGAGCTCAGGGACAGATAGTGGACAGGTATAGTTGGACTCAATGACCTCAAAGATCTTTTCCAACCAAGTGATTCCATGATTCTATGTAAATAATATTAATATTCTGATAGTTGTTAGCACATGGTTCAGGCTGATCCTCATAAAGTTAAGTTTAGTTCTGAGTGACCTTCCTGATGTGAGTAGCTTCATTTTTATTAGTATTCTGTGGAAGTGTTTCTTGTCCATCTGATCACCTGTTAACCCTGCTCTCATGTCAGTTGGCCTATGACAATCTATAATTCAATGCTGCTTTAGTGACAATAACATTAAAATTCCATTGCACAAGATCAACATTTTAATTAAATAGTTCTGACTGCTCTCAAAAACCCATAGTCCAAAAGGCTTTTACTGCCACTCATCACTGAACCTCACCATTTATGCTGACCTAATTATGCAACACTTTACTTCCCAAGCCATTGCACCCAAAGTGTTGATTATACTGTACTTGGAGGATTGTGTGCTCTCTGACAGGCTGTTTGCAGTCTCTGTGAGGTTGCCACTTGGTTCCTGATAGAAGTAGTCACATTGCTATTTCCATTTTGGTTTGGAGGCAACAACTGAAATGCTAACGTTCAGGGATGCATCCACAACACTGCAATAAGAAGTGTGGGAATTCCCTTTTTGAAGATGGAGACGCTGGAGCAAAGCAGTTAGCCCAAAATCTCATCATCATCTCTGGGCAGTGTGAGAACTATGATCCAAGACTGCTAAATCTCTCTCCTGACTGTGAGAGCATCCTTCTCTAAAAATAAATGCTAGACAAGGTAGCCTTGAGGAAGATAATAGCTGACACTAGCTGCCTCAGGAATTAATTTGTTAGAGATAAGACAGTCTCAAAAATATTTGAAGAAACATTTAAGTTCTATCAATTTTTTTTAAAAACTCTTATAGAAGTTGATAGAGATAAGCTGAATAAGGCAGTCTGCATGGTCTCTGTGTGCACATCTGAATGATAGAGACATAGATTTCAAAATACAGATACAGACGTAGACAAATATATATACATTTTCTCTCCCTAACTGAAGTATTCTTATTAATTTAATTATTCATTTATTTATTTCTAGGTGTTTTAATAAATATTATTTTTAAAAGAAGAGGTAATTCCTAATTAGTCCAGGGGACTTTTTCTTGGACCTTCTGATGTTGATTCAGAGTGCACCAGGTTTTTGTAAGAACGAAGACAGTCTTTGCACATACAACCAGAAAAAAACAGTGGGCCTGTGAAGTCTTGTTGTAAAGATTTAAATGCTAATACCTATAACTTTTTACTGACCTTTTGCAAGACATGAATTTCAGTCTCAAGACTTCACAAGATTAAGTGGCACCATAGAAAACTGGAAGCACAAGTATGCCTCTTCTCACTTGGCCCTAAATGTCATGAACTCGCATTCATGAGAAGAGATTACAATTAGGAAGAAGCAGATTAGATAGAATTGAGTTGGTCAGTTGATCCTGACATTTATTCTTATAGGTTTTGTGTTTCTGGAAGTAACTATTCAAGAGAGTTGGGTCTCCTTCCTTTAATAGAGACTCTAGTTCTTTCATATCAGATGAGTTGTCTCAGAGCACCTCACCCACCTTGTGGGAAGAGAGCCAGTCTCTAGCACCAAGGAGCAGAAGGAAATGTAGGAGGCACAGTTCAAGGGAATGGAGAAAATAAATAGTATGTCCTCACATGTCCTTCCTTACAGCAAGGTGTCAAGAAGGGCCAGACCCACTATTCTCACAGATTTCTCAGAGTCCCAAATGCCATCTCCTGCCTTTGTACTGATTTCTGCAAAAGAACATTAAATTTTACCAGCCAGGAAACGCTCAGAGGACAGCCTTTTCTGCCAGCTGAGCCAGAGCCGGGGAGGAAAATGGTTTCTCACACTTTGAATTCACAGATCATTTGCCTATGGTCAACTCTGGATTTTGTCTTAAGCATTCAGGATATGAAGGTAAAGATTTTTCTCCCAGCAGGGTAAACTCCCTTGCCTGTTCTACTTTGAAGTTGCCCTGTGGTTTCTCTGAGAAGACAGAAATTCCTAGAGCAATTGCTTGTATGGTCAATTTTTGCCATGTTGAGAGTAAGTAGTACTCATTAGTAAGCAAATACTGAATTTCCCATGTTTCATCTTTCTCTTGTAGCCTAAAGATATCATTCATCTTAAAGATACTATTCAACTCTCTACTTTCTTTCCTGACATCCTTCTTCAAAGATAAACATGCTATACAAAATTCAATATTATTCTACCACTTTCTTATTCCTAATCCTCAAAAGCGGTAACAGCTGAGGTGCAGTGGTTATTTTTGAAGAATTACTGACAAATCAGGAGGAGCTGTTGGTTTGAGGTGCAACAGAAAATAATTAACTTTCATCTAGTCACTAATCCCTAGAAAAAGTGGTCCTCTGAGAACCTCATGCAATTCAACAGGGCCAAGTGCAAAGTCCTGCACCTTGGTTGGGGCAATCCCCAATTTCAGTACATGATGGGGGATGACATGATTGAGAGCTGCCCTGCAGAGAAGGACTTGGGGGTGCTGCTTGATGAGAAGCTCAACATGAGCTGGCAGTGTGCGCTCGCAGCCCAGAAGGCCAACCGCATCCTGGGCTGCATCAAAAGAAGCATGGCCAGCAGGTCAAGGGATGTGATTCTGCCCCTTTATTCCTCTCTTCTGAGACCTCAGCTGGAGTACTGTGTCCAGTTCTGGAATCCTCAGTGTAAGAAGGATATGGAGCTGTTGGAATGGGTCCAGAGGAGGGCTACAAAGATGATGAGAGGTTTGGAGCGCTTTCTGCATGAGGACAGGCTGGAAGAGTTGGTATTGTTCAGCCTGAGGAAGAGAAGGCTCTGAAGAGATCTTACAGTTACCTTCCAATACCTGAAAGGAGCCTACAAGAAGGATTGAGAGGGACTATTCATAAAGGCTTGCGGAGATAGGACGAGGGGTAATGGGTACAAACTGGAGAAAGGCAGATTTAGACTAAACATTAGGAAGAATTTATTCACCATGAGAGTGGTGATATGCTGGAACAGGTTACCAAGGGAAGTTGTGGATGCCCCATCCCTGAAGGTGTTTAAGGCCAGGTCGGATGGGGCCTTGAGTAACCTGATCTAGTGGGACATCCCTGCCCATGGCAAGGGGGTTGAAACTGGATGATCTTCAAGGTCCCTTCCAACCCTAACTAGTCTATGATTCTATGAAATGTCCACCCTGAGGTCATTACTGCTCTTAGGATGAAATTTTTTCCTGAGAGTTAAAGTGCCCTCCAAATTCCACAGAATGAGCACTGGGTTGCTTTAAACTATTGCTTCCCTCATATGTAACTCAGTTTATGCAGGCATGGTTTTTTTTTTCTCTGAATATTGTTTATTTAAGTAATTGTTGGCTCTTTTCCTGTCCTTTGTTGACCCCAGGAAACAACTTTTTTAATGTGTTTCCATTCTGGGATTTCTATTATCTACTGACTTGAGCTGGGTGTGCTTCCGTGAAAAGGCCCAAAAGAGAAGCAGAGAGCTGAAGTTACTCTTGAGCTAAAGTCAGCTTGTCTTCCAGTCTGAGACCCAAGAAAATCACCACTTGAAGCAAAGCACTTAGAAGGTATTTTATGAACGTACTTCCCAAGAACAAACGAGGATGCAGTGTTATGGCCTTCATGAAGTTAAAGGAGGGAGTTGTACAATTTATTGGAAAGAAGTCATGCTGTTAATTAGTCACATTTATTTGACAAAAAAGTAGGGGAGGGTGAAAAGGGGAAAGGAAGTTGGGAAAGCAAAACAGAACAGAAGGGAAAAAATCTTTATGATGAGGTGCTCAGCAGGATGAAGGAACAAAAGGAAGGCTTTCTGCCTGTCTCCTGATATTTTCCAACTCAGCAAAAAAATCCATTGTGTAGCTTAAGGGGGGGAAAAAAGTTAAAGTTGAAAGCTTAGTGTGTGAAAGCAACTGCTCAACCATTGTGTAATATGGGCTAATGTAATGTCACTGTTTCCCCGTGATGTAAGTTGCAATTTTTGTTCCAGTTGCTGTGGTCAATGTTATCGCTTTCACTTTTCAAAAGGAGGCAAAAGGGTGCATGGAGATGGTATTTCTCCTTACCCCCACCACCCCTTCCCCATCCCGAAACAAATACTTCTGTTAGGAAATATCAGTGCTGACCAGATGTCACCAACTTTTTTTTTTTTTTGCATGTGTCCCTTAACAGCTGGCAAGAATATCAGCTCAAATTATTCACCACAAGCACACTCTTTCTGTTTGTCTCCAGATAAAGGGATTTGAAATCCTGGTTGTCAGAAAGGGATGCTGAAAAGTGTGGAATGGATTTCTTTGGGCAGAGGGAATGCTTCTTGAAGATCTTTAAACCAGTCAGGGCTCATCATGAGTAGCATGTAAAACCAAATAGATACATAGAATTTGCACTTCATGTTCTCAGAAACTGTTTTAGACCAGAATGTTTTCATGGAACTCCTATGAAGTGGCTTTTCACAACAATGAGCAAATCTAAATGCAGAGACAATTTTTGTTTGGTTATGTCAACAGAAAAAGAAATCTTAGATGTGGTTACAGATGAGAAATACAATGGGTGGATGATAAAAAGACATTGTTGTTCATGGTTCCTCTAGAATTGCTTAGGATTGTACTCATGTACTCATGCTACATTGAACTACAATCTCTACATCTTGCAAACGGTCTGAGGGCACAAGAGAGCACCAGATTTGCCGTGGGACTGCTTCGCGCACAGCCCTGGTGTTGCAGGGCTCAGGAGGTGGCAATCATGGTGCTGCAAGTGGCACTGCTGCACCTGGAACTATACTCATCGGGTACCACTGTGCACAGTGTAGAACAAGATCTGACTGATCCTCACAGACTGTAAGCTAATGGCCTTTGTCACTCATGTCAGTGAGGACCATTACCTTCTGTCTAACTATAACCTTCTCCTCTTACCCTCATATTTACGGATATATCTGCTTTTCTCTTCAAAACTCTCATAAGCAACTATTTCACAGAATGAAATTAAAAACAAAGATAACTTAGAGTTTCTGAAGACTTGCAAATGGCAGGGAAGCAAATCTCAAGTTTTCACTTCAGGTCTGTCTCTAAATCAGAATGAATCATTCTGTTTATTTAATACTGCATATTGTGTTTGGTGATTGTTTTAAACAGTTATTTAAAGGAAAGAGGCAAAGATTTTTAATGACAGTGAGGACAACAACTAGCCTTGGAAGAGTATGTTAACACATGACATGTCACAGGTATGGTAATGTTATGCTTCACCATATTAAGGTTTGTGTTCTATTACTTATCACCTTAAATGTAGTGTAGAAATCTTCATTATTGATATGAAGAACAGTGCTTTTCTAAAGCATATCAAGCTCTTGAAATGGCATCAGTTGTCCATAGAGACTGAATTCCACTGGTGAACTGCATGTTGTCATTTCAAATTCTCTTATTATGGCCTTTTCCAGCAAGCAATGAGGGGAAGCCAGTTCACTGTTCCATATACTGTCATGTTGCATCTTTACCTACCCTTTGTTAAGGAAACCCTAGCATTCTATCATGACATGGAAGTCTTGTCATATGCCTCATCACCTCTGCTGCCAATCTCTTCAGTCCATTCAGTTCTGAACCCACCTGTTTTGAAATGCAGAGATAGGAACTCACTGTCCATTTTAGGATACAGGGAGATGGTGCTCTAGACCACTGGAAAGACAGTCTTGAGTGACCTAGATTTCTGCAAGAAATCCTAGCTCCATCTGAGTCGATACCAGCATTGTCATTGACTTCAAAGGGGCCAGGACAGCAATCCCTGTGCTTGCATTTTATGCTGAAAAACACAATATTCATAGAATCACCAGGTTGGAAAAGACCTGTTGGATCATCAAGTCCAATTACGGTACTTGCTACTGTTTCTGGAGTGGTTTTAGATACATATAAAACTTAAATTTTTAAATAAAAATTAGTTTAAATTATTAATGTATTTTCTGTATTGTTATCACTCAAATTATTTTGTTTGCTTCTCTGATGGCCCCAAGGCACAGAGCAGATGTTTTCACCGAGCTGTCCTCAATGACTTTTAAATTACTTAATCATTGAAAAATGGCAACAGTGCCAGTCCTTTTTACATCCAATCTCACAACCTATCATTTGCTTTTAAAAAGACAAATTCAGCTCCAAATATACACAGCATTGTAACCCCCATCTGCAGATACTTTAAGTAAATAGCAAAAGGGAAATGAAGAAGTAGAGAGAGAGGAAAAAAAAAACAAACCACTGAAATTATGAGAGAACACAAGATGGAAATGAGTAGAAAGAAAAAAAAAAGCCAATAAAGCAAGTTATTTGTGCAATTGAGAAACATTATGGTTTGGATTTTCCTCAGCTATTGACAACCTGAAACTCAAATATTAATTTAGCTTGATTCTTGAATCTGTTTTGCCTTAGAAATAATGGGGGAGCACTTTTTTAGAAAAAAAGGAAAAAACATTCCTCAAATGTCTGGCAACAGAGCATTACTGAAAACTTCTGATTCCTCCAACAGAAAACCTGTTTTAAAAAAAGACAAGTCATTAATCAGTAACAGCTGCTCCCAGCACCTGTTATTTATTCCATCATTAACACTTCCTTTAGCATTTCTGACAGAAATGGGTATCTTGTCTGTGTGATAGAAAAGTGGTCTCTGGAACATCCCCAGAACTTGGTGGCTACATCTGATCTACAATGTCTATTTACAGCTTACCCCACGGTGGTACCGCAGCTCTTCTTCATAGGTTTGTTCTTTCTTTATTCTAAATGTAGGCTTTAAAAGCACTGCATATCCCGTATCTTTTGCTGAATAGTTGTGCAGCCTCTAATCTTTGTTATGCCCTGATAAATTAGTCACAGGGGCAGGGACACACTGTGACTGCAGGGTGTGTACAGGGGATGAAGGATTCCCAACTACCACAGCCTGCCTATACCTAATTCTCACTGAGGGAAATGGAAACTCAAAGGGCTTACAAGCTGGTATTTCAGTGCTACAGGTGTTATAATGTTCCTGTGTCAGTTTTGGACTATGTTGGAACCTCCAACTCCCTGTTCAGATCAAGCCCAGGCAGGGTCCTCTGTGGAGCTAATGAGGAGGTTCCCCACCTGTCTTTCCCACCAACACTGTCCTGTGACCCCCAGCTCCTCAACGCTGTGCAGAGGAGTGGGGTTCCCCAGGCAAAGCAATGCCCTGCCTTACTTCTTCCTGCAACATTTCCTAGCTGACTCTTGTCTCTTTCCTTCCTAATGCAGGGAGGCACCCAAACATCTTCTCATGTAGCAGAACTCTGAGGAGATCAAACAGCAACCTTTCCTTTTTATCCATTGCCTGCAGGCCTTCAGCACAAAAACTTGCTTTGGAAGTCCTGTTTTCCAGGACCATTCAAACCCCTGCTGTGTATGTGCAGAACTGAGCTCTTCTTGAGGTCCAGCCAGCTCTGGCAATCCTGGTTTGAAAATACTATGGCAAATACTCATACGTAACATAAAATAAAATCTAATAAGAGGATGGGATGCATAGGGACATGGGTTAATGGTGGACTTCACAGTATTAGGTTTACAGTTGGACTCAATGATCTTTTCCAGCCTAAATGATTCTATGATTCCATATTTCTGCACACAGTTAAACACAGCAGCAGTGAAGAAAGCAAAGCGTACCTGTAATATTGCTGCTCTTTGTTTCCTTTTTCTTTTTTCCAGCTGTCCCTTTTTGCTTAATATCTGTCAAATCTCCTTTTTATGCTTATTCACAGTTTAAACTTTGAGATGGGTAGTGGTTTCCTACCACTGTTAGATAATGTTTTTTATTTAAACGCCACTGCTTTCATTCAGGGCTGTTGCGGCAACATTTCTGTTAGTCCTAGTGTTTATAACATTCTAGTAAAAAGCATGCATGGGTTTGGATTTACAAGAACATTGTTTCTTTAATACAGATAGATAAAGAAAGGAGTGTATTGTATTTATCGAGAGGAAATGTCAGCAGAACTTTATAGTCTGGTAATTAGATAACGCAGATAAGTCTCTTGAGTTTGTGTGCTCACAACTGCCATTCCAGATAACACTTCCTGAAGTCAATTAGAAGAACTTACACAACATTATACATTTTTCACAGTTCCTTTCTTTAAACTGGCCAGCCTAAATAGAGAGAAAGAGAGAGAGAAAGAAAGAAAATTAAAATACAGGCTACAGCAAGCACAATATGCAGTCATTCCATGTTATTTTTTATTCTCAACAATCCTACTCTGAGCAAGAGCACTGGGCATCAAAGTTTTTCAGACACCCACAATCACAGCAGTAGCAGTGGCAGCTGTGCCAAACCATCACTACTACAGGGCAATGGAGAATTCCACGGGCCCTTTGATTCAAAACAAGGTAAAACTAGACTGAAGTAAGGGGCTTACATTTTTCAGACAGGTGGCCTTTGTAAACATCTGTGATTGCATGTATGGAAAAATCTCATAAAGGAAAATCTCTTGGTGCCTTGAGAAGAAAAGCACACAAGTAATAGCCAAATTATTTTGGATGCAGAACTCAGATCTGAATATTGAAGGCCTGATTCTCCTGTGCAAGTTTTATTGTAAATGTAGATTAGGTGTTTTGACTCTATGCCTGCTGGAAACATTCTGAAGCAGTTTGATTCACTTACATTAACGGTAAAGCACTGACCTCTTAAGCTAGCAGCTTATATCTAATAATCTTATGTGCATTGTGAATTGTTTTCATCTAGTGGAGGCCAGTTTTTCCTTGTGCAGAATACCATAAAATGTATGCTCTGATTTATTACTGACTCCTGCAATTTGCTTCTATTAAATACAACCTTCCTCCAGCTACTGAAGTGCTGCTTACGAAGGGCAGAAGACAAGGTGAAAAGCAAGACTGATATGTCTCTGTCTCTCGTTCACACTCTAGGGCAAAACTAAAATATACAACTTTTTAATGAGACAAAATTCCTAGATCAATTATATTTTTGGAGGGGAAACTGAAAAATAAAAAGGAAATTCTCAGCTAATTTGCTGTCAGCTGGGAAGAACTTACTAATCATTTTTTTATCTTGCTTCACAAAGAAAGTGAAACTCATAAGAATTTTTCAAGAGGGTATTTCAGTTTATCATAGCTGGGGAAAAAAAGTTTTCCCTATTGAAAATACCCTATTTAAAAATATTAACATTAATGTGTTGTGGAAAAACATTATTTTTTTGCCACATCAAAATTCTTATTAAAAAATTATCACTACCTCCAGTGCAAACATCCTGACAATGGCAAAGGCTGGGTCCAGAAATGGCCCCGCAGCACGTGTCCTCCCTGCACTGTGGGCTGGTCAGAGTTGTCTGTCTTCTCCATCCTTTGCCAGAGAAACTGCCATCCTTACAGAGTTCCAGTTTCATGTTGCAAAAGGGAACACAGAACACTCCCATCCTGATCCGTTTTACCATGCACCCTGGGAAATTGTTCCATGGCAAGTAGCACTCCTGAACTTGAGCCTTGTCCGAACACTCATGTATTTTCTGCATCTTTATACCCACACAGCCATGCTCTGGTGAACACAGCTATGCTCTGGTATAAAGTTCTTTTACTAGCATCATTTAGATAATTAAACAAGGGAAGGGAATGTATCTGCACTGATGTACATGACCTTTCACATTTCTTTCAATGCAGCTGCATCCACACTGGCCATTCTGCTGATATAGCTTTATAATATGAAAAAATCCATCATCGTCATATATTTGCCATGCAGACAGCAGGCTTCTAAGCAAGCAGTGCCGATTTTTATAATTACCCCTAGCAGGTGATATGAGTCCTCACTGTCCCTCACTGTTACCCCTACAGATGACATACTGCGTTCCTCGTCTATGCCAAGGACTAAGGTACTTCTGGACATGGTAGTAAGTATTATAAGATGCTCTGAATATATCTATTCTGGGAAATTAAGCAGCTCCTGCTCTCTCGAGCACAATCACCTGTATTTTTGCATTGCTGCAGTGGTTTCTGTCATATTTTTTCTTCCACGGTTAGCAGTGTCCCAGACTGCTCCCAGGCACAGAGCAGGAGCCATCCCTGGCAGACAATGGGGATGTAAGCAGTCAGGTTGGGAGATTAAGGCAGTTTAACACTATGGATGCAGACTTCTCCAAACCTGGCTTCAGGGCCAGAGAGCAGCCCCAGCAGTGCTGAATTTATTGATGCAGGAGATAAGGCCTCAGCAGCAGGGGAAATGACCAAGGATGGCCACCCTGCCACAAGGACGCTACGATCTCCAGCCCATTCTGCCTGACCTTCCTGCCCTGAATGAGGAGCAGCTCCTGTATGGCCGTGAGTGTCATCCAGCTCTGCCTCACTGCGAGCTACAGGATCAGCCATTAAGTTTTCACAACAGCAGGCCCTATGTTTCATCTGAAAATCTGCTTTCTAGTGCACATGAGGCTTTTTCTGACCAGGCTCTTGATTCTTTGATATGCATAGTAGATAGCAGAGACACCAGCAGAAAGACAGGTCTTAACAACTAGGTGAAAAAGTGGCATCCAAAGAGGGAAGGGAGCAGAGAGGCTCCTCATACATCTGACACAAGTAGATGTCAGGCATCATAAAAAGCTGCTATTCAGTCACACTTGGGTGTTAGGACATGACGGTAGGGAGGTTTCCCAGGGTCTGTCAGTGGAGAATTCCCATCTAACGTAGTTTCTGCAGCTTTTCTTTTTGCCCCTCATGGTGCCAAAACAAGTTTAATCTGCATCTCTACCAGCAAAATGGTTTTGCTGGAAGATTCTGTTACAGCAAAAAGGCAGCTAGCTACAGGCTTTCATTGCAGGTGCTGAGATCTGTAAGAGGAGGATGATGGGACTGTGGCCCACTACATTAATACTGCCTTGTGTAGCATCTTTCTGGCCACAGCTACACCACATCCCCTCTGCATACACTGCACACATACTTGCACAGTTGCCTCCTTCCCCTTGTCAGTTTGTCTCCTTGCTGCCAGTGCAGGGTTTCCATATCCTCCCTGAGATGATGGATGTTTCAATTGTGATAGGGGTCTTCATGCAAGCATCTCAAAGTTCTTTACAAAAATAGCTCGCCACCTTGTAGACAAGCAATCTGACATACAGAGATAGGAAATAGCCTTACTTGCCTTGGAGGGTATTTTAACATTCCCCCACCACGGCAGTATCCTCTCAGAAGCACAAATGACCTTCTCACTCTTAGCACAACCAGGAGGCCCCCATTTTCCTAAGGCCCTGGAAAGATTAAGTGCCATAGGTCCAAGGTTGCACAGGAAGTCTGGAGAGAGCACTGGAAATAGAAGGGGGCCCTCCTAAGTCCCTCCACAGTTCCTTGACCACAAGACAATCCTTCCTCTCCTAAGGTTGTATATCAGGTCTGTGGTGGAGCCAGGAATAGTATCCAAGTTTTCTGACATCCAAAGCTGTCCTCCTGCACCATGTATAAAGTAAACATAAACACCAATTTACAGCAATTTATAAACCCCTGTCTTGCCATTAAAGCTAAGACATGCTGTTTAAACCCCAAACTTCCTACATTTCAAAAGTTGAGACACACCTACTTTGCTACTTGGTGCAGAGAAACAGGCTTGCAACCAGAGGCTCAGGCTGAGCAGTGTCCTCCCTGGCCACCCTCTTAAGAACTTTCATTGAACGAAGCCAATCCCTCTCTGGCTGCTGCAGGACAGAGGGGAGGAGGTGTTGGAGGTCGAAGTGAGGGCATGAAAGGACAGAGCCACAGCAGCAGTATGAGGAAGGAACCCAATCCCCCACCATCCTGGCACAGGGCACAGGCTAGCACCAGGGCAATGAGCTGCCCAGGGAGCAGACCTAGCCAGGCCAGCCATGGGCTTTCATGTCCTCTCTCATGGGGATACATACTGCATAGGTATATGCACCTTCCCCTGGGAGAGCTGGAGATGTGCTGTGTCAGGAGGGGCATGGTGCCACGTGTTCCTGCAGCTTGTTGGAGCCTTTCCATTAATTTTAATGGGATTTGGATCAGGCCCCGAATTCTCAGCTGTCCCAGCTAAACAGCCTTCCCAGGCAGGCTCCCCTCTCTTTTTAGAATGAGGAGGCCTTTCAGAGACCCTGCTGACAGGGGGGTTCCTGCTGCTCTTTTGGCAGCAGAGTTCTGGACCTTGGGTGAGCACTGCCCAGCCATGGTAGAGGCAGGCAAGCACCTTCACTGCCCCATGCTTGTGGAGTCCACCCCCTGCATGCACAGCTCAGGCTCTGTGTGCCACCTGCTTTCATTCAAGCAAATGCACACATAACATCCACCCCCTGCCTAGATTATCCTGTTCCTTTTCCCAGAAAGGCCCAGGTACTAAAGGTGAGGAGCATGGATCCAGGGCTCCTAAGTGCACACCTCAACCTGCTCTAGTCATCAGGCCCCTGTATATGCACACTCAAGGGTTTTTTGGGGGGCTTAGTGATCCTGTACAATTGATAAATCGTGGATGCAGCAGCAGTCCCAACCCTACTCAGGGCAGAAAATGAAGAAGCTGTTGGGCTCATCTGCATAATCAACATTTTGGAAGGTGCTTCAGAAGGACAAGACCATGCCCCTCTCTTTTGCCCACAGTATGTTTTCCTTCACTTAACAAGCTCAGCTCTTCTGGTAATTAGCACACTTGGATCTACTGAGCTTTCCAAAGCTGTTTTATTTTTAAGTGAAGTTAGGTAGATGCCAATGCTGTACCTCTTAATGGGAACAAGGAACTGTATGCTTTTCCATACCTGTACACACCACTGTATTAAAGTAGCACTTGCTGTAGCACTAAAGACCTGACATTACAGATGCACTCGGTCATCAATGACCTTCTATTCACGACCACTATTTTGACAAAAGCTGCATTAAGAGGGCCCAGCTGAGACCATGTCACTGGCTGTGCAAAGTACAGTACATCATAAGAGACATGCCTGCTCCAAAAAGCTTGGGAAGAAGAGGAAGCAGAGAGAAATAAAACGATTTGCCCAAGGTTGAAGAGCAAGTCAGCAACAGAGATGGCGATAAAAGCTAACAAAGCTGACTTGTTTATCCAATCCGTGAGATCATGTTGCTCTGTCATACGCACTGTTTAATATGATTTAATATATGATGCATTGACTGGTTATTGGCAGGCTGTTATTTTACTGCTCGGATTGAAAATGGTGTTCAGACCATCACTGACAGACTGATTTTTAATACCTCACATTACTCTCCTCTCCTCATGAAAACTTTCCCTGAAAAGGCACTTTGGGATAGCTGAAGAGGATTACACTGTCAGGTCACTTCATGAGAAGTGAGTCAGTACTTCTTGTCTAAGGTTAGGCTTAGCCAGGAGCCCTTACGCATGGACAAGTCCCTGCAGTCAGTGTGATTTTTCCATTGGCCTCACACTAAAATACAGTTCCAGTGATTAATGTACTGATGTACACTAAAACAAGGGCAGAACATATATGTTTTAAAGTTATAGATCATCAGCCACAATATTTGCTTGATTATATCTGTTAACCCATTCTTTGTGTTTAGGATAGCATCCTTCTCCCCTAAAGGGTATGGAAACAGAGTGTTTTCATCAGCTCCCCAAAGATGCAGGAGGTGGCCCACAATGATTGGGGTGGGTTTAGCTTTAATGGATAAAAAGAGAAATTATTTCTTATATTTTCCTTTTCGTGCTGATGTGGATGAACACTTTGCCTGTTGCTGCCCTAACACGTAGCACAATCTGAAGGAGAGCTAGTTAGGGCAAATTAAATTGAGGAAATTGTCTGATCATTTGAGATCAAGCCAGGGAATGGGATCACACCCTGCCCCAGTATAAAGGCAGCAAGGACAGAGTTGAAACCAAATATGCAACCTCTGCTTTAGACAACTATCATAGACAAGAGAGTTGCAGCCTCCAGTGAATTCAGCATCACCCTTTCCTAGGGAGGGAAATGCCACCCTCCTTGCAAGTGTGACTTGAGGAGCTCACTTCCCATGGGTGCACACCAAGTATCTCAGCTGGGTGGGCCTTGTCAGCACACCCTGGTGTCCCAAACTCCCCTGGGTTCCAGGCACATGTTTAAGGCTGCAAGAAATGACCAGTTGAGTCACAAGGAGCCCTGTGTCTGGACTGGAATGGAGCACATTCACATCACTCTTCCTTGGGAAGTGATGGGGAATGTGTTTATATATACAGAGCCCAACACGACTGAGCAAACGTTACTCAAGGTTTTGACATTTGCTTTTGGGGTAAGAGTGAGCATAACCATGGGGACAACAGTTCAGAAGGTTAGGAGGGGAGAGAGGGGTCTACACAGAACAATTTGCTTCCCAGTCTTTGTGATAGGTCTCGGTCCTATCCCATCCACCCATGAGTCCACAGAAGTCTGTCAGATGCCTGGTTGCAAGGTGCAGTCAGTTTATGATCAGTTATGGAATAAACATAGCACTCTGATTATCATTAATAATATTTATTTTGGAAAAATATTTTAAAAATGAATTTCTTCATTAACAAAACGGTAAAAAAAACCTCAAATAACATTTGCACAATATTCCATAAATACATTTATATACAAAAAAATATAGTCACATAGACCCGAAGTGCCTTTGTACATATTTACCAAAAATTTTAAATTATAAAAAAATGAACACCACAAAATACTCAAGCTTTACAATTATCATGAAAAT
Source organism: Piaya cayana (assembly GCA_013389865.1). Taxonomy (NCBI): domain Eukaryota; kingdom Metazoa; phylum Chordata; class Aves; order Cuculiformes; family Coccyzidae; genus Piaya; species Piaya cayana. Next base: position 903,975 of record WAAB01003915.1, on the reverse strand, counting down.
ATTTTTACAAATTCAAAAAAATAACACACTTTTTCTCACCTAGTAAAAACACGTTTTAGTATCAAAAAAGACAATAAAGGCAGTGTTTGTGTCTCTAAATCAAGAAAAGACTGGCTCATAAGAATCCAAAATATACACTTCAGGCAGTGCATGCTTCTTATGTAGTAATTAAGTCCATTCATTTAAATATATATAGAAAAGCAACTGACCATAGTGCAATGATAAAATTCGTAAAAGGCAGTGCAACAGTAATCCTTGAACACAGACCCTTGCCTGGTGTCCATTTTGTTTATTTTGCAGTCACTTTGCTAACTTCAGTAGAGAACCAGCTCAAGCCTGAATTTAGTTTCTCAGCAGCAGTCAGTGAAGGAATCTATCTCCCATCCCTCTTTCAGCAGCATTCATTGGGGCACGTCTCCTCTGAAATTGTTCTGAACAATCACCTTGCCATATCATCTCTGGTTTACACCTGATGGGACAAAATATGATCAGAGATCAGTAGAGGTTAACGGAAAGAGAGAAGAGGGCTGTAAGGCCGCAGAGGGTCAGGACTCTGTCTTTATAATGGGCAAGAACAGACTCTGCATGAAGCACACTAAGGGCTAAGACAGCAGAACACAACCACATTGCTACTGTACTCTTGTCTGTAAAAGTCATCGCACCCTTAATATCCAGCACAGTAAGTCACTGAGTTGTCTTTACAACACCCATGGCACAACAAACACAAGTTGGCTAGACTTAGCAGGTGCAAATCTCTGTGTCACCACGGAATAGCTGCCCTGATTTGTGCTAGACGGGGGTCGCACACTAAGACTTTTCTCTGCTGTTCCAGCTGCCAGACAGTATACTAACCTCAGTTGCTATGATGCACTCATCTTTCTCTTCTGATATGACATACACCGACTGGTACTTTGTGTCTTTTGAAGTGGAATATACTGAATCTGGTCGTTTCCTTTCAGAAGTATCACTGTTGGAGACAAAAAGAGACAATACATGTCAGGTGGCTGTTGCTTAATGCTACCCATGAGAAACACACACCCTTCAGAGTCAAGCTGCCCCCCACGCTTAGATGCAACAGATACCTCTTTAGTTGTACTGCACTTTTCTCCTCTGCCTCTGAATCATACGTTTCACACTTGGCTTCACATTTGCTGTGCTCCTCTTTAACAGAGTCCTCATTCTTGAGTTCATGCACCAAATTGTAATCCACTGTTGGGTATCTGACTTTGTAGCCATTTTTATCAGAATTATCACTGTGAAAGTCCACTTTCTTGTTTGTGTTTTTAATCTGAGTGGCACCAATGACACTTATGGAAATGTCCTTTTCACGCTGGCAATTTGCCAGGTTGTTCATGGTCTCAGTCTCACTCCTGCAGGCATCAGGCTGGTGATGCCTCTTTTGCACTCTGAGCCTGACGCAGACAACCACAGCAGCACACCCCAGTAGGAGCATGAGGACCAGAATAATCCCAGCACAGACAGCGATCCAGGGGAACTGGGCATTCTGGCCTTCTGTGTACTTCTCGGTGAAGTCGACGATGACTGGTCCCTGAGGTGGCTCGGGGAGCAAAAACTGGCAGTTGAGCCCACCATACCCCCGGGCGCACTCACAGACGTAGCGGTTGTTTCTCTCATGGCAGGTGGCCCCGTTGTGGCAGGGGCTGTGTTCACATCTGCTCACCGGGGTGCTGCAGTTCTTCCCATTGTATCCCGGTGGGCAGGTGCAGGAATAGTCATTCACACCATCCTGGCAGGTCCCCCCGTTAACACAGGGAAAGGAAGCGCAGTCATCCACGTTATCATCACAGTGTCTCCCAGTGAAGCCAGCCTGGCACTGGCATATGTAGGAGTTCCCCAGATCGACACATTGGGCTCCTGCAAGACATCAGTGGGGACAAGCACTGAGTGGTGAGCAGGCAGACTCAACAGCCTCCCAACTGCTGCTCCCAGGGCGGCTGTTACAACCGCCAGCTGAGAAAAGCTTGATCTTTGAGCTGCTAGTTCAACCTTTGCCGGGTCTGATCCACCATAAAAGATATGAGGCTTTTTTAAGGAAGATATTTGTTAATCAGATCTACTTTTCATTCACCATCCTATTCCCTTTTTGACATTTCACTCAGCTTGGACAACAAAGCTAGTCCAGATCAGGTTAACACCACAATCTCACATTACAGAGTTTAAGTGGCAATTAATGAGGAAGACTGAAGTAAAGGAAGTCTTCACCAGTTTAATGAAAACAGGAAGATTACTATTACCACATTACAAGCAATAATATTTAGCACTTCTATGGTATTTTGCATCCACAGACCTCAGAGTCTTGGCAAAACATTTGCAAGTATAATCCTCCACATTTTTGTGCATGAAGCTTCAGGCCAAGTTACCTGGCCACAGTTACCCCTTGAGAAAATGCTGTCTGCAGCTGTGTCCCAAACCACACCTTTACTTTTTAAGTACATTTCCTCCATCAAGTCAACTATTGACATAATACGGAGTATGAGTGATCAATGGGCCTCGTCATGAACTCCAGATCAAAAGCTAAAGTAACTGCATGGTTTCCTTTCAGAAGGTCACTGTAGCATGTTTGGACTTACCATTAGCACAAGGGCTGGAACTGCAGTAATCAATTTTCTTTTCACAGTTGAACCCAGAATAACCCAGAGGGCAGCGGCAGCTGTATCCTCCATCAGGGTTGTCAGTGCATCGCCCACCATTGAAGCATGGTCCATCAGCACATGTCATTGCGCTCAGTTCACAGTTTTTACCGTAGAAACCTGGGGGGCAGGTACAGGAATAGCTGTTCTCAAGATCCTAGGGGAAAGAAATGAGAAATTGTCAAAATATTTATCTGAAGTTGCTTTGAAAACTAAAGGGGATTTTGAAAGTCAGTGAAATTGACATTGACTCCTCCCTCAGGATTTCAGATGACGCAAGTAACTCAAACCTACCGTACAGCTTCCACCATTCTTGCAAGGGTTGGCATCACATTCATTGATTTCAATCTCACAGATGGAGCCTGTGTACCCAGGTCGGCAAGAACAAGTATAGCTCCCCTGACCAGTGTTTGAGCATGTGGCACCATTCTTGCAGGGCTTGTGGTGTGTGCAGTAGTTTAGGTCTGTAAAAGAGGTTTTTTGAGAAAGAGAGTAGTCAAGATACTTGCTACTTTGCAAGGCTAGCACAGGGCGGGTGAGCTTTCTGTGTTTTAAAGCAGACGCTCACACAAGGACTGAGAACTCACCCTGGTTGCAGAAAAGGCCACCCCAGCCTTCCTGGCAGTTGCACTGCCATGGCTGCTGACAGGTACCGTGAAGGCAGCCTGGGTATCGAATGCACTCATCACAATATCGCCCCTGCCAACCCACNCCACAAAAAAATCCCATCAGATTTAGACTTCTCGCAGTTGGAAACCCTATCGCAAACTCTGCAAACACACTTATGCCAGGGATCAAGTTTCCTAAAAGCTCTCAGTGATCCTTCATGTGAGAAAGTCACCGAGTCCAACCGTAGCATCAGCTTTCATCAGCCCCAGCTATTTCTTTCACTTCCTTAGATAGAGCCATGGTTCCAGGTAGTTAATTTGTTTACTCTAATAACAAACAGCTAAACTTTACACACAGCACTCTAAACTCATTAGGTTAATATTAGTGGCACTGATGTTTGACTTGTAGATTAATACTTTGATCTGGCATCACTTGGATTTCTCAAATTACCATCTAATATGAGGAAAGGCATTTAAACCACCCCTTCAAATGACCAATGGCTTATTCAACCAGAGTATCAGCGCTAAAGACAAAAGGAGCAGAAGGAGCAGAAAACTTACTTGCATTCCCCAGGTTTGTCGCAAAAGCCATGTTGCTCATCACATCCAGGCAAACAAATCGCTGTAAACAAATCAAGCAAAGATATCAGCACTGGGGCCAAATGCCTCCTTTTTACAAGTCTGATCCTGCAAGAACCTTGCAGGTAAGGAGCGAGCCCCTTTTACTAGGTCGGGGCAGTTAAACGCAGCTGAGTTAAAATCTGGAGTCTACAGGAGTATTGATCCCACCCTGTAACTGGGCACTTTACTTATCGCTGGGGACGAGCATTCTTCTTAATACAGTTGCACACAGACAAAAGAGGGCTCACAATTGCTCCCTTCCCCACAGCCCCTTACCCCCCTTCCCTTCCCAGTGAGGGTCAGAAGTCCTTTTTTCCAATTCTATGCACACAGCTCCACCTCTTAATATCCCCCGAAAGTGTGTGTGCAGATAAGAGTGGACAGCTGGTGTGCAGGGTGCCAGTGCAAGACAGCTGCTCTATTGTCTATTCTCTCCCAGCAGCTGCCCCACTGCAACAATACCCCAGCCCCGGAGCCAATGGGGCTGCCGGCCGGTGGCCGGGCAGCCTATCCCTGCCCACAGCTAATCTATGGCACGCGCGTGATTTCGCTGCAAAAAAAACTTTTTTTTTTCCTTATTCAAATAAATAAGTCTAAAGTTCTTCCTCCCTCCTACCCCCCCTCCGCCCCGCTACGAAAAGAGGCAGGCGGGTGCGTGCAGCCCTGGTAAAAGAGGTAAGCGTACCAGCAGGAGGGAGGATGAGGGAAGGGGGAAAAAAGGGACTTCTGCTCATTACTTCGCCTGGTTATGGAACTCATTAAGCAGGCACTGCAAAGTTTTAATTCAACAAAGCCAGCTGGAGACAATGACATGCAAGGGGAAGGGGGGAGGAAAAGAAAGAATCAGTGCTGATAATCAGATCGCCTCCAAGACGGAGAGAATGGAGCTGGGGGCAAGGCAACGGGAAGCAATCTGCAACTGGTAGCTCCACTTGCTAACGGCAAAACATTCTTTTTGCTTGCACGCATAAACACATCTCCCCTGCCTAGTAGGTTTGTGTCGCCTATTATAAGCTGGCTTTTTCCTGAGAGGGAAAGCAGAGCGAAAAGCATATGCAACCATTCAATACAGACATACAGCCTTCCACTTTGCTATGGGAAGAGCAGCAATGTATAAGCATCCAAAAGTGCTGACAGCCCTGAAAGAACTCATTATCAAAATACTTCCTTTTTCCCCACCCCTTGACACAACCCGGCTGGGCACTTTTGACCATGGGAAAGGTTGTAGTTCCTATTTAAAACACTATCAAAGGAAATGCAAGCCCTTCTGCCTGCTGTTTGCTGTGCAACATTGGACCATGAACTGCTAAAAGCATTTTAGCAGTCACTAACAGCATGAATAATCAGTCTGGGCTGTCTGATACCAGCTCAGCTGAGACCACGGTGTAGGTGAGCTTTAATAAAAACAAAAACACAACAAGAAGAAAACAGAAAGGCTGCTTTACAGCCCATAACTGTTTTCTCCCTGCATGTCTGGCCCCGTGATGACTGAAGAACAGCTCTCATCCAGTACGTCATCAGCCAGCATACTTCAGATCTGTGTATATACACAGAGAATGCCATCACATGCTGCAGCAGAAGCTCTGTGTTTGGGTGTATACCGCTATGTACCTACAAAGAGCGCTAATCTTATACAAAAGTGGAGGTACCTGACATTCCTGACTATCCTCTCTGTGATCTGTTTACTGTCCTAGCTTTTCCTGCTTTATCAACACACCACATTACTCAATAACTTCACGCTCAAGGGTACTTTAAAACCCACGTCCCACACTACATTATTAGTAGTAATGTCAAATGGGGAAAGAAATCAAATATTCTTGTTTCTCCAGTCGCAATAATCTCTGTTAGAAGCAGTTTATGAGTGCCACAAATAAGAAATGCACAGTCTGAAGGCCACAGATCATATCTTGAACTTCCCAACACTTTTTTCAATACAAGGTGGCAAGACATCATACCATGACAAGCCTATCAACAGGTTCGCTGCATGGATGTTCCCAAAGACTAGCTCCCCCTGCTGAAGCCATGTACCCCACAGGTGATGATATCAATGTACCATTATTAAATGGGGGGCTAGATATAAAACCTAGTCCTGATATATTTTAATAAATCCTCAAGCAACTGCTGAAAAATTTACTATTGTATTTGATGTGTACAGCAAATAAGCATGAGTGTAATGTTGGCACTGACATTTTATTTGCTTGAGAAAGGACTGTCTGCATTATCTTTCCATGGTAACGCTGAAGACCTCCCATCACCCACACCAGCAAAGCCTGTGCACAGCACCAGACCTGCACACACTGTAGCTTGGCTCTCCAATCAGGCCTGATATCAGAGGAATACACACCCTGCAAAAGCCCAGGGGACGCTACTGCAACTGGTACTTGGGGAGACAAGAAGGTAGACACTCACGCTCAGTGCAGTACTGGCCTTTCCAGCCTGGGTTGCAGACTTTCTCGCCACGCTCTCCGCAAGTGAAGTGACCAAAGGCGTCATCCCGAGGGCGGCAGAAGACAGAGCAGCCTTCTCCGTAGTAGTGCTCATCGCACACAAAGCGATAGGAATACTTGAGGTCAGTGCGGCCACTACTGTGCAGGTCCTGGGACCACTCTTCACCCACCGCCAAGTGCCTCTGGGTGGCCAGGCGGCTGATGAGGCGCTCAGGGTTTTCTGTGTGAAAGTGGAGAGAAGCATCATGATTAGCCTGAAGCAGGCAGGGGCACAGGAAGATGCTCAATGTGTGGTCTCTGGAGGGAGGGGAACCACTGAGGCAGGATGACAGGGCTGTGTGCCAACAGGTTGGCCTGTCTATCCGTGATCTCCCAAAGAAAAGCAGGGATGGGATGAGGGGATCATGCTGCACACACCATAGAGAAAGGGGCCAACTGGGGCTGCAGAACTACGATTATTCCAGGGAAGGGTCTGTTTCAGGACAGTTACCTGTGGTGAGGTCATCAGGAGAGTCTGTATGCAGAGCCTCAATGATGAGTGAGAAGGTGCCCTGGGGAAAGAAGGATCAGAGACAAACCACCGGGAGAGCGTGAGAGCAGTCAGGGACAGATGGCAGCGCCCCTAGCCCCCTAGAAGTTATCAGCCCCCCTGCAAACACCTCCAGGGGACCCGTGGCCCCTTGGAAAGGCTTTTGCCCGGCTGCGGGTGGCCCGGGTGGATGGGGCGGGGACAGGAACGGATGCGGGGATGGGAACGGGGATGAAACAGGGATGGACGTGGGGATGGGGATGTGGACGGGGATGGACGCGGGGACCCCCTTCCCTCGCCGCTCCCACCACTTACGGGCCAGGTGAAGCCGAAGGGGAAGCGGATGGGGTTGCTGAAGGCGGGGTCGGTGCCGCCCGCGCCGTCGGGGACGCTGAAGGAGTTGGCGCCGAGGACGGGGGTGATGGCGCTGCCGTAGGTGCAGGGCGGCTCGGGGGACACGCTGGCTTGGTAGTGCTTGAGGCAGACGCGGAAGAAGGTCTTGCAGTCGCACTGCTGCAGCCCGCCGGCCCCGGGGCCGCCCCCGCGGCAGCAGTTGCGGTTGCTGAGCAGCCCCTTCTTATTGACGAACTCCTGCAGCTTCAGCTCGAAGACCCCGGAGCATCCGACCTGCGGGGCGGGGGAACAGCCCGCACGCTCGTCAAACGCCGCCGTTCGCGTCCCGCGTCAGCCCCGCTCCCCCGGATCCAGCCCCGCCGGTGCCTCTCCCGGCTCCCCGCGGCCGCGGGACCCCCCGGCGCGGCGAACGCGGCGGGTACGTCTGCCCCGAGGGCGCTTACCTGGCAGCGGCTCAGCAGCAGCGAGAGGAGGGCGAGCGTCAGCAGGAACCGACCTCCCATGGTGGAGGGGCAGCTCTGGGGCCCTCGCTTTCCTCCCCCTTGTCGTCTCGTCGGAGGGGAAAGGGGAAAGTGTCTCTCGGGAGAAGGCGCAACGGACAAAGCCGATCGCCCCAGCAGAGCTGGAAGAGTTAGTGTCACGGTCTCCCGCTTTCAGGAGTGTCTCTGAGTTCGTTTCCCCCCTCTGTCGATAGCTGTAGGTGCAGCCTGCCGGCGACTGACAGCTCTTTCGGATGGCGAAAGAAAAAGGGAAGGAAAAATAGGAAAAATAAAAAAGAAAAGAAAAAGAAGCTTAAGATTAACCGGCTAAACTCTTTTTCTTTCCCAATCCACGGTGCTCCTCCTTCTCTCCAGAAGAAAAATTTTTTTAAAAAAAAAGTGAAGAAAAAAGAAAAAAAGCAACTTAATTCCCAACAGAGGCAGAGAAAAGGCTTCCCAAGGAAGGTATAAAATCGACGAGCTGGAAATCCCTGCAGAGGCAGCGGCGGGTGAGGCGGCAGGGTCGATAATTCCCGGTGCGGTGCGATGCGGGAGCGGCTCTGAGCGGCTGCACTCGCCCTGCGCACGTCGGGGCTGGTGGGTGTCAAGCGGCAGCAGGCAGGTCACGTCGGAGCCTTAATCCCCCCCCCCCTTTTTTTCTTTCTTTTTCTGAGTTTGGGGGGTTTTTTAATTATTTTGTGCTGCTTTTTTTTTTTTTTTCAAAAGAAGCGAATTTTTCTTTCCTTGTTGCGGGCTTACTTTGGTTTTTAGAGGAATCCCAGCCAACAAAAATAAGCTCAATAGCGGCGCACCGAGCGTGTCCGGGTGTGCAGGGGAGGGGGTGCCTGCTCGGCTCGGCTGCGCTCCGCTCCGCGCTGCGGCTCCGCGGCTCTCTCCGAGGGTGAAGCTCTAAGGATCTGCCTCTCCTTGGGCGCCTGCCTCCCTTATATCCCGCCAGCCGCCCGCATGCCTAATGAGATGCAAATGAGCAGCCCCCCAATCTGGCAAGAGCTGTCACAAAGGAGCCACTTTTCCAAACCCTCCTCTCAATGGATCGCCAAATGGTCAGTGAGCTGTAAAATGTGCAACCCTCTTCCCCCCCCCCCCCTCCCCTCCGCGCTCACAAAACGTGCTCATTTACATTCCTGCAAATTTGGTAACCGCAAGAATCCCCCTTCTGCTCCGGGGAGAGGGTGACACCCCCCTCTGCACCGGAGAGACGCGGCGCAACATGCTCCGGCGAGAAAACAGCCCCGGGGGCTGCGGGCTGGAATCACCTCTCGAAACGTGCAAAGCAGCCGCCGCGCCCCCAAAACGTAAAACTCGGCACTCATGGCCGCTTCCAAGGGGCATCTTCGGCTTTAAAGGGACGAGGGATGTGGGAGCCAGCGAGACGCAACAAGGGGGAGCCGATCCCTCGGTATTCACACCGTATTCCCCCTGGTATAACCGGGATAATTGCGGGGGGGGGGACGGGGCGGGTGTGGATTCGAGCGAACCGAGCCGGCGGTCGCTCTTCCCTCGGCTCCATCCACAGCGCTTATCCCGCCGGTGGAGGGAAAAGGGGGGTCCCCGAGGATCCCGGCGAGGGGCTCCGCGGTGCCGTCCCTGCCACCACCGCAGCGACAGAGACACCCGCTCCGGCCGGGTCCCGCACCCCTCTATGATTATTATCATCATCACCACCACCCTCTCCCTCTCTCCCTCCCTCTCTCTCTCTCTCTTTTTTCCTCCTTCAGCTTAGTAAAAAGTGAGTTTGGTGTGTGTCGTTCGCGTGGCTGTCATTAAGGCCGTTTGTTATTGTGTGAGGGCTGAATCAGTTAGCTCTTTGTGCTCTCAGCTGTATGGTAATGTAGACAGCACCTGCTCCCTGCACAATGCGAGGGAGAGAAAGAGCTCCCCTCGGCGCACGCTACTGCCTCTACAACAATGTCCGCACATTTTTTAAAGAAATCCCTTCCAGCACTTCCCCCCTCCGTTTAAAAAAAAAAAANAAAAAAAAAAAAAAAAAAAAAAAAAAAAAAAGACAAAAAAAACCCCAAAAATTTACACCAACCGTCACCTTTTTTTTTTTTTTTTAACATATCCATCAGACACTAGAACTTTTGTTTTGATCTTGAAAACATAGAAGGGAGTTTACTGGTGCGGTGAAAGAAGGGTAGAGATGATTACTATTTGAGCAGTTTCTTAATGATGGATGGAAGCGGGGGATAAAAGTTGGAGGGCGACTCTGGCATGTCACTCGAAGCAGGGTTTGCTACTTTGTTCGGGCCCTCTGTTTAAACACCTTCGATAGGCACAGCCGGATTCATTAGGATGCAAGGTGTAACTGTCTCTGTAAATGTCATTTTAATTGTAACAGATCATTTCAGCACAGATTAAGCTTGTGCGCGAAAGGAGAGGATTTGGCTACAATAACCTCACTGTAGGTATGCCGTGCTAAAAGCCTTATTATGGCGACTTTATTGGGTTGAAACGTGCATTTGCATGGCAAAATGTGACTTTCATTGAAGCAGATGTCTTGATCACAAATTATCTTACAATGCGCTAGGGGGGAAAAAAAAAATCTTAAAGACTTCTTAAAGTAAAAGCATTGGGTAGTACCAATTAAAAGAAAATCACTAATGAGTTCATTCAGCCCAGCTCTTCTTGACTGCTCCTAGCTGCCCGCTTTCACTGAGCGGGGGCTTGTGGCAGCTACCCCAAACCCAGACAGGTACCCTACTTAAAACAAGCATCCAGACTTTTGTAACGATTCGCCGCACAACCTGTGCATCCCTTCCATTCTGCATCCAGGTACTCCTCTCCTTCCCTCTCCCCACCCTTGGACGCTTCAGCGAAAGCTTAAATGTACAGGAATGTTCGGGTTTGGTTTTTTTAATTTGTTTTGTTGTTGTTGTTGTTGTACCCCGAGCAGCGAGGGGAGCCCCCGCCCCGCAGGCACCGTGCGAGGGCGCAGGGAAGGCGTCCCGGGAGGGAGGGGAACGGGGCTGGGGGGGGGGGGGCCGCCCCGCATCAGCTCCGGATTGAACCGTACATTACTTTTGCCACCTAGCGTCAACATCTTTTCAAGGAGCCTGCCGCTGCTTCGAAAGCTTTGCTGCGGCGTTATTCCCGGGGGAGCGGGGGGGGGAGAACCCAAACAAATCGCTTCGTACCGGGTTTACTAAGCGAGCGGGGTGGGGGGCAGTATTCGCCTTGAAATCTGGGGGGAGCTCGCCGGCGGAGGCGAGGACGGGTGTATCACCGCCTATCTTCTAATCGACGAGAAAGTTGGTCCATCAGCACGCCCTTGCTTAGAAAACTGGAAATAAAAAGTTACACGCGCGAGGGTTTTAACCTAGCAAAAACGGGGGGGGGGGGGGGCTGAAGGAAAAGACCCGAAAAAAAACTTGCCCCCAAATCCTTAACAACCCCCCTTCGGTACCGGGTATTTGTTAAATTGACGTGGCACAGATTTCTCGATTACCGCTGCTGAGCGTGACTGAAAGGCGCCGTGAGAGCCGGCAGGATCCTGCCCACGGCGCTCATTCTTCTCCGGCTTAATTTATGCCACGCGATTCTGTATTGGGGAAATCAAGCAGAAAGCTCCTTTTTCTGCTTTTTTTCCCCCCCTCTCCCTCTCTCTTTCAGATCCCGGGCTAACGGGGAGACTGTTTAACTTAAGTGTTTCTATAGGAGGCTGTTGTAGTTTAACTCCTGCCCACCAGTAGCTGAGGCGAACAAAGGAGGGACTCGAGGTCTAACTATTCATCCATTCTCTGCACTTTAATTTTCATTGATTTCGAAGACAAGGGGAGCCCTTAGGGATTCTCGCTGAAGGGGGATGACACGCCTTTAGACGCGATCAGCCCCCCAGCCAGCCATCTGCTCCCAACCAAATGGCGCTTTTTCGCTCCCAACNACCCCCGCACGGCCGGGACGCGGCGGCTCGGCCCGGCCCGGGCGTTATCGTCCCTCCCTGCCCCTTCCCGCAACGCCGCCCCCCTCCCTCCGCCGCCCCGGCGGGGATTTACGGTCCCGGGAGCTCCCCCGTCAGCCGCAGCTTTTATTTCTAAGCGAGCCAGATTATGGGAAAAGTCACTTCAAAAGGGAGGGAGGCGGCGGGAGTTGTTAATTAGGGCGACGCGCTGCCATCGCCGGAGCGCCACCCTGATTTTTTTTTTTTTTNTTTTTTTTTTTTTTTTTCCCGGGACGGAGGTCTCCGGGCATATGGCGAACGGTGCCTCGGCGCAGGGACGCGTACGTGTGGAGCTATGTGTAACCGAGTGTGCGTAATGTTTTAATTAGGTCCGTGGTCCCTACGGAGGTATGTGTGCGCCACTGCCCTCCGCCGCAGCCCGCCCCCTCCACCTGTACCCCCGCATCGCCATGGGAATTGCGGGGTGGTGGGGGGGGGGGGATGCTCCTCCGCTGGCCCCGGTGCCCGGCGGGGTGTGCGGGGCTCCGGCCCCGCAGCCCGGCCCCGCGCTCCGCCGCCCCGGCCGTGTGCGGGGAGAGGGATTAAGAAGTTTAGCGCGTAGGTTAGCCCAAAGTTGCAAAGGCATGTGCTGATTAGAATAAGAAAGGGCAGTCGCGTGGCTCAGCTGGCACACAGGGAGGCCAGATGATAGATAAGCAGCTCGGGGCCTTCCCTCCCGCCCCCCCTCCCCCCCCAGCTCCCTTTTTCAAATCGCAAATCATCTGCTCCGGCCCTATCGTAGCCCCTCATTTTCATGACAATGGTTGTGTGTTTACCTGTGATCCTGGGACAGGGCATTCCTTTGTCTCTGGAGGAGATTACCGCAGCCAGCTGCTCTCCAACCCTTCCCCGGGCAAATCCCGAAGTGGCCCCTATATGTGTTTTACTGATCGCACACGGGGAGAAACCGAGCATCTCCTCCGCTCCCTTCCCCTGCGCTACTTGTTTGTTGGGTTTGCTCCGTGGCTTCTTTCCGACGACATTTTGCTTGTGGGAAACTACCCTCTTTGTGGAGCAGCTCAGCCCCACTATGGACAACTGGACTCTTTGCCCTATCTTTAACTCCAAGAACACCCACGGTCTTCACCAAGCTAGAATCCACAGATGGCATTTGCACTAGGTGACCTTCTGAGATCCCTTTCAACCCCAAATATCTCACGATCCTGAGATTCACCTGGCGCCCCAGCACCCTGTCAGGCAAGCCTGACAACCCCATGGAGAGCTGAGGCCTGGCTTGTCTTGGAAGGGTGTCACCAAGCAGAGAGGGGGAGTGATTGGGTTCAGACGACTACATGGAATAAAAAGCATGATGAACCCTCTCAGAAAAATGTTTCGCATTCCAGCTACAATATTTCACTGGATGGCTAGAAATACTTCCTTATGCTACTGACTTCAGTAGGAATAAATGCTGGCGTTCACCAGTTCTCACAGGGAAACGGTCTCTTCTCTGGTTTTATTGCTCATCATCATCTCTCTAAACAGTAGCTGCAAACTTCCACTCCAGACAGTAGCTGCACGGACTGCTCTTTCCCTACAGCAGCCAGAGCAGCATGCTGCCTTACTGAACTGCATTTCATGCACGAAGGGTTTTTCTGTTCCCCTGTGGCCTGCAGCTCCGTTTGCATGGTGTGCACATCTTGTGCCTTGTGCATTGGCTGCAGCACAAAACCTGCTGCTAATAAACTTTGGAGGCGGGGGGAGCAGTTCGATCATATGTTTCCAGGCCTTTCTGAGCCACTTCCAATTTGCGTCATTTTTATTTCTTTCCACATCTCTGTGTGCAGAGAAGGGGGGTGGGGGGGTAGTGGTGTGGGAGGGTGAGGGGAAGGGAGAAGAAGGGGGCAGAAACTCATCTGCAGAAGGTGATTACAAGAAAGAGGATGTGTATGGATGGGGTGGGCGTGAGCTTTTGGAAACGCTCTCCCCTTTTCTGAGAGCATCTGCCTGGAGATGAACAGATGTGGGCACCTGCGGTGACAGGCCACATATGCTCCATCCTATTCACAGGCATTCAGAGACGGCCACAATGGTGAGGCTTTGTGCATGTGGAGTCACCAAATATATTAATCTGTGCTCCCTAGAGCACCGCTCTGTTTAATTTTTCACTGGCAATAACATCTGATCTCATCCTCCCACCGGCTCCCCCCTGTCCCTCTTTCCACCCTGAAAAGATGTGAAGTTATTCAGGTCCCCACCTGTTGCTGGTGGGGTGGAAAGCAGGTCGTGCTCCCGGCACGCCTGCATCCAGGCCCTTTGCGCCCTGGGGAAACAGGGGTTCTCCTCCACCAGCAAGTGCTGAGAAGGGCAGAGCAAACTGGTCCCTTCCTGCTGTGAGAAAGCTCCCATCAGGCCACTCTGGGCCACTTTGTTTACTCTAGGCCAGCAGACAGCAGCGGGCTGCGCAGCTGTGGGCAACAGAAATCTCCAACATACAACTCATGGGATGTTCGAGCAATTTTGGTGCGCAATGCTTTCATCCCCCACACTGTGCCCATCCTCCTCCACCCCATTCCCATCCTGGCTGGGTTTGTTCAGGGGCACAATGACCCCTCTGGGACCTGGACAAGCTGGAGAAGTGGGTCTGTGTGAACCTCATGAAACTACACAAGGGTCAGGGTGATCCATTATTTCAATACAGCATGAGGGATGGTGTGATTGAGAGCAGCCCTGTGGAGAAGGACTTAGGGGTGCTCACTGATGAGAAGCTCGACATGAGCTGGCAATGTGCGCTCACACACAAGAAGGTCAAATATGTCCTGGGCTGCATCAAGTGTGGACAGTAGGTCAAGGGAGATGATTCTGCCCCTCTATTCTGCTCTTGTGAGACCCCCACCTGGAGTACTGTGTCCAGTTCTGGAATGCCCAGCGTAAGAAGGATATGGAACTGTTGGAACGGGTCCAGAGGAGGGCTATAAATATGATGAAAGGGCTGGAGCACCTTCCCTATGAGGACAGGCTGAGAGAGCTGGGGTTGTTCAGCCTGGAGAAGAGAAAGCTCCGCGGAGATCTTAGAGCGACCTTCCAGTGCCTGAAAGGGCTACAAGAAAGCTGGAGAGGGACTGTTTACAAGGGCATGTAGTGATAGGACAAGGGGCAATGGGTATAAACTGGAGAGGGGCAGATTTTGACTGGAAATAAGGAGGAATTTCTCCACCATGAGGGCAGTGAGGCGCTGCCACAGGTCGCCCAGGGGATCTGTGGCTGCCCCATCCCTAGAGGTGTTTAAGGCCAGGTTGGATGGGTCCTAGGGCAGCCTGATCTAGCCAGACCCGTCCCTCCCCATCTCGCCAGGGGCGGGCCGGGAGCGATACGGCGGAAGCCCCGCCCCCTTGGCTCCGCCCCCGGGAAGCGGAAGTGGCGGCCGGGTCAGTGCGGGGCCGCCGGCGGGGCGGGGGCGCGGGTGCAGCCGGGGCCGAGGGGATCTGTGGCTCGTGGGTGGGGTGGTGGATTTGCCCCACGTCCCCTGGGGTCGGGGAGGATTTTCCCCTCGTCCCTCGGCGAGAAGGCTCTTAGGAGAGCGGGAGCGGTCGTTCTGAACGTTTCTGCCCACAAGGCTTTGCAGTGCCGTGTGTTGCCGTGAGCACAATAAAATCTGCGTCGTGGTGGTTGCTTGCTGCCGGTATTGGGTGTAATGGTGTCGTCTTTTAGGAGGTAAAATGTAGTGGTCAGATCGTTTGGTAGGCGTGGCTAATGGTTGGACATTACGATCTTAGAAGTCGTTCCCAACCTTAAAGATTCCATGATTCTGTGATGGGCTGCAGTGATACGAGGAGTAGTTACTATAAGCGGAATATTGTTTAAGCCAAAGCAAAGTTTCATCTAAGTAATTGTGTTCTTTGCAAGATAGACCAAATGTCCTTCTCCTAGCATATTTTCTTTAATACAGTATTTTCCCAGACACTCTTCATTCTTTGAAAATAACATCTTGTGTGCATTATGATCTGTGCTGATCAGATAGATGCATCTTCTGTAACCACCTCTGCAGCCTTCCCTATCTCAAACACAAGGTCACGCAGAGAGCTGAAGCCAGCTCCAAATTTGCAAGAATTTTGACTCTTGTGAAGTTTCATATATATATAAAATATGCTCTGAGCATAGCATATCCAGTGTTGAACCTGAGCTTTTAGTGGTTCAGACAGATGCAGGTGAACTGTGAGAGGGATTGGTATGTACAGAAGCTACTTATGGCGTAAATGTGAATTGAGTTTTCAGGAACGTTTCTGATTTTTTAAACTGTGTGTATGGTTTTAAGACTTTGTAACTGATGAAATAATGTTCTATTAGGATGTAAGCATGCATGTTTTGTTTTTCTGTATCAAAGAATTAGGAGAATGAATAAACAACAAAAAAACCCCAAAGTTCACGTTCTTGGTTGAAGTATTTAACGATTATTATTGACTGTTTTAACCTAAGTGTTAAGCAGTTCAGATGATGAGTGAATGATGACTGTGTGATACATAAACCTGTTGCTGAATCAATTAAGTATTGTAAGTAATTGGTTCAGAAATACTGAAATTGCAAGAATAAAATAATTTTAAAGCATTTTCCTGGTTTGGGGTGAGCAGAACTAAAGGTAGCCTTCATTTAAAGATGTCACTTGAAGGCCAATGACATCCTGGCTTGTATCAGAAATGGTGTGGCCAGCAGGTCCAGGGAGGTTATTCTCCCTCTGGACTCAGCACTGGTGAGACCGCTCCTCGAATACTGTGTTCAGTTCTGGGCCTCTCACCACAAGAAGGATGTTGAGGCTCTGGAGCAAGTCCAGAGAAGAGCAACAAAGCTGGTGAAGGGTCTGGAGAACAGGCCTTATGAGGAGTGGCTGAGAGAGCTGGGGCTGTTTAGCCTGGAGAAGAGGAGGCTAAGAGGAGACCTCATTGCTCTCTACAACTATCTGAAAGGAGGTTGTAGAGTGGAGGGTAATGGCCTCTTCTCCCAAGAGACGGGACAGGACAAGAGGGAATGGCCTCAAGCTCCGCCAGAGTAGATTTAGGCTAGACATTAGGAAAAAAATTTTTACAGGAAATGTCATTGGGCACTGGAACAAGCTGCCCAGGGAGGTCGTTGATTCACCTTCCCTGGAGGTGTTTAAAGCATTGATGGACAAGGTGCTAAGAGGCATGGTTTAGTGTTTGATAGGAATGGTTGGCCTCAATGATCCAGTGGGTCTCTTCCCACCTTGTTGTTCTATGATTCATAATAACATGACAAGTGGACCTTGGAAAGGAATGGAGTATGCATAAAATCTCTGGAATAAAACTATCTATATGCTTGTAAGTGGGAAATACATTCTGTCCACAGCTCTTGTCTACTTGCACGTGATTGAAGGAGACAGCTCCCTCATATTCCTCAGACCTGATAAAGGATGCTTGCTTTCTAAAACTCTAATATGAGGCTTAGAGAGTTTTATTTGCTGGCATTTTTTGTATCAGTAGTAGGGGGCATCTCTGATATTTTGTGTCTGTATAAATCTGGGAGGGTGGGACACACATTGCTGATTGTTTCAGTTTGTGGAGAAAACTTCCCCTCCCCATGCAGATTCATGTACTCAGTAGCAGTGCAGTTGAGGTCCTGTAGTAACCCATGATCTCTGTTTCACGCAAGTAAAAGTAAGTAGAAGTAAGCATGCAGCCTTAAACTGTGCATGTGTTCCACTCTTGTGAAACTAAGACTTACGGTGTACGGCATTTTAGCACTGATTCTGCCGGCTTTATTGAGGTGCCTCTGATGAAAGATCTTCTCAAGTCAGAAGATATAACTTGTTCTACTATTCTACTATTTCTATTTTTTACTATTGCAATGGATTAGAGACTGATTTCCCTACTATGACTGTTTCTGTCCAGAACTGAAATCATAGAATCATAGAATCACCAGGTTGGAAGAGACCCACAGGATCATTAAGTCCAACCATTCCTATCAAACACTAAACCATGCCCCTCAGCACCTCGCCCACCTGTCCCTTAAACACCTCCAGGGAAGGCGACTCAACCACCTCCCTGGGCAACCTGTTCCAGTGCCCTGTGATCCTTTCAGTGAAAAATTTTTTCCTAATGTCCAGCCTGAACCTCCCTGGTGGAGCTTGAGGCCATTAAAATAATATAGCAATAGGATGGTTGACAGAATATAAACTCAATATTTTATATTATGCTTTCAGTGAATGTGATGGTAGTATCAGAATGCTAGTAGTGGCCAGGGCATTTGCTTATGTGTTTGGGTGTGATCTTTCTATTAAGTTAAACTAATAACTGATAATGGATGTTTTTCTGATACTCTCTGTATCTTTCTTACTTAAATTGTTAAGCAAGTGGAGTGTTTCAAATACAGGTGGGAGGAGGCAGGAAAATGTTTCTTTCCACCTAATGCAGTATGGAATAGCTAGTAAGTTGTTTACCATACTTCCTGATCTAGGTGCTTGGCCCCTAAGGACAGACTCTATATCCATATCATATTAATCATAACTAAAACTTACTTGGATGCAATGCATTTCTGCAGAAGCAAGACCTGCCATGGCATGTGGAGTCTATAGGGTGACCTTGGATCATTTGGTCTGACTGCATGTGTTAGTGATTGAAAGATGAAGACGTTCACACCCATTGCAAGGTCTCCATGGAAAGTAATAAAAAACCTATAACCTACCAGTGCTCAAACCATTTGGAATCAGAGATGCAGCTTTCCTGGAAAAACAAATGACCTGAGTCTCAAGGTCACCAAGGTAACGTGGAAAGTAACATCATAGAGAAAGCAGTGTCCTGCCTTCTGTCCACGTGCAGCAATGAAGCAAACCTCTGATTCTTTAAACAGGTCTTGAAAATTTCATCTTCAAATGGTAAAATGGATTGAATTTTTGCTTCAAAGCATAACAGATACTACTGAGACAGTTGGTATTGCAACTGGTGCTGTATCAGTAGACTGCTGTCTATATACTTGGGCGGTAACTGAGCCATTTGCACAATCAAGGTATGAGGCTGATTTCCAAAGTTATTCAGTTTTTTTTTCCATGGGCTTCAATTAAAGTAGTATTCATTCCTGTGTAATACACTGTCAGATAAGATGTTATAAAGCTTTTAATTATGTAATAATAGCAATATTTCATTTTGTATGTTTTATGCTATTAATCTGAAATTTTTATAGTCATATTTATGAATACCTTCTACAGCTTTCAGTGATCTAAAAAACAAAAGTGGAAAGCAAATTGAATGGGTGGTTCTGTCTGCTTTGTTGATGGGAAGAAAAGTGTTTCAAACTGTTTAAAGGCCAGGAAAACTCAACAAGCTATTAGCAAAAACAGAAAAATAATGCTTCAGTTTCCAGTTGTTATGTTGTTTGTTTGGGTTTTCTTGTTGTAGAAATTTTTTATGTTTCTCAGTATTGCATTTTGGGTTTGGTTTTTTTTCTTCTTTTTTTTCTTTCAGACTCTTGTGAGTTTCAGAGATCAGCCATGGGCATTAAAGGTTTGCAGGGATTTGTGGCAAGAATTTGCCCTGATGTATGCAGAACGGTCGATCTGAGAGAGCTGGCAGAAAATCATCGCATCAATCATCCTGATTTCCCACCCACTATCGTAGTAGATGCCATGAGTTGTGTTAGATTCTGGTACACACCAGAATCCTGGGTGTGTGGGGGCCAGTGGCAGGAGTACCTTGCCAATTTAGAGGATTTTATTAAAGCGTTTACAGCAGCTGGTATACAGTTGGTGTTTTACTTCGATGGAGTGGTAGAAGAGAAAAAGAGAGATGAGTGGATTAAACGGAGGTTGCAGAATAACAAGGAAATAGCCAGAATATTTCAGTTTATCAAAACTCACAGGAAACAACCAGGGAGAGAAATGTTCGTTGTTCCTTCAGCTTTGCCTACTTTTACACGTTTTGCATTGAAGTCACTTGGTCAAAAAACAGTATGCACGTTGCAAGAGGCAGACTTTGAGGTGGCTGCATATGGTTTGCAACATAACTGCATAGGAATTCTTGGGCAAGATAGTGACTACCTCATCTATAATACATGCCCCTACTTTTCCATTGAGAAGCTCCGTGTGGACAGGCTGGTCACCGAAATGTACTCTCGAGAAGATCTTTGCCGTGTGTTGGGTCTTAGTTTGACACACCTCCCTCTCTTTGCTTGCTTGCTGGGCAATGATATTGTTCCAGAAAGCATGTTGGAAGGCTTTTGGCATAAATGTTTAGTCACCAGTCCACGCAAGAATAACAGCTACAACAGAAGAACAAACATACTTCTAGCTGTAGCAAATTACATCTCAAAAATTCCATGCTCATACAGCAGCCTGAAACACTTGGAAGAGATGCTGCCTTTGGGATCAGACAAGACATTGCTTTACAGAGGATTGGAGTCCTATGTTTTGCCTGGACAGCAGTCTCCATGGATTCCACCTAATGTGAAAAACTGCCAAATGTTCTCCCTTCAACAAGAAACAGCTGTGTGTCAAGATAAGGAAATCTTTCAGGTAGCTTGTTTTTTAAAGCTTAATGGTCACTTTTTTGCCATGACTGCCTAGTGGAAGTTGGTAATGAGTACACTGAACCTATTGATTTATATTTCATTGAGCAAAATCTTTTGTCTATTAAGCACAGCAATGGTTAGAACTGTGAGATGCATCAGATGAGGGCAGATGCCCCACATTTTACTAAAAGTGGTTCCTCTCTTTTTAGAAGCGTCAAGCAGGTCAAATAATGGGGAGTAGCTCTATAGGTCTGTAGCTGGGTGAAGAGATACAATTACCATGTGTTGCATGATGTGATGCCTTGCTTTTTGCTTTGAGAACCTGCAGGTCAGCAACAGCTGGTTAATGGTCTGGTTGGCTGTGCATGGCCCGTGTAGTCAAGGTACCAAAGGGAGCTGTACTAAGAATGCAGAAGTTGAAATTGCTCTTGTGGTGGACGTGAGGAAACTTGCTGTATTTTGTGATTTTTCTGGATCACGTTAATTATCCTTCAGAGAGAAAGTACTGTTTCCTGGAATGATTTTGTTACTTTTTGATCCTTCTTAATCTTGGAGATAATACTTTCCTCCTTCTTCAAACAAACAGTTAGCTAAAGAACAGCATATCCGATCTGAAAATTATGCAGTCTTCAATATCCTGAGTAATGGAGAGATTGAGTGCAGCAATTCTTTGGAAGATGAATGTGACACAGAGATTCCTGGACAGGCACTTATCTACCGTCCTGCTCGTCAACATATTTACTCTATCTTGTTGGAATCTGCAAAAGGTATGATTAAACTATTTACACCATTATTCAAGCACACTTCCAATTTTGAAATATGAAATCTCAGATTCATAGTTTCAGTGGCTACATCAGCATGGCATTTAGGATAAAAACTGGAAAGCTGAAGCATAGTTCTTGAGGAATCAAGAGAATGTGACAATGAAATAGTACTTTTTCTGTGTACTGTCCAATTTCAATGCTTTTAGAGATATTATTTTTAAATTGGGGGTGAGCCTTTAAAATTGTTAATGACCAAAAGATTGAGCAAAACAATGATATTTAGAAGATTTTAGAAATTTGAGAGGATATGAAACCTTATGTTTCTTTGGTATGTGTAGTTCCTGATGAATTAATGAGTTGTAGTACACGTCTGTAAACCAGTAATGCACTGTTACAGCTTTACCTTTTATTGATTTTAAGTCTGCAATTTTAAGAACAGGTGATAGCTAAATATAGTTTTGGTAGTAATACAGGGGCAAATAGTCATGTCAGTAGTTATTAGTTCTTTCCTGAAAGTGAAAGAAAATTATTTATTTATGCAGTTATGTAAACAGGTTTTGTAGCAGGTATGTATATCTGTGCTTCCATTCTTCTTCTTTAAGACAAAATTTTTTATTCACATCCTTGGACTAATCTCATGTTCTTAAGACTTCTGATATTAGATAAATGTTACCTTTACAGTGTCTTTTAGACAGTGAGTTGAAAATTAAGTGTAGTGAACTTTTATTCTTTCTAGTATGTTGACTTTTCCTTGGTAATCACTTTAAATTTATTGATGAAAGTACACCACCGTCAAATCTAATATTCAAACTGTATGTTTAAAAAGGCAGTGAAAGGTAATTAAGTACCTGACTTCCTTCAGCAACTGGAGATTGAAGTTGTGCAATAATAGGAAACAAAAATAGGAAAAACTGAATCAGAGTTTATATAGTCATTTGGAGAGAAAGTAACAAAAATCTCAGTAGTGGTCATGCACATCTGTCATTTTAAATTTTTCGGCCTACTGCCTCTAAATATTTTAGACAATTATAACTTGGTTGGGTTTTATTTATTCCACCGAGCAGTGCAGGATATTGGTTGATGTTTTCAGAAATACCCAGACCAAAACCTCTAATTAATAGTTGTTGCTCTGAAATGGGAAGGTAGTAGGCTGATTTTCATTTGTATGACACGATTTATATTACACTGTTTGTAGTACTCAGGTGAAGAAGATTAGAAGTGAAATGCAGAAAAATTAATTTAGAATCTTATTGAAAATGAAATTTGAATGTGAAAGAGATCTTCTTTTAAGGAAGTGTTTTTTAGAATAAACACACAGGTAATGCATTATTTATTCTCAGTTCATGCTTCAAATTCCTGAGATGATTTTCCGAAGTAAATCATAGTACACCCTCAATCCTTAGCCCTTCCAGAAAGGTAGATAGAGTGTTCCTGCGTGGGTACCCTTATCAAATCTGCATTTTTAGTGCATGTGTCTGTTTTAACTGTGTCAATTCCTAGTAGTTCATGGGCTCGTTTTTTTATCGTAGTGTACAGTTGTTTCTAAGTCAAGAGTGTAGATTAGAGTCTGTATGGTAATTAATATCAGCATTATTTTTTAGGAATTTGCTGCTTAACCTACAAAGAATTTTTGTTCTTTACAAAGTAAGAATCCTTTGCTAGTTTCTCTCAGTTGAGGTTGAGTTTACTTTGTTTTGTAATTCCCTAAGGGGCAGGATGGGAAGAAGTAACCTATACTGTATGTAGGCTCTAGCATAATGTAGAATTATCTTTTTATTAGCATTTAAAAGCAGTTTATTAGGAGTCAGATGATTAAATCAGTCCATGTGAATTCTGCAGCCATTGTGATAGAGTTGCTGATATAGCTCATTTGATGTAGTGTGTTAACAGAGGTGATTCTCTCCTTCTGCTCTCCTCTGTGAGACCCTACCTGGACTCCTGTGTCCAGTTCTGGAATCACCAACATAAGGATATGGAACTGTTGGAATGGGCCCAGAGAATGGCCACAAAGAATGATCCAAGGGCTGGAGCACCTCTCCTGTGAGAGGATTTGGGTTGTTCAGCCTGAAGAAGAGAAGGCTCTGGAGACACCCTATAGCAGCCTTACAGTACTTGAAGGGGGCTACAGGAAAGCAGGGGAGGGACTTTTTACAAGGGCATTGAGTGATAGGACAAGGGGGAATGGCATTAAATTGGAAGGGGAAAGATTTAGACTAGAGATTAGGAAGAAATTCTTCATGATAAGGGTGGTGAGGTACGGGAACACATTGCCCAGGGAAGCTGTGACTGCCTCATCCCTGAAGGTGTTCAAGGCCAGGTTGGATGCAGCCTGGGCTGGTGGCGGGTGTCCCTGCCCATGGCAGGACAGTTGGAACTGTATGATCGTTAAGGTCTCTTCCAACTCAAACCATTCTGTGATTCTACAATTTGAAGCTGACTTGGCTAACTCCACACAATGTTGCAGTTCGTAGTGGAAATAGATGCTTAACATCCCTCAGCTGTAGGATTACTGTGTTGGAAACTGATCTATTTGCAGTTCACAGATCTACTTATTTACTATTAAACAGGGATAGCAAAGCAGCCAAAATTTAGTAACAACAGAGGTTACAGTTTCAGTAAGAACTAGTTTAAAATAGCCTAAACTGTCTCCCCTATCCTGGAACAAGAAACTGTTAGTTTTGAATGTCTAGGTTGAGATTCCCAAGCATGCGTAAGAGATCCGAGAATCCACAGGAGCTGAATGTTGTTATATATGTTGAAATGACTTGCTTAGACCATGCCACTTTGCCTGAAGCCATACTGTGATAAGCATTTCTTTTGCTGTCAGTGCTATTTTAAGTAATCCTCTTGCACAGCCACTCATTTCAGTCCCTGTGCAACCTCTCAGGTTGCGTTGTTGCAGCTGTTTGTGCAGCTGCGTGGTGGCCTAGCTTGAGAAAGTGAAAATAGCCCTTCCCTCACTTTCTTGCAGTCAGGTAACTAACCTGGTTCTGCTTCCTCATCTGAATTTTTGTGTAGCCACAAACAGCTGTGGTGAAACTGGTCAAGGGAATGGCAGGGAGTGGGAAAGCACAAATCGGTGGTTGCCTGACAAAGTTAGCAGTGCTGCTGCAAGTGTTGCTTGGGAAGCTGTGCTTTCAGCAAGCATGTACATAATTTTACTCACAGAAGCGTTACTAAAATTACAGCCTTATTTTTGCCCCTTAAAAAATAAATAGGGGGTTTACAGTGATTCTGATAGCATGGCATTTGTTGTCAAGGTTGTTTTAAAGGTATCTTTATAATTAAGTGAAATATCACATATACTGATATATAAATTGTCAACTTTTAGCATCGTTCCTAGGAAACCAGTACTGTTGGAAAAACTGAAGTAGTAAGGAAAAGTAACAATAAATCATGTATCTTGATAGGCCAGCCAGGCTCACTCTTTTGTTTGCAAAGTGTGTAGAACAAAGCTGGCAGTTTTGGCAATAACTCAGTCCATGGAAATACCTGCACCTGCATGGCTTTCACCAATTAGGAGGTTATGTAATGTAGCCTAAGTCCATGGCCAGCTCCTGGAAGTCCTGGCATCACTCCCGGTTCTAACATTAGCAGGCCAGACTGATCCTTGCTTTGACATTGTCGAAAACAGTCCATTAGCAGAATTTTTGCCAGTTATCACCAGTGACCGCTCAGAAGGGCTGGCATTTTGCAGGTGTAGGTAGAGGATATGTATAAGACTGCATTTCCAAATGTCTCATGTTTTGGTATTTTGCACATAGTTGAAATATCCCTTAGGCTGTCTAAGCGGTGCTTCCACAGCTCATTCAGAATCTATTTAAATGAAAGGAACTCGTGTTTTTTTAATTTCACTGGTGATATTCTGTATGTGCATTGTAGGGAAAAAGTTTGAAAAATGACTGTATTTTTCCAGAGATATTTCCTTGCTGGGAGGATTGGCATTTAGTAATCGTGTATCAATTTTGTTCTTGGTATGTTAATGTGCTGTTAGTTTGCATGACCTTGCTTTCAGCCATATTTATTTGGCTACTTATGTAAGCAGTAATATACTTCTGTTACTAATGGTCTATAATAGTGAAAAACACTCAGCTGATGTAGTGCTACATCCTGTACCAACATCCACATATATTAAAAGAGCAAAACTAGAGATTTCTTACTGGCTTCTTTTTTTACTGTGCTTATGCTCGATGGATGATGTAAAAATAGTATTTTACTGGCATTTGGAATCGAGAGACATTTTGATAAGTTATTTTGTGAGTTGTGGAACTCGTAAAGCATGACTCTCCCTGCCAGCTTCCCCTCAGCAAAACTTTTATATTTCCATGCTTCTCCCTAACATCCTCTTAACTTCTCTCCATGCCCTTGACAACTCCCTCCTGCAATATATGGTATTTTCAGGTGTGTTCCTTATTGCTTTCTGCTTTCCCTAAGTCCCATCTACCTTTTTATTCAGCTGTAGCTCTTTCATAGGTACTTGTGTATTGATTTGCCATCTGATGTGTTAGGATACTGTGGATAACTTTACTTTCCTGCCTTTCTTTCAGTTGGTGCCCTAATAGAATCCCTCTGTCAGCTGAGTCACCAATTTTACAAAATGTTTAGGAATTTAATACATTTGAAAACTTTTCTCCTCTGTCAAGTTTAGTTGTAACAGACCAGTACAGTTATAAATTAATTATGACAGATGTCCTAATTGTATTAGGCTTGCTTTCTTAAGAAGCCAGGCTAGAACTGGGGAGGCTCAATAAGTTGAGCACATTGAATAAAGCAGAGTAATTTACATAGAAAATCTTAAAAGAGAATCATAAAACCTGAGAAAGTTTCTGAAATTGACTTTGTGTGTCAAATTGGAGGGTTCTGTTCATGAAATAACATTGCAGACAATGATTTATAATTGAGGTGTAAGACTATTTAGACACAGGAATGTGCATTTTAAGGCTTTTCATTCCCCCCAGTGTAGGCATTTCTCATCAGTTTTTGAACAGTGAAGTGTAGCAAGCCAGGTGTAATGCTGTTTCCATAGCCCAGCTGTTGGTTATTTGATTCTCCACCTTTATTGGGAGTTTTTGCTGCAGATCCATGGGTAAGGAAGGAAGAAGCAGCCAGGCTGTAAAACAGAGTTTGTCTTATTCTTTTCCCCCTCTATTACCCCTGATACTAGAATTCCATTTGAGAAATTTTGGCCCTTGCAGCATAGTGCACTACTCATTCATTTGTGTCAGCAGTCAGTTGCAGTGTTGAGCTATTTATGAGATCAGGAAATGAACGTGACCAAACTTTTTGGGGTAGTGGAGGGAAGGAATTGTTGTAGAGATTCATTTGGGGTTATTTTTTAAGCTGGATGAAGTTTTTGATTAGAGTTCATAATGTAACATCAGAAATATTTGTAGAGCAAAGTGTAGGGTGACTGGAATTGAGGATAAAAAACAGGAATTTTTAAGAATAGTGACTTCAGCACTGGGTGAGATCTGGAAGGGGACAAGGGAGGGGGGAAAAAAAACAACCAAAAAAACTTTGAGATTTGCCAGGAAAATACTCGAAAACACTATCCAAGTGCTTGAGATTAGCTAAATCTATTTATTTCATACTGTTTACCAGACTACAGAGAGTGAAAATTTAGGGCACTATGACATAATTACCATAAGCAAAATCTAGACACAATGAAGAAGCACCATTTGTAACAGCGATAAGGATTCTCATTGTTTTGGGTTTTGTTGTGTTTTGTTGTTTTTTTGGTTTTTTAATGAAGACTTGCACTGAAGTGGTTATGAGCTAAATATTGGATAAACTGCATTTCAAAAATTCTCAAAAGCTGGAGGTTTTTCTGAGATGATAATATTTTTTTAAAGCATCAAGTAGTTAGATGCACAACCCAAGTGGTGAAAATTTTTAATTTAAGAGGCACCCCTATACTATGCCATGAGGCAGGGCAGAGGTGAGGTTAGGGGGTAGGAAGCCACTTGAGCTATTATGCATAAACAATCCCTTTATACTAGATGAAAGGTTTGGAACAATGAGCTGTAAAAGCTCTGCATCTGACGGTGGGATGACTTCTTTGCTGTCAACTTTCAAATAGCTATCAAGGCCTCCTTATAAAGATTTTGTCTCAAATCCTGACACAGGAAATGTCAGGGCAAGTTGGGAGGAGAATCATATTAAGAACTGCTTTCATATTTGGCAGTGTGACAGCCCTCAGAGACTGAGGTAGCTTATGTAGGTCCCTAAGCTATGCCAGA
This sequence comes from Piaya cayana, assembly GCA_013389865.1. Lineage (NCBI taxonomy): Eukaryota > Metazoa > Chordata > Aves > Cuculiformes > Coccyzidae > Piaya > Piaya cayana. The sequence continues at coordinate 876,871 of WAAB01003915.1, read as the reverse complement.
TGCCTCCACAGCTTCCTGAACTGCCTTGGACTGGTAAGGCCTAAAATTGGCTGAAAGCCGTTTTAGAATGCTTTCCACAGACTCTTGTACTTACATTTTTGGCTACAGTTCCCAACTCCAAACTCATGTTTTTAGTACATAATACAAACTCTCTTCATTTATTCTGATGATTTGTCATAAAGATATTAAAACTAATTTTACTTGCTTTGTTTTTGAAGAGGCTGAGCAAACAAGTAGTTATGAAATGCCCTCTATTACTTTAGAATCCTGATCACCCTGCTTCCAGCTTTTACGCTAGTGTCACTACTTGCATTTGACTTACTGATCCAATTCTGTCTTTTTTTAGGTGGAGCCTATCCTTTGGTAAAAGAGTGGTTTGTCTATTTTGGAAATTCTCTCCAGCGGCCAGAGCTGATACAACCTGTACAACCTTCTATTCCAGGTAGAGTAAAAACGCATTTAAATCTGAACAGTAATAATGATGTCACTAAAATCGAGTTAGACAATCCATCATCTCATGTTCAGTATGGAATTCAAAACAACTGTAGAGAACAAGTAGCTAAAGTAGAAATACTGCATGCCTGTTATTGCTTTTAATTATCCTGTGTAATTATAATAGGATTCAGCTTTGAGCTACATGTTATTACTTTGTCTTGTTTAACCGAGTACTAATTCAAACCTCAGCACTACAAAGCAAAAAAATTCTTAGAAGTTCTAAATACAGCTCTGAGGCCAGGATAAATGGTGTGTAAGGCCATATTAAAATTCTTCTATTAAACTGTTTGAGAGAATGTGTTAACAAGACTAGTGGAGAATATAAAAAAGAGTCATATTTAGATCATAGAATGATAGAAGGTTTTTGTTGGAAGGGACCTTAAAGATCATCTAATTCCAAAACCCCTGCCATGGGCAGGGACACCTCCCACCAGATCAGGATGCTCAAGGTCCCATCCAACCTTGGCTTGAATACTTCCAGGGATGGGAAATTTCCAGGGAGCACCTCTGGCAATACAAAAGATAATGTAGTTTTCAATAAAAAAAAATAAGTAGACTATCTGTGTGAAGCTGTTCTGCTGTTTTAAGCATGAAGTGTTTTGTGTGTTTTTATCTTCTTTCCTTTGATGAAAAGTCACATTCATGAGCACTCCTAGTGATATCAGTGTTATGAGGAATGCTGTACGTTTACAGGGAAGTGTAATACACTTTAGTGAAAAGATTGGGTACGGTATATGTTACTCTTTATCACTGTGTTGTATCATGCAATAAAAGTTTAGGATAGGAAGTAAACAGTACTGTATCAATTTTGTTATTTCAAGGAGAAAATTGTTCTAATTGTTTATTTGTCCATGCTATTGCAGTAATAACCCTTCTATCCATACCCTCACAACACACACTTTCTCTCTCTCTCTCCCCCCGTCATCATATGTTATCATATGGATCAGGAAACCAGAGGGTTTTTTTATATGAAATTAATTAGTTCCATTTATAGATAATACTATCAGTATTTTGTTAAGAACAATTAGTATCTGTTTGACTTTTTGAGGACAATTAGCAGCACTTCTTCCCTCAGTACCCAGAGCTTTCTGTAGCAGTCGTTGTTCTGATTTGGTCTAAGAAATGCATGCACTTTTTTAATTGTTGTTGGCTAGGCTTTAGAACCTGCTTGTTTTTAATTTTCTAGGGTTATTGTAAATTTTCTTTTAAGGTATACTGAGATCGTATGTTTATCTTTATATTTGAAACTCACATATTTAGACGGGCCTTCAAATTTGAGGACGAAGGGAAAATAGTTGCACTTTAGAAAGCAATCTTTTCAAAATCCTTTTGAAAGGAACTATTTTGAAATAAATTAGTTACTTAGACAAAGTACAAATAAGATTTCATTTGGTATGCAATAGTACCCTGATACAATATTAGGAGAGTGATTATCTAATTGAATTGATGGTAGTGTGATAGCTGTGAAGCTTCCGGATGCATATGAATATACAGAGTAAAAATTGATAAGTCTGAATCATACAAATGTTTTATTTCAGCATACAGTGGTCTGTGAACATATGTTTGTAAAATAAGCAAACCAAACTTAATGAAGTACAAACCATGCCCATGTCATTACATTTCAGTTTGCATAGCAAATATACTGTATTTATTGTTGCAAAATTTTCTGTCCCAGATACTATAGTACCTTCCTCCTTATCTGGAGAGAAGTCCACTTAATTTCATGTATTCTGATTCTACAGCTCTGTAAACATTCTATATAGAGAACTCACCTGCATGTTGACACTAAACAAGATTTTAAAATTGCTGTTTGTGTTTATAATAACCTCATAAGAGGAGTTTATAAAAACAGCATCTTCTCGGCCATGATCTTTAAGTCAGTAATGAAAGGCTGTTCAAGCAGACTATTAAAAAAGGGGAGGAGGACTTCTAGTGTTTATTTTTAGTGCTCTGTTGTCATTCCTTCAGTGAACAAATATTTTTCTAAAATTTTTACAGTCCATATTTGTGTGCCTTACATTCGCTCATGCATCTTTTATTTTCCACAGCACGACTTTCTAATTCACCAAATAAGGTTCTCAACAGCGCATCACATTTCTCAGGCAGGGATCATATTTAGAGCTAAATTTAAAGAAGTTTTTATAGGAAGTTAGAGTTCAAAGCTATCAATCAAGATCAGGTTACTCAAAAAGAGAAAAAACCTTACTGGAGATTATTAGAAAAATCACAGGTGCAATTAATCTGGGAAGGTCTTTTGTTTTATAATTTTTTTTTTAAAAGAAACAACCTCATCGTCCCAACTGCTTTACAAGTGTACCGATGAGAAAATGTGGGAAATCCTCACTATTGAGTTTGATTTATACTAAAAAGTCTGAAGAAAGAAGATTTGATATGCACTTTGAACTGTAATGTGCATAACCAGAAATATTTTAAATTGTGCACTGATCTTAAACAAAAAAAAAAAGAAAAATAATAGAATTCCCACTGATTTTTTTTGTGTGTGAAACAGCCAAAGTGTTGCATCTGAAAGGCTTGCAAGTGATGGATTGAATATTTTTAGAAATGAAGTATGAAATCCTATGGTTGTATACCATGGAATATGTTTGAAGTATGATGAGCATCAGTTATATGTACTTTACTTGAGAGACGGACTTCTGAATTGGCGTCTGGGCTTGCTTACATTTTCTATCTCTATTTCTCCCACCTGGAATGTTTCCTTTCAGTTGAGTGAATGTGATTATGATGTTTCCCACACGTGGACAGAGCAACACTTAAATTGGTGAAAAATGTCTCAGAGCGTGAATTTTGTTAGAAGATCTGTGATCCAAGAAAATACTGTTTAACATACATATCTTGTGAACATGGCAGGTCTATTTTAGATATGTGCAGTTTATGTGGAACAGAGGAAGTTTTAAAGTCTTTACTGGAAATGTATGGATTCTGCTTTTCATTTTATTTCTGGAAATGTACAGGATACTGTAGCTTCATACCACAGGAGTCTGGACATACTTTCAGTATTGTAAGCATTGTATCTTACAGGAATATATCATGAATACACTTATGTTCAAAATGCTGTCTCTGGAATGCTTCTTTAATGGTCAGATTTAATTGGCATTTGGGTTTATGGCATCTTTAAAATTGGCCAGAGTTGTTGACAAGTTAATGTTGAGTGTTCCTAGCAAGTTCGTTTATATAAACTCGTTTTTATTGCTCAGTATTTATGAGTATGTAAAACGATGAAGTGTTAAGGTTCTATTACTGGTGTTATAAAATGAAATTTCAGTAGTCACAACTTCAAATATACATGAACAGTTAACTTTATTGTCAGAGTTTAGCCCCAGGCTGGCCTGAGTGCCAGCTCAAACGTGAGCAATTGGTCCCAATTCCCTCCCCACCTCCCAGGCAAAGAGAAATGAGAGAAAAATACTTGTGGTTTGGAAACTAAAACAGCTTTAATGAAACGTTAATAACAAAGTAAAATATATACAAATATATGAAGTTATCCACCACCCTTTATGACTATGTCACTATAGATGCTACAGAGGTGGCACTGGGAAAGATTCAGAGCTGGACTCAGTGGCAGGAAGTAGGTGGACTCTGGAACTTGATTCAGGAATGCAGGGATTCAGTATCATGGTAAAAAGACAGACAAAGCCCTCACTGGATATTGGCTGTCAAAGAAGAGAGAGACAGACCTTTGTGATCCCTCAGTTTCATACCAAGTATGATGTATATGGGGTGGAATACTCTGTTGATCAGTTTTGGGTCACCTGTTCTGTCTACTCCTCCTTGCAGATACAACCCTATTTTGCCTCTGACTTATGGCACTCAATGTGCTTGAGGATGGCCTTGGTTTCTATAGAAATAGGTGTAAGCAATGACCTTTCTTCATACCAGTGTTATCCCACCTAGTGGGAAACCCTATTGGAAAAATTTGCAATTAACTTTCAGAAATTAATTTTCTTAGACAAGGCTTAGCTGAAAGTTTAGAAAACTGATTCAATTTTAGCTCAAACCAGAACATTTATACATTTGTATTTATATGCACAATTATGACACGTTTCAAGATGTCATGAATGTGAGGATCACTTTTGTATAATCTTTGAGTTCAACAATGCCATAGTATTAATGCATTCTACAACTTTTGCATACATTGCATATTCCTAAATCAGCTATTGAAGTTCAAACAAATGAAATAAGTATTTATTTATTCCATTGAAGAAGTGCGCTTGTTTATCATAATACTTTCTATATGACAATGTCTTTAATTGTGTAATTGAAAAGGAAAATGGGAAGAGAATTATTGAATAGTGCTTTTTTCTCTTAATTTGCTTGTCTCTTTACCTCTGTGGAGATCTTTGTGTGATGCTCCTCTTCTTGGAGTACCCAAGGACTACAGTTTACGTGGTACTGAATACAGTTTTCACACAGATTTGTGCAGTTTTGAGGATAACCATAAGTGTATGCAGTGTTCAAGTATCTCTTCGTAATTCATAGGAACTTCTGGTTCCAGCAATCCTAATAGGATAGGTAATTTTCTCATGACTAAAGAAGTGTCAATTGTATATAGGTATATTTTGTCCTGTCTCCCTATTGTTACTCATTATTTGGGGTGGTTTTTTAGGCTAATTTAGTAAATATTTAGATGTATTCAGAAAGTAAAATATTTCCCTCCCTATCCAAGTAAATTTCTCTCTTTCAGGAATGTTTCTAACTGTGATAAAGTATGTAGTGAGGATGTAACTACAGCAGAAAACAGTTCTGGTGGTGTACTGTATATGAATCTTCGATTGACTGTATGCATGATGGGAGAGTCACTAATTTTCAGTGTATTTGTTTCTTTGTTTTACTTATGTTTCATTTAAGGGTTGATGTAATGGGAGTAATTACTCAGAAAAGTAACACTTTCAGTTGATGTGTTCCAGAAGGAGATAATGTAAAATTCTCTTTCCCAGAGTAAATAACTCATAATTCATCACTACCTCTTTTTCCCAGGCACAAGTAGATGCTGTTTCTTAAAGTGTAAGAAACTGTTTATGGAAGAGATATCTTGAATTTTTTTGTTGAGCTCTCTTAATATAGATATGTAGTCTTGGTTATTGATGTAGTCCATGGCTTTACTCTGAAGAAAGCAGGATTTCTATTATTAGCTATACCGCTGGACAGAATTCATTTAAAATAAAACTGCACAGATGGAAAGAGTACTTTTCTTGAACTGATTCTTGGTGTATCTCATCATATGCTGCTGATTAGGAACCTTCTAGAAAGCAGAAGCCGTGGCAGGGGGGTTGGAACTACATGATCTTTAAGGTCCCTTCCAGCCCTAACTGTTCTATGATTCTAAAACTATTTGAGTTTATCCTTGTAAAAATTGTCTCACACATTAAGGTTGGTTAGCTTTGGTATGAAAAGTTTACATTGTTTTGGTTTTATGCATGTTATATTTGCTTTTCTTCCTGGAAGTCAGTCTCTGCTGCCTTTTTTTTTTTTTTAAGTTATTTTTATTTTATTTTTTTATATTTTTTCTCATTTTTTATTTTTTTTTTTCTTTGGAATTAATTTTTTTTTTTTTTTTTTTTTTTTTTTCTCTCTTTTTCCTCGTAAGGCAACAATTACCAGTATTAAACCCAGGACTTTGAGTTTTATTGTGCTGTCTGTACTGGCCCAGTCACTGCCAGTGTTATCACTAACCCACATTTCTGACTCCAGTCAAGCAACTGGTATTTTTAATTAATACGTATGTTACCTACAAAATAAGGTTGGAAACTTACAAATTGTATTATAATAGTTCTTTACATGGTTAAAACTTGTGATGGGAGAATTAGTCTTAAAAATAGTAAAAGAAACATCCATTGGGGTATGAAAAAAGAAAACTAATCTTCTACTTTTCTCCCTCTTCAAAGAATAAGTACCATTTGGTTAATGGGCTTTCTTTGCTGAACAAACATGTCTATGTAGATTTCAGCACCTTGTCAGTTTAACCATTTATTATCATCAAGTGTTCCTAGCTGGACTGCAGCTGCTGCATGTCACACAAAAAAGGAGAAGGTGTTACCAAATGTAGCTTAATTAGTCCACACTTAAAATTCACACCTCATTTTATTTAACTACAGAAGCAGCAGTACTTTATGGGAGGATTCTGTCTTTAATTGGGATTCTCAGGCATAGCTAGGTAGCTGTTCTGTTATTTCACGTGCATTGGTGTTTATTTTGATAATGGATTAAATGTAACTTAAATGGGGAGCAAATTTTACATTAGCTCACATGTTGCTGTGTTGGGACATGGCAACATGGGGTAAATATTAAGGATTTAGAAACCAGAGTGAATGATACTATAGAAGGTCTGGAAAGACTTTACATAAAATTGATAACAGTCTTTTGTGTGTGTTTGCAATCACATTTCATACAGTAGCCCAGGGAGCACAAATTTACCAGATCGCCTTGTTTTTTATTCCCGAAGTGGAACCTACTGCAGAGGAGTCATATCAGCGCAGTGTTTTGTGGAGAATGTGTGTTTGTCAGCAAATGGCAAACCAGTCACCACTCTGTTCATTAAAACAAGTGATTATAACAGAGGCAATGTGAGGATCCTTCAAGGATTCCTGACACACTAGCTCTAGAAGAGAGAGAAGGCATAGATATGGTGGTTTTCTGCTAAATTGCTATTTTATGGAGAAGCTCATCTTATTTAATGCTGTGAATCCCCAAGGAAAAGGATACCCTTTGCAAGAATAAACTTTGCCTATGAGTGTAAAAGCCTGCTGTCTCAAAGTTGTCTGTATTGTAACAATGGAATTCAGTCTGCTTAAACATGCCTGTATTAAATATAGTTCGTTTACAGACCTTAATATTTTAGGATGTTTGGTTTGTTTGTTGGTCTTTTTTCAAATGCCAAATTTTGTCTAATATATTTTATTTTTATCTCTGGTTTTCGCAAATGCCAAGAGCAGATCAGTTGTTTCCTTTCAGATTGCGATGAGGCAGGCATGTTTTATCTTGTTGCTGCCAAGATAAAATAATAGATTTCTTTTGTAGGTGGAACACCTAATTTGAAAACGTTGTGGTTTGCCAAAGGACCCTATGTGGAAAAGCAACGATATAGTACATTTCTGGCATGCTTTCACCTTGAAGATGAGATGGAAGAGCTCCAAGCTCTAGAAGCACCTGTTGCAGCGTTCTGCTGCTTGCTGACCTATCTCATGATGCAGGTAACTGGGATGGACACTTTTTCTGCAGCTGTTAGCCCTAATAGATGTGATTTCCTATAACAGTGTTTCTTCCTAGCCTGTGCTCTTTTTTTTCTTAATCTTTTCAGTAGGCATAGTTGATTAAATATAACAGTACTGCATTATGGTATTTTTAATAGTTCCATTTAATATGCATTACCCTGTTGAAGAAACACTCGAGTGATTTTTTAGTTATGCTCACATGCGCATAAAAAAGCTCCCTGGGCATTTTAACAGAGAGAGTATAAACTGAAGGATTTCCTCCACTTTTTGGGACCTGTTTGCAAATTAAAACTTCTCTCTTTGTGTTTCCTTTGTGTCCTCAAAATAAGACATTCCCTCCAGTGACTATGCAGGCTCTGCAAACAGACAATATAAATATTTAGTCAGCTCCGACTACTTTTTCACACCAGCTTGTCAATCCACTCATTTTCAAGCCAGAATTGAGGATACGGCTCTTCTAATAACATTCTGAGTAATAGGGGATCATTAGGTAGCAATTCTGTTAGAGTTCCAAACATCTGTCTGCCTGCAGTCTACCTTAATTGTCATTAAAAGGAACACAAGATTAAATACAGTGTTGCTTTATCATTTACATTTCTTTTAGTTATTTAATATTCATTGTCTGTACTTGTCACCTTTCAAATGCTGATCTCAGAAGCAGATTTTTCTCTCTGAGAATGTGAAAATTATAATACCTTTATCTAACCTGATAAACTCTGATGCACTTCTTCTTAAACTGAACTGTGTTTTGCCTTTTGTTTTGCTTTTTCAAACTTCACTTTCCTCAGTAACAGTTTTATACTGCTGTGTGATACAGGAAAACAAGTTCTCCGTAGCTTTTCCTTTCTTTTTCCTTCATACATGTTTGCTCAAACTTAGGTGATGCATTGAGGAAGCATGTCTGGGAATATACAGTTATCCATATAGCTCTTGTTTTCTTTTTGTACAGCAGAATATAAATGGAAAGTTTTTTAAGTTGGAACTCATTAAGCATCATTTCACACCTTACAGTTTCAATTAATCAAGATACATATCATGTACTTTGCTTTTAACATACTTTTAAGTGTTTGTTTGGCTATGAAATCCCAATTTCACTTATTTCGCTATTTTCAGTGTTTACCTATTGTGCTATCCTGCGGACCCTTTCACAGCATGATTACTAAATTATTTGAGTTTCTTCAGAGGGATTGAGAGGTAACAGCACAGAACACCTGCAGAGTTATGTGGATTTACTGAGCCTTGATCACAGGTTATTTATAAAATCGAAAAAAAAAGCTTGTCGAGGAGATGTTTCTCAGAACTTATTATGCAATAATTAATTTTAAAAACAGAGGTGAAAACAGTTTTGCAGCTCGATAGCAGGGGCATTATGCAAAGGGCTTAGTTTAATGGAAGGTTTTTCATAACAGTGCCAGTTCTCAACACCATCCTGTTTTCCTGATTTTCTTCTTCCCTCTGAGTTGTATTGATACAATCTACCCCATGAAACAGACTAGGGAATTGATTTGGTTTAAAATGTTTTTCATCACTGAGTTGTTTTAAACTTTGACTAGTTCTCTGCTATTGTCCATTTGTGCTCTTGGGTCATTTGAGAGGAAACATGAGAGCAAGAGTGTCAAGAAGCGATGCTTTGAGCTGGCCATACTGGTTCCATTTGTTTTATAGCTGAGAAAACAATGCTTGTCTAACTGTGGCCTAATTCTTGTCTTTACTTCACACTTTAGTCTATTAGAGTAGGAAGGTGGATTATTACCCTGAAAGTTATTTAAGTTGAACAGTTGTAAGTTGCCTTGGAGCAGGTTAACATCATTTCCTTCAGCTCTTATGAAGGAGACAAACTTCCTAAAAGATTTAATTACTTGTCAGTTAATCTAATTTAAACTTAGGTTTTGCAGCAACAAACATACTCTCCAATCTCTCTGGCTTCCTCAAAATTTGTGTACAGGTATCTGCTGAAAACTTCAGAATTTTTTTTTTTTTTAAGTGAGAAAGGATTTCCAATAAGCAAATCTTAACTATTTAAATGAAGTATTGCTTTGAAGAGTAATCTTTTTCAGTGAGAATTCTTTTCAAATGCCCTCCAAATTGAGAACAAATATAATTTTAAAATTGTAAAATAATAGATGTGTCTTTAAAAGTTGGGGAAAGGAGTGAATGAATACAAATGTCAAACTACAGAACCTCCAAAGACAGGGGAAGTTTCTTATTCAGGCCATTGGAAAAAATCTAACAGTGGAAGTATGTTAACTCACCAAATTCAGTTGCCGAATAAAATATTTCTCTAAAGAAGTGTTTTGATATTCGTAAGCATTTTGGCTGATGACATCTCTCTGTTGTACTTGCAAGCAGTCTTTGACTTACTTTTCTTCGCAAACCTTGCAATTATTAGGAACTGTTCTGTAGCAGAGACTAACTTTTTCTGTTACTGCAAGATATTAAACATGCAGGTTTAGTAAACTTCTCTTGTTGCTGTCTACACAAAAGTCAGACCTAACTAGAATTACAGGGTAAAGTAGGGCCTTTATCAGATCTTAGCAGCCAGGTGGAGTTAATGAATACCAAGCAGCATTCTCAAAGCTTAAAATGTTTCTGATATCCATCACATTCTTGTTCTTTAAGCAAGTTTTAACTACATTGTAGAGGGACAAGTATTTTACAGTGGGACAAGCAGCAAGGCCTGATTTTTTTAAAAAAGAAAAATCTCAGTTGTGGAATGAACACAACATTCCTTGAAGATCAAGCTGTTAAAAGAAAGGCAATGCAGAGTTTTGGGCAGCCTTTTAACTGTACTGTAAGCCCGCAATGCACATTTCCACACTGCAAAGAAACCTGTCTTCAAGTTCCATTTGTTAAAGAATTGTAATGCTTTATGAAGCTTACTTAGAGCCTGCCTTAAAGCCTCAGCATTTGTAACAGATATTTGGTCTTGGTGTACATGTATAATCTATATAAAAGGAAGGAAGTGATCAGAACTAGATAGGTACTGTCAAAGCATCAGCCAGGTAGTCTAGAGGCACTGTCTTTCTCCTGGGGTGACTATATGGAATTTTATGGAATTTCAGAATGACTTTTCACCGCAGTAAATGTCTTCATTCTCCTTTTTCTGATAGAAGTATTAGTGTTAGATGAATTTAGAAATTTTTTTAAATGTTTTCCAACCTGAACATTTTAAGTATAGTTTTCCTATGCTCTAGGAACTCTGCTAAGTAGAGTTCTTCCCACTTCAATGTGTAACCTAAAAAACTAAAAGAATCCAAATATATTTTGCTAAATCTTGAAATTTAACTTAAATAGGTAGTTGAAACATTTAGAATTATTTTGAAAATTTCCAGCAGATAACTGTGTAAGCATTTGAAAGAAATCCTAATTGTTATCACATCTGTGGTTCATTGATGTGAGTTTTGATCTGAGTATTGATTATAAAGCAATTTATATTTTTTAAAAAATCTTAACTTTTTGGACATGAAGATATTTCCTGTTATTAAGAAAATTCAAGAGAAGAGGAAAAGCTGCATGATGAGTAGACATATTGTTTGGTGTATGGAAATCTGTGTATATACACTGTACACGAGTACTGGGATATGCATTTCATCCAAGCTGTGAAAGTAAGTATCTTGTTCCCTTCAAGTGTCTGCCTAGACAATGCATTCACAGTGGTCATAACTTCATGAGATCATTGATTTAAGTTGGATGTGCTTGAGCAAGGGGAACCAATGCAGAAAGTCCTCTTCAGAGCCTTCACATGATGTGTTAATTTTTCATCTGTTCTAGGTCAGTAGCCTCTCTCTGGAGGACTTAAATGCATTTGTCGCGGTTGTTCTCTGCCTCAAAGGAAAGTCAGCAGCTCAACTGGCAGCTTTGCAGGTATGGACTGGAGTAATTGAATAACATTAAAAGTTCATGTAACTTAAATTCTTCTATATTAAGTTTGTTTCAGATATGGGAACTGAGGGTCATGGCAAATATATAGGCTATATATATATGTGTGTGCTATAATTCATATGACTACTTAGTCTTATTAATCACAAAAAAAGAAAAAAATAGAAAGGACATGTTCTAGTGGTTTCAGTCCTAGGGTGAGTGAATTAAGTTTCAGACTTCTTCCTGACCTGACTTCCAGCTGGTGGAATGTTTGTAATGGTGAATTTTGTCTTGCAACATTGCTTCATTCTTTTTTCCTGTGGAGGAAAGTGTTTTGGGACATATGCTGTATGAAAATTACTACATTAAATAAAATTTTGTGTTACTGTTTGTGGGAGAACATAAACAAAACCAAAACCATAAACCTAACTAGGAAAGGTCTCGTTACCTAATGTGGCCCACTGTAGTGAGGACCTTTTGGATCATACTGTTGTGTAATTTTTCAGGAAGTATTTTTAAAAATTTTATGTACTCTGGGCAGATCTGGTTTTTTTACTTTCCTATTTTAAAATCAAAGAATCATAAAATGGTTTGCATTGGAAGGGAACTTAAAGATCATCTAGTTCCAATCCCCCTGCCATGGGCAGGTTGCTGAAAGCCTCATCCAACCTGGCCTTGAACATCTTCAGGGATGGGGCATCCACAACTTTTCTGAGCAACCTGTTCCAGTGCCTCACCACCCTTACAGTAAAAAATTTCTTCCCAATATCTAAATCTCCCCTCTTCCCATTTAAAACTGTTCCCCCTTGTCCTGTCACTACACTCCCTGACAAAAAGTCCCCATCTTTTCTGTAGGCCCCTTTTAAGTATTGGAAGGCTGCTAGAAGGTCTCCCTGGAGATTTCTTTTCTCTAGGCTGAACAAGCCTAGCTCTCTGCCTGTCCTATTAGCAGAGGTGCGCCAGCCCTCTGATCATCTACATGGCCCTCCTTTAGACTCACTCCAACAAGTCCATGTGTTTGCTGTGCTGAAGACTCCAGAACTGAACGCAGTCCTCCAGCTGAGGTCTCACAAGGGTGGAGTAGATGGGAAGATCACCTCCCTTGACGTACTGGTCACACTTTTGATGCAGTCCAGGATATGGTTGGCTTTCTGGGCTGCAGGCACACATTACTAGCTCATGTTGAGCTTTTCGTCCACCAGCCCCCCCAAGTCCTTATCTTCAGGGCTGCTCTCAATCAGTTCTCTTCCCAGCTTGTATTTGTACTTGAGGTTGCCCCAACCCAGGTGCAGGACCTTGCCTTTGGCCTTTTTGAACTTCATGACGTTTGCACAGACCTGTCTCTCAAGACTGTTAAAGTCCCTCTGGATGACATCACTTCCCTCTAGCATGCCAACTGTGCCACACAGCTTGGTGTCATTGGCAAACTAGTTGAGAATGCCCTCAGTCCCATTGCCCATGTCTCTTACAAAGATGTTAAACAACACTGGTTCCACTGCTGACCCCTGCAGAATGCCACTTGTCACTGACCTCCACGTGGATATTGAGCTATTGACCACAAATCTTTGTGTGTGACCATCAAGCCAATTCCTTATCCACCAAGTAGTCCATCCATCAAATCTATGTCTCTCCAATGTAGAGACTAGAACATGGTGCAGGACAGCGTAAAATGCTTTGTACAAGTCCAGATAGATGATATCAGTTACTCTTCCCTTATCCACTAGCACTGTAGTCCCATTGTAGGAGGCCACCAAATTTGTCAGGCACAATATGCCCTTAGCGAAGCCATATTGTCTGTCACTAATCACCTCCTTATTTTCCATGTGCCTCAGCAGACTTTACAGGATGATCCACTCCATGATCTTACCAGGCACAGAGGTGAGACTGACAAGCCTGTATTTTCCCAGATTTTCCTTCTTCCCTTTTTTAAAAATGGGAGTTAGGTTTTCCTCTTTTGCATTCAGTGGGATCTTCACTGGACTGCCATGACTTCTTAGATATGATGTATAGTGGCTTAGCAACTGCATCCAGCAGTTCCCTTAGGACCTGCAGAGGCATCTCATCAGGTCTCATGGACTTGTGCACCTTCAGGTCCCTTAGGTGGTCTCACACCTGAGCTTATCATATAGTGGGTGGTTCTTCAATCTCTTAGTCCCTGCCTTTGCTTTCTGTAGCTTGGACAGTGTGGCAAGAGCCCTTGCAGATGAAGATTGAGACAAAAAAGTCATTGAGAACCTCAGCCTTCTTCATATCCTGGGTAACCAGGTCTCCTGTTTCTTTCCAAAGAGGGCCCACGTTCTCTTCAGTCTTCCTTTTATCACTGACATACCTATAGAAGCTTTTCTTGTTGTCTTTGACATCCTTGACCAGATTTAATTCTGTCAAGGCTTGAGCTTTTCTAACACGATCCTTGGCTGCTCAGACAATTTCTCTGTATTTGTCCAAGGCTACCTGCCCTTGCTTCCACCCTCTATAGGCTTCCTTTTTGTTTAAGTTTGTCAAGAGTTCTTTGTTCATCTATGTAGTCCTCCTGGTGGTTTTGCCTGACTTCCTCATTGCTGGAAGTGCATTGCTCCCAAGCTTCGAGGAAGTTATCATGTCTGTGGATTTTCTATTGAAAGGGCGGGAGACTAAACTAATAGAATATCTTACATAAATAATCTGAAAATAATGATCAATAAAGCAAGCATTCTGAACCTTATAATCAAGTATCTAATTTCAAAGATTCCATCTCAGAATAACTTAAACTGTCCTTAATCTCTGGAGCGAGTCCAGAGAAGAGCAACGAAGCTGGTGAAGGGGCTGGAGAACAGGCCTGATGAGGAATGGCTGAGAGAGCTGGGGTTGTTTAGCCTGGAGAAGAGGAGGCTGAGGGGAGACCTCATTGCTCTCTATAACTACCTGAGGGGTGGTTATAGAGAGGAGGGTGATGGCCTCGTCTCCCAAGTGACAGGAGATAGGACAAGAGGGAATGGCCTCAAGCTCTGCCAGGGTAGATTTAGGCTAGACATTAAGGAAAAATTAGAACGGTTGGACTCGATGATCCCATGGGTCTCTTCCAACCTGGTTGTTCTATGATTCTATGATTCTGTAATCATTAATATGCTTATTTAATAGTTTTACAAAATTGAGTTATGCTGTTATTTTTATACCTAGTAAACAGGTTATGAATAGATATTTAATAGGTATTCATTTTTTAAATCAGTGGAGGATCCAAATGCAGTGGATTACACTAGTACATAGCTAATTGATATATAGGTTTTGTAGTAGGAAAACAGAGGAGCAGAGTTTAATCTGTTTACCGTACTTTTTCTTCTCTACTGAGAAATCAAACATGCTCTCTAGAAACAATTTAATAATAGAGCTTTCAGGGGAGCTGTGTTAAACTTAATATCTGCAAAATTGTAACAAAATACTTGCTAATTTGCAATTTTGGACTTAGTCCTATATTATTGTTATTATTTTAACTGTAGAAAAAGTGTTTAGTCCTAGTAAACAATTCTCTTAAGAACACTGATTTGATTAGAAAAAAAAATCACTATATTTCTGCAAAAGAGCTCCTTAGCAAAAATGCTTTAGCAGAAGAAAATTTGTTCTGTGAAGTAAGAGAGAAAATAGAGACTGTTCTTCTCGTAGGATGAGATCGTTTCAGCCTTCACTTTCAAATCTGCTTTCTCATATACTATCCGTATTTCATAGTTAACAAGATCCATAAACCCACAAATTTATTCAAACCATGGACAATTTCTGTTTCATAAAGTGGGTTAAAGGCATAAAAAATACACTTTATTTCATGCTGAAAAATGTGGGCTGTGTACATATAACAAAAATGCACATTAAGTAGTTATTTTCTGAGAATAACATAATGTTTATACGTAAAGATTTGATTATTTTTCAGGATCAATGGTTTCAAAATACAAAAATGTGCATACAATAGAGAAGAGATTTTTATACATTCTTTTTCTCTTAAGGGTTTTTTTTTCAAGTTTCCTTGTGCCCCCCTTATAGTAGATTAACATTCTTCTTTGCCCAAGCCTCCCATAGAGCTTATACATAAGGTCAAAACTAAATTTTGGACCCCGGGTTGCCTATTTCTCTTCCTTCTATTTTAATGTAGTGTGCTGTTTTGGCAAAAAGCCCAGAGAGGCACCAGTCTGACTTTGAGGACATTGGAGGGAAAAGGAGGCACCAGCAGTCATGCTCGCCATCTTGTTTCTTGTGTTGTGCTGGCCCTGGTTGTTTACTAGTGCAGTTATAGATTGTCTTTCACGTGTAATGCATGTAAAATACTGTCTAAACAGGAGAGACCACTGTGAGTTATAGGCAGAAATACATTTCTTCTGAGATTTCTCTAAATATGTAATTATATGAAAAATCTGTATGGAAAATGGAGAGTTGTAATGACATCTTTTCTGAATTTAATAGCCAAAGGTGATATAGGAAAACCTGGTTAAAAAGGAAATACATCTGGAAATTGCTAGTGAGATTTGGATGCTTATAAAATTGAAATGCACATCCGCAAATATCAACTCAAAATTAGTGGCAGTGCATGACTGGACATACACATCACTTACTGCTGGAATTCACACAATGTGAAAGCTCTTTATAGCTTCAAAATAAAATATACAGTTATACTGGAACATCTACTTTGGAGTAATTACATCTTTTGTGCCACAGTTTGACTGTGTATGTGGCATAAGCAAGTCAAGCACTAGAGGGTATTCATTCAGTTTTTCAAGTGCTTTCAGTTATTTAAAAAGTTACTGATACAAAAGGAGCACAGTCATTTTGGATCTTAAATTATAAGCTTCAAAGAGTCTTTTTTGTTTGATTGCAAATGAACTTTCATAAAATACTTAGTGTTACTTAATTAGCTTTTGGAATAATAATTGGAAAAATACTCAGCAAACTAATTAACTAGTTTGACAGGTAGAAGTAGCGTTAGCAAAACTTGTAGTTGCATAGAACAATCTTCAAATACTTTCCATTGTACAGTCTCATGGAAGCAGAATTAGCTTGATAATAGTATTATATCAATATTACACAAGATATTTTTCTCTCAGTGTTTTTCACATGCGTGCAAAATGCAGTGTGTTTTGGAGTAGCATGTAGGTATCTTGGTTAGGGTCTGCAAATTTCAGAAGGTTGTTGCTAAATCTGTTCTGTATTTTTAAACTGTATTCTTTTTCCCTTTCCATGAGGACAAGAAAAGCATAAATAGTACCCAGATTCTGAACATTCCAGATTTTCAGTCTTCTGACCTATTTGGCAAGCCAAGCTACGTTTGTCAACACCATTAGATGTGATACTTTTCAGAGATTCCAAACAGGCTTTATGGTTTTCAAAATATTGTTTAAACATATCCTCCATGTATGTTTATTGTGCCTGTGTGACTGTTTCCTGATAAATATTTACTTGAAGACTAATAGGGTTGAGGAAGACAGAAAATACAAGTGAGAGCATTGTAGAGATCTCAAAGATAAACCTCTCTTACATACGTAGAAGGTGCCTCTGTGATGTACATTGGTATTAACTAAAGTGGAATTTGCATTCCCAAACGCTTTACTGAACTGGGGCTTTATGTTCCCACAAAATTTGCATCTATCAAAAGTATTTTTAAAATGATAGCTGAAATTGTAACTGGCAGGGGATAAGGAACAGCGGAGACTGAGGTGGTTTACTGATCTTGGCACTTCTTTCCAGCCCATTCTCTCATCTATGATCTTCAGGTTTCTACTATGTTCTGGGCTAATCTGGAAGAAAAAGTGCAGCAGTCTGGGATATAATTGCAAGCTGAGGTTGTTTGATCCCTGCTGAACCTCAGAAATATAACTTCCTCCACCTTTCCTCAAGTTAGTTTTAAATTAGCTAATACAAACAGTTACGTTTTCCCACAGTTAAATTAGGTTTTGCTTAAAACATTAGAAAAAACCCAAACATGGTTAATCAAGAGGCAGTTGCACCAAATGAACCTGCTTATATGAAATCTGTATTTTAAGCCTGAATGTCTTCAAGCTTCCATACTCTGCTCTTCTCAAAAACTGTGTTTTGGTTTCCTGGGCCTGCATGCCTAGTTCAGTACTGCAGAACATCTTTATTTTCTGTAGTAACTTTGAAGTAGTGGGTATGGCTCTCACAATCCAATCCTGAGAGCAAACTATTCCTTTTGCCTGGATCAAGCATTAGTGCAAATATAATTACATCTCAGGAGCTGAAGTTAGTTGTTGCTTACAGTAATTTTTGAAAGTCCCATCTCTAAATCTGTTGGTATTTTTTTATCATCTTTTGGAGTCCAGAATAAATTCAAGTTTTCTTAGTCATGTTACACGGACAGCTCTCTCTGCCTTTCTATGCTGCTGTTGGTTGGTGAACATAAGAAAACACGTTTCTTACTCTAACATACTGAACTTCAGACAAGATTACTTACTGTTCTGCCCCACTATTAATCATTTTCTTCTTTACCAAGCTGAGTATATTTATTAGTATTGTTAGAGTCTTTTTCCTGAACATGTTTTATATTTGACATAAGCTCAAGTATCAGAATTCACATAACTGCATTATTGGCACAAATACAAACCCCAACACAACTAGATCAGCTTCTCTACCCTCTGAGAAAAATGCTTTGATTTAGTGGGATGCAGTTTGCCTACAGAGAAAGTCTTAAGAAAGATTTTGAGCAAGGGCCTTAAACTAGAGGGCTGATACTCCTTTTTGTATAAGACAATCTTGCATTTTTCTCCTTAATTGTATGAGGTTGGTCTGCTTTTCTAAGAGTTTTATCTCTTACTGCCACGTAGCTTATTAGCAAGGTCTCAACAGCAAGAAGATAGGAGTACTGTTTTGGTTATATATTGCTTTTAGGCTTTATATGGCATTCAGAATTGTTCTTGATGTTTAAGGTAAATGACACTTCAGAATATCAGATAACAGAATTGTTGTTGATTTTTAATCCATGATCAGTAATACTGCAGAAGTTGAAGTGTAGTTATTGGTAGTGAGGGTAATAAACCGCTCCTGACATATTAAGCAAACTGACATCTTTGAAAAAGTCAGATAACTTATTACAGAGAGGGAAAATAACAATTTCGGATATCAACTGACATTTTCCTGCCAAGCATGTGTTGGTCAAAGTGTAAGTTTACTCATGAGATAAATAGTTTTCACTTCCTTGCACATTGTATGTTACAAAGAACAAGCAGTACATGAGGGTTGGAGGTGGTGTTTGCATGGTGTAGGTGGGGTTGCTCTCCATTGCCATTAAGGGTTGACCTGTGTCCCTACAGGGCAGGTGTCGTGCAAGGGCTGGAGCCAGGGAGAGAAGGGAGCGTGCGGTCAGGAAGCAGTGGCACGCGTGCACCTGCCTGTCATCTGCTCAGGGCTTCCTGCACCTGCCTGCCTGCCCCTGTCACGCCTGAGCAGGAATGCAAGCTGCACATCTGTCTAGGCTTTCCCTGGGGAAGCAGATGGCTATGTGTAACTTCAGAGAAGTGAAAACGTTTTCTGAAATGACCTCATGAGCCATTTATAGGTGGATGGAGAAAGAAGATAAAACAAGCCTTTAGGCATATGGTTACAGTGCTTTGCATGATGTATAGGAATTTTTCAAATTACCGTAGTAGAAATGTTCATCTTGCAGATAACAGAAACAGCAAAGCTAACCAAAACCTAATTTGTTCCCTTTCTTTTCAAGTATATTCGTGATTGACATTATCATTGTCCAGGGGTTAAAAGTCAAGATGGGGTCCAGTTCCTATCTATTGCTTCCCCTACTACTTTTGTCAAATTGTTCGGTTCTTTCTCTTATTGTGATTCTTACTTTTAACACTCATGCACCAGTAGTCTCAATAATAGAAATTCTTTAGCCAAAAGTGCTGTAAAAGTGTGAATTCTTAACATTAATATTGATGTTTTAAATGTATTCTGCCCCTCTTCAAGTTTATTTGGGGATTATTTCATCTGACACTCAGTGAACAATAGCTGAGCTGTGGTGTTACTAACTTCTTGTAAAGAAATGGAGCTATGTTAAGAGAAAAGTGATGCATGTACATTATAACATCCCTTACAACATTATATCTTAGCACTTCAAGATGTCCTCACTCGTTAAGACAATTCCATCCCATTGGAAACAATGCACATGAACAATAGACACCAGATGTGTAAAGGTGATTGTTACCTCCGAACAAAATTAGTCATGTATGGGGAGATATAGCTAATTGTTTAGGAAACTAATCAGTGTGTCTACTGTCACACTAGCACTAATAGGAAGTATATACATATTAACTAAAAAGGTATGTTACATTCAGCTAGGCTGCTATGTATTCCCCCAATAGATTTTAAAAAGATATTCAGTTTCTTGACAAATACAAAAATTATGTATATATTGGTTTTAACAGGGACAGTTAATGCATACCTATGTATTGTTTCCTACTTGGCAATAGTTTTCTATTTATTTTCTATGTGTAGGATACAGAAATATGTCTTGGCAGAAAATATTTCTATGCCAGGACCAAAGTTCCATAAGTTCCTACTAAAGTCAATAAGAGCTTTACTACTGAATTTAATAAAAGCAGAGCTATACCAGTACACTTTTGAAAAACCATCCCTCAATCTACTCAACATTATTTACTATTTGGCAAAATTATACAATTGTATATTGTAGTTTACACTGGGGTTTCAATATAACAGAGCCATACTTCAGTCTACCAACAATGGCAAGCAATATTTTTCAATTATAGGAGGCTGAAAGCATAGCGGTTCTGCTGGAAGTTTATTTTGACGCAGCACCTTGTGCCAAAAAAATAGGTACGTTTTGTTTTAAAATGACTGTGGATCATTTCCTGAGGCTGGAGTGTTAGTGAATGCTTATATCATCAGCAAAGTGCCTGCAGAGTCCAGTGCTTCCTGAAGTGCTGAGATCCCAAAGTCTGGCTTATTACAGAGCATGCATTTCCTTTTAAACAGCATTCTTCTCCATGTTATGCACACCTTTAAAATGGCCAAGTTACTATTACATAAACTGTTTCAGTAGTCATATTAAGTTTACACTGACATAGTGCTGATACAAGGAAATGTAGAATATTACATGCAGGTAATATTATTTCCTTTAAAAACTTTGTTTGTAGTCAGTTCTTGAATAGCTCAGAAAACCATCTTTATGTAACATCTGTGTGCGCTAAAGAAAGATTCTTGAATTTCACTGTTTGCGTTCATCTAAACTACTGCATGGGGTTGATGTTCTTGTGTGATACTCCTGCAACTTTCAAACCATATATGGCAGTTTTCTGTTCCAAAAGAAATAGGTGTTCTGGAAGTGGATGCTCTATTTCAGTTTATATACAAATCATTTCCTAGTATGTAGAACATATGTGCTCACAGGTTGCAGGTTGGTGGTTCCTTTCATAGGTTGTCTGAGATACTGCTGCATGGATTCATGGTTCAGTTTGTCTTGGATCTCAGGATTGCTACGTAATAGAAGCAGACCAGTTCTTCTTTTCTTCCTCAACCTAGGAACCTAACACCTGGAAAATCCCTTAGCCAGAACTGTTTACCCTGTACCATATCACTTCAAATGGGGAACTGTAGTTAATCAACAATCTTATTGTGCAGCTGCTTTGCAATGTGAAGAAACTCTAGGAGAAAAAATCCCAACAAAACCTATATTGCATTGGCAAACAGTATTTGTTGTCCTGGCTTCTCTGTGCTAGCTGTCTTCGTTCAATGACAGTTTTATTTGAAGAGCTTATATACTAGACATGACATTAGTAACAGTTGTCATAACATTTCTGGAAGCTGTAGAGCTTCAGACATACTAAATTTTGCCTAATAATCTAATTCTGCCAAAGTTCACTGGTCTTTCTATTGGTTTCAGTGGGAAATAGATCAGGCTTTTAAGCTGTTTTCAGTTTATACTTTTTAAGAGTGGGAATGGTCATGCATTAGGACAATTTAATAGATCTTAAACATCTATTCTGGTGGGAAAAAAAATCCAAAACTAATTTTTGAGCTTGGCTAATTAAACCATGCACAGTTCCAGTAGTGAACTCCTACCTATCAAAATTTCTTTAGTCACAATGATGTTAATGCATGGCAATGGTTTCATGCTATCTTGTGAAATATGCCTACAAGATAGGCAACCACTGCACTGAGCAGTTCCCTGTCTGACCAGCTATCATTTGCCAACATAGTCTACAGCTGTGAAAGGACACATTCATTAACAAAGGTAGCCAAGCACACTCGAACATGTAGTTGTGTTCACGGCAGAATTTTTACTTCTAAAACTTTGTTCCGCAGAGCAGTCCCTTAATTAAGCAAAGGAAAAGAGCTGGGATAAGGTGTGGATGGTATGGTCAACGTGCAGGTAGTCGTAAATTAAACTCTTCATTGGTAAAATTTTGGAAAAGAGTTAGTGTAGAGTAGAATACAGAAATATATAGTGACTGTCAGAAAGTAAGGGAGTGGAAGTTTGATCTTTGAAGCCTTATGATGGAAAGTTACTGGAACTGAGAGGGAAGTGACCTTTGTATGTTTTTAAAATTTTTCTCCATGTCCCCTAATAACTTTTGAAAATGCCGGCTAATTTCAGCTATGTTTGACAGAGATGTAGGAGTCTCAGACAAATAAGTTACTGTTGATTGTTTTAAATAAACAGCTAGGGAGAAGGAAAAGACATTCTAAATTGCCCAACAGGATGAACCTTTAGTGTGACATCACATTATTAGGGCACCCATGTGAGAGGGAGGCATTGCTACAGGCATGGGAAAAAATTTAAAGAATTACTGAACCATTTCAGATGCCAGTTACATAGCACATATAAGAACCCATCAGTTCCTGGTGCAGATGTAACAGAAGTCTGTCCCCCATCAAGGAGAAACTATTAGTTGCAAGGCAGATAGAGCGATCAATACTTCTTCTCATAATTCCATGACATTTAACTTAAATATGGGGGGGGAAAAAAGGAAAGAAAATGGGATCATAAGAGTTTTCAGAATCCCAAACAAATAAAATCTATTTTGCTACCAAATAAATCCAATATTATCTCTGTGAGGGAAAGGTGAGGATGTTCAAAGATAAGCATGTCAGAAAAAACATGAGCACATATTTAAGACAGCAAGAACTCGCAAGGAATCCATCTACTTTCATAGAAAGGATACGCCTACTGCCTGGACTATAGTCAGATGATTACGCTGATGACTATAACTCAAAATTTACATGAATGTTCTGTAAATGTCACATGTATTATGGGCTATCATTAGCCCAGCCATCATTTAGATCAGTCAAGCAGTTGTGGGTTAAATAAGCTAAGTAAAGTTATTTTAATCTTCTTTCAGGTGCTAGTGTGCTGTCCATTCCTTAACAGTGTACAGATAAACTGAAAGGGCTGGACTTTATACTTGGTGATATTCATCATCATGAAAATTAATTTATGCTGTAATTTATGCTGGTTTTATTGTATATATGACTAAGAGCTCTGATAAAGGCTGGAATTTTTGAAAATTTAACAAAAAATGAGAAGTAATCTTTTCAGATCTGAAGGAGATTTTAATCTCATTGCAGATTGGTTAGCAGTAATACTTTTGTATTATTATTTTGTAGGATAAATGTAAATGCAATTTTGAAGCTTTTTGGGGTTGACTTCATTGGAGTTTTTTAGCTTAATGTAAATAATGTTCCACAGAAAAGTATCCTTTTACATCAAACTCCTGATAAAACCCAGTAAATAATCTTTCCTCGATAGGTAAACAGTAAACAGTTTGGTTGTTTACTGCTAAATATTTACTTTGAAGGCTTAGAAGTGTTTGAAAACTGGTTTTTCTAGTTTCTGTTGCAGCAGATGCTCTCACAGAATCTATTTTAGATCCCCATTTTCCTTTGCACACATCTTGTTTGAGCAGGAAGAGCTTAATTTAAGCCATACTCTTTTATCAGAATAAACATTAGTTGTGTTTTCAAAATACTGGTGCTCCTCTTCCCTCTCGATTTGACAGGTCAAGGAAGCAGGTGATGTACTACACTCCCAGCAGCCTATTGCTTAAAGCTAACTGATGCCAAGTAAATGTACTGTTTCAGCAGCCTGTCTCTGTAGCATAACACTCCTTAAATTTACCATTATTGCACCAGTTTCATTATCTTTGCATACATAACTCCAGTGCTCACATAACTCATAACTCACACTGGGGATTTATACTAATGGTTGGAGACAGGAAGATCTAGAATTCAAGGAAGACTCCTGTCTTTTCATTGAAATTATTTGTTTAGTGATGCTTTCCATTGCAGAGAATTTATCTTAAGTTGTCATCAGCTGACAGTTCATCTCTTTTTGTTTGGAACACAATGTGCTTGCCTCTCCCAGGCAATGCTAAGCCTTGCTGTTTTAATGACAAGTTCCCAAGATAATGATCTACCTGCCGCCTTTATTGCTCAAACATAAATTGCTTATGGTTAAATATTTGATCATCTAAGATTCAGATGGGTTTCAGGATGGTAATGTAAGTAGTAGTATACTGATAACATACTGACAGTGTTCAAATGGATCTAAGTGAGCCAGTTAAGCTAGGAAATTACTCAGATTTTGATCATCACCACTTGAATTCTATCAGTTTATTGCTTGGGTCAAATTTCATTGACTTTTAATTATTGTTCTTCAGTTGATTGATACTTTAACTAAAAATTAACAAATACTAACCTGTCCTTGTGTTTTAATTTTCATAGCAGAAACAGGAATGTCTTTTGGGGGAGAGGGAGAAGGGTGCTGTAATTTTAAAGTTATTTCTTTTTAAATTTTTATTTCAAAATGTGAGCCATAGTTACATCTTCTGTATTCAGTTTAACCACACAAAGAAGGCAACAGACTAGGAAAAATATTAAAAGTGTAAGAAAAACTTTAACCTAAGAAACAATTACTTGTACAAACTTTTTTCATTGAAAAATTGTGTTGAAAATCCTTTTAAAGGAACTAGTTCTTAAATGAAATGTGGTATTTAGTGCATTGAGATACAGATGATGTGTAAAGTAGCATAAGTAAAGAATTGTGAAATTATTAGCATATCTTTACGTTTCTTCTTGGTTTCTAGAAATAAAGATGCTGAGGCAGTTTTGATGGTGGATACAGTTCTGTCCTTCATTTATGTTTGCTGACATGTTCAGATACTTGCCATCACATTTCAAGTGATGTAGAACCTGCCCATCCTTTTAACAGAATTTGAATCCTCTGAACTCCATAGAGTAGAGCGATGAAGGAGATGTGGCGTTTTTTAGTATGTTCCTAAAAATAGATTGTGCAGCTTTCAAAGTGTAGGGTAAAGATTACACCTCTATCAAAACTTGATTTGTGAATCCACAAAAAAGATTCACAATATTAGTAGTATTTCCCTAAAACACAAAGGTATTTTTACATCCTGATTACTTTTCTTATTATTAT
Source organism: Piaya cayana (assembly GCA_013389865.1). Taxonomy (NCBI): domain Eukaryota; kingdom Metazoa; phylum Chordata; class Aves; order Cuculiformes; family Coccyzidae; genus Piaya; species Piaya cayana. The sequence continues at coordinate 851,869 of WAAB01003915.1, read as the reverse complement.
TTAATTAGATGTAATTTGAACTGGAAATTTGCATTTCACACACAAGATCCATGTGATTTTCTTCCTGTAAGTTAAAACTCTTCAGTGAACATACAGTCTCTGTGTCTAGATTTTCAAACTGCTCCTTTGAGCAAACACTTTCCCTTTTGCAAAGCTTCTTTCTGTTGTCAGTGAAGGTGTATACAAGCACTGGTATCAGCCTGGTCTGTGTGTTTCTATAGCAAAAAAAAGTCATAATATAAGTCTACGATGATGGTTCTTCTAGCAAAGACATTTCTCAAATCGTTAGAACAAAATATTATACATTAGTGGTATGGATGCTGTAACACTTCTCTCACTTTTTCAAGTGGTCTTACCCAGTTCAGCTCAGGCCTTCTAGGCAGAATATCACTAACCTCAGCTGCGATGATAGTACAGAACTGTGAACTTTGAGTTCTATTCTCAGTCTTCACTTAATGCTGGCAATTAAGTAATCTTTTTCTCCTGAAGCTGAGAGTGTGGGGAGCTGCTGATGGTAGGAGCAACAGCAGGGGCACTGCGCAGGCAGCTGGTGCTGGAGGAGCAGTTCTCACGCACTCCCTCTCTCTTTCACACAAATGTCATCAGCTGGTGGTAGGAGTAGCAGCAGTGGGATCACAGGGGTGTATCTCACATGATTCACTGGGGTCCTGAGTTTATAAAAATAGTAAAAAGAACAGACACAATTTCCAATAAGAAGTAATCTCTAGGGTGTAATGCCCTGGAAGGCAAGCCTTCTTTTCTTTTGGAATTTTCCACTTCTCCTCATTGTGACGTCTTTGCATGGCAGACACCAAGCAGTTGTGAGCATTCCCATGGCAAAGCAAGTCTGTGGTTTGCCATGTGCACAGGCTCATTGTTACAGACTCACTGTGCTTTCATTTTCTTTGTCTTTCATTGCCAGATATGGAAAATAGAAACTACCCTTTAGTGAACGTATTTCCTGTCTTATTAAAATAATCACTGTTGTTATTTCTCACCTTATTTTTGTCAATATTGATTTCCATTTAAAAAACAAGCCTTACCCTCATCTACCCCCTGTTACTCTAGTGCTTTAACAAAGTTCTGGTTTCCTGCCCCTAGACATTGACATCTTCTACCTGTAAAACCTGTCACCAGCAACATTATTTTAACTTTTTAATCAATATATCTCAAGTGTAGTTGAAAAGAGCTCAGCCGGGATTATATTGGTGGCTCATACTCCATACTCACTTAGATGAAGCAACAGCTAGCATCAGTGACCATGCTACACTGATCTCCAGCTCAAGATACCACTCGGAAGGCTTTTTCTATATTTTAGCATTTTGTGCATAACTATCAAAAGCTAAATTTTTCAATTTCTCATGTAGACACTTGTTCTGCAAATATATGTGCATTTGTTTTGCACTTGAGTAACATCACTGAAGAAAGTTTGGTTAATCACTTACTTATGTTAGAATTTACATTGGTTATATGCTTGGAGTTTTCAGAATTTAAAAAAAATATATATGTATAAAAGCTTTTTTTTAAGATTTATGGCCCAGATGGCATCCAGCATCCACATTTAGTATTAGTAATCTGTTATAACACCTGTTTTACATCCTTGGTTCCAGTGGGATTAAAAAAGACACTAAAAGCATCTTTGTCAATAAATGACAGAAAGATATTAAGTAATAGTCATACAGTACACAGCCATTAAACTAGAAGAAGGGAAATTTATTGCTGCAGATAACACTATTTACTATTTTCTTTTCAGCAGCCTAAGTAGTAGTTTTCGTTATTCTTCATTAAAGTTTCTTCTCAGCAATTAAATCTTTCACAATTATCAGTATATAGTGATAATTCAGTGACAGAAGTTACTGATTTGTATGACAGGAAATTTCACTCTTGTTCTGTACTGATCTATAATGAAGAAGCTGTTGCTGGCGTAAATCATTGGTATAGATTTGGTGAAGTTTGATTCAGCTGGTTGGTGTGCTACTGTCATTCATAGCCTCTACTGCTAATTGTGGCTTGACATGTCCATTTCCTTATAGCTTAAAAGCAAAATTACCCACATTTAGTCCTTTCCCAAGTGCTCTGAAGTATTTTATAGAAGTTATTTAAAGTTCAGTTTCTTGTGCTGTGAAGGAGACTACGATGCATAAATTCTGAAAGATTTCGCCATATGGATTAATTTATAAAAAAACAAACCCTAGTTAGAGTTCTGAGGATTCCCAGCAGTTCTTACTTTTTGTAAGAACTTGCCACTTATAAGGTCTTACTTTGTGATCACAAACCAAGTAGATTCCATTTTAAAGCTTGTAATGATGTGGATTCATTTCCTTAGCAGGTATTAAGGTTTGACCAGGAACAATTGGTTAATGCAATATAAGAATTGGTTAATGCAATGTAAGAATCTCTCAGTGTACTTTAGTACAAATACTGGTTCACTAAAACCACATTTTCATCTACCTTTCAGCATTGTTAAGTGGTTTGCAAAAACCTGCTTTACTTGCCAGAGCAAGAGTAATGAGCATGCATGTAATTATTAGCCTCAACTGGCAAAATGATAGCTTACATCTGGAGGCAATAACTTGCTGAAGCTCAATAGCCTGATCCGATACTGAAAATACTTTTATTTTAAAGGGAGGGGAGAAAGTCTCCTTTACTAAAGTATGAAGTGTCATGGTCAGAGAACGATGGGCCTTTCACTTTCTAAATGACTGCTCAAATTAGCTTGTGTTATCTGCATTTGTCTGCATGTCAGTGGTTGTCTTCAGTTGTCTGTGTCAGGTGAATTTCAAGAATGGAGTGTTGTGCTGGCTTAGTACCCTGGTGGGCAGCTTTATGCCTACCTTTCCAGGAATCGCTAAAGTCAGAAGAAGTTATTACGAATGGGCTTTGGACCACCCTACCTGGTATCTTTTGACTGCATTATTGTCAGTAGGTCCTCTTTTGCCTACACATGGTAGGAAAAAAAAAACCACTGGAGGTACACCTCGTGTCTTCAGGTCAATTTAACAAAACCCTACTGTCCCTTGCCTGTGGTTGGGGGGAGCTCTGCCACAAACCCCAATTTCATGTAGTCAAATTATACAACAGATTTCATCTCATTTGTTAATAATACAGAAAACCAAGGCCTTGACTAGGTTCTAACTATATTCTCTAGAGGATGGATTGTGTTTGTCTCTTTTGGAAGATGCCTTGTACCTCCATGTTGCTAAGAAAGGTTTCCTGTTGGGTTGGGGTTTTGTTGTTTGTTTTTTTTTTCTGGGGGGGACGCTTAGGAGATAAAAAGTTCTGATCCATTAGTACAGCATTTCACGTTGTCTGCTATTACTTGCCATTTTTTTAAATAGGGCACTGATGGCGTATGCTTGTACCTTTATGCCTTTTGAGGTTCTTTCAAGATGTATCATGTTATTGATAATGGGGTAGCCCTTTCCATTGCATTTCAAATTTAAAAAAAATCACAGCTCTCCAGGAGCTAGGGCTAAGATGAATTTGAGCCAGATTTTCGTTCTTTCTGTTCTGGACTATTTTGAATGGTATTTCATTCCTGGCATACTTAAACCATAAGGGAGACTGTACTGTAAGGGTACAACAGCTGCCACAGATTACAGTATTGATGGCTGCACTGTTATGAATCTCTCCTAGCCCTGACAGACTACTTAAGTACAGAGAGTAGATGAGGCATTCCCCACTGAGGAGTTTTGTACACAATACGTAAAATCACGGTTTTCCTCATGCTGGCTTCAAGGCTTTTATAGTTTGCTATGCTTTTCCACAGCAGGATGTTAAATTAACTCATCAAGTTTATTTTGGCCACGAGTCTTAATTGTCTTGTTGAGTTTCTCATTTTGCGTATTCTGGATATTGTCATACCATTCCAGTATTTCTTCTGGAGACATCCATGTTGAAGTGAAATAATTTGACGTTCAGACTACAGAGGAGAATTTTAGAGCATTTAAAAGAAAAGCTTGGGCACACTAAACTTTGTTCTGTCAAATCTTATAATTTAAATGATCTCTGAGTGCTGTAACATTTCCTTGTTGATCAAAATATGAAAGGTCAATGATTCGCTGTACACATCATTTTATACTCCCAGTTCATGTTTTGCATTCCACTAATATTTTTTTCCGGGAAACTGCTAATGTTTGAGAAATATATTGAAGATAGACATTTATTTTGTCCTTCCACTTTCATTTGGAATGTATCTGTCTTTAAACAATTGAGTGAGATGCTGTATTTGTTTAAACAAATTTCACTTATTTCACTATTGAATAAAACTCGATACAGAATCCTTTGATGAATTTTATCGTACAGTAGAGGACCATCATTGTCACAGCTTTGGAACTGTTTATCATTTGGTTTTCTGTTCACATGGTTGAATATCATAGAATCACCAGGTTGGAAGCGACCCATCAGATCATCGAGTCCAACCATTCCTATCAAACACTAAACCATGTCCCTCAGGACCTCATCTACCCATGCCTTAAACACCTCCAGGGAAAGTGAATCAACCACCTCCCTGGGCAGCCTATATATGATGGTAAGGTGATTATATTCCCTGATTTTTGAGGCTTTTTTTTTTTAAATGTTAACAGCTTGCACAAGTGGATTCCAGAGCTGTTCATCTTGGTGCTGTGTTTGTTCGTGGCCTTACTACTTTGCTCATGGCCAACAGTGCTTGTGGCTTGCCATTCAGAATGGATGATTTGATGCCTTGGGAAATGTTTGATGGAAAACTTTTTCAAGAAAAATACCAACGGTCACACCGAGGTTGCTCTTCGGAAGAGCTTTTGGAAGGCAATGTGAGTAATCTCATCTTCTTAGTTCTGTGTTCTTTGAAAAATGTAGCTGTATATGTTTGTTGAGGTTTTTTTTAATATTCATATCTCCACTGTTTTCCCTTTCCTTGTGTTATTCCTCTCTTCCTTATTCCTGTTTCATCCTCTCCACTGAAAAAAGAACTAAGAAGGTAGAAAGACCAAGGCTATGAAGGAAGCTATAATTTTACCTTCGGTTTTGCTTCAATAAATAATATAAGGAAGTGTCAAAATGGTTGTCAGTTTCAAAAAATGAAAATGCATGTAATGGTTTTCTAGTATGAAGATATTAATGAGATCTTTTTCATTTAAAATTTCAGGCAAAATACTAACAAAGTCTTTAAGAAGCATACTGAGTATAATTTTTTTAAGTGCTTAAGACTGCTATGTTTAAAGCTATTAGGGAACCTGAAGTTTGAGGTGAAAGTTTGGTAAAGTCAAACAGGAATTAAGAGTCAGAGGGAAGTATATATATATATGTAGAGAGAGAGAGAAAGAAAGAGAGATTTTTAGAATCTCGCTAAGTACCTTCCTGTAACTTTAAATACTCAGGTCTCAGTCCTTCTTTTTGTTAACTGGGTTGGGGTTTTTTGCAGTTTGAATGCTAAATTGCTAAAAACCAGTATTGCTTATACATGTCTACCCAGGCATGGACAGGGAAATATCAGCAGAGTCTTGCTGGGTCTGGGCCATATGTAGTGGCATCACGTCCGGGCTTAGCAGTAGCATCAGGTAGACTGAGTACAAAGCTGTATTAATATACCAGTGAAGCCTCAAACCGCCTGCTTGTGCCCTACCAGCACAGAATATGTGCAGAGATGCTTGCGGAGGTCAGTACTCATCTGTGTAGACAGCTCTTAAGACCTTCGATTAATTTGTCTGTATTCAACATGGAAGTGAAAATCCTGTATCGTTTAATTGCTTTTGAAAATTTTACCTTAGAAGCATTTGTACCTGCTGTTACATATATCACTTGAGGTTAAAATAAATTAAAGTGATTACAAAGAAAAAAGTTTTGAACAATTTTAATCTCATGCATGCAGTATCAGTTGTTCTATAATTAATTTTCTGAACTAATTTTGTGTCCAATTACTTACCATTCTGATCTGGAGTGAAGAGCATGTGAGTGGGTAAAATATATGTGTTTTCAGTGTGGTGGAGAATAATAATCCTTTCCATATGAAATCAATCATGATTAGGACTATTGCCTCCTGTGGTTCCCATTAGTTGGTCTGTTGATTTCAGTAGATTTTGGATTATGTCAGTGGTTCATCCAGTTTTTGCAGAACAATTAAGGGTCTAAAGAATAAATGGAAAAAATGTAGAACTATACACATTTATGTGAAACTGATACTTGTTTTCCATTTGGGTAAAATTCAGGTTAGGGAATAACTTATACAACATGTGTCTAAATCTGAATTACATTTCTCTTGCCCAAGAGGTATTTGTAAATATGTTGACTGGTATGTTTTAGGTAACATTTGAAAATCCCAGTGTGGTCAGTTTAAAATCATATTTTAACCTGCCTTAGAGGGAGGTTGAGTGAAAGTGTTTAGGTTTCTAGAACAGAGCTGGAAATTTGCTTGATTAACTAAAGTATCTAGGTTAGGGTTTTTAGAAGCCTGATACTCTGGTTTAAAAAAAAAACTAACAACCAAATAAACTGTCCTGTTGTGGGGAAAAATAATCATAGAATCATAGTATCATAGAATAACCAGTTTGGAAAAGACCCACNCCCCTTCACCAGCTTTGTTGCTTTTCTCTGGACTCTCTCCAGAGCCTCAACATCCTTCTTGTGGTTTGGGGCCCAGAAGTGAACACAGGATTCAAGGAGTGGTCTCACCAGTGCAGAGTACAGAGGGAGAATAATCTCCCTGGACCTGCTGGTCACACCGTATCTGGTACAAGCCAAGATGCCATTGGCTTTCTTCTTCTTCTTAATCTGGCTCTGTGAATTTTTAGAGTAGTTTAAATATCTTTTTTAAATACAATTTAATGGCACATATATGGCAGACGTAGCACTCAGACTAATAAAATACCTTTTCAGCTTACCAGTTTGAGGCAAAAATCTGTTTTGGGGAGAATTGCTAAGAGATGCCAGTTTAGCTGGGGACACTTTGAAAGGCACTGAGCATATGTGATTGCTGTTGTTATTATTATATTTTTATTATTATATGTATTTATTATTAGAAATTCAACTTCTAATTGACACTTCTAACTCAATTATTACAAGTTCAATAAACACAAGTAGTGCTTAGTTCCTGGCAGACCTTAATGTGCTGCTGGAAGCCAAGATCTTTCAACAGTTTTTTGTTAACAATCCACCCTTGAGCACCATAAATTCAATCTGATGAAAGCTACAGCATTGTGTTCAGAAAAAAAAAAGTTATTCTACATGGAATGTTTTGTTATAGAAAAGATAAATAATAGGAAAAAAATACTTCTTTTTATGTTCAGTGCTTGTCTCCTAACTCCTAAGGTCCCTTCATTATGATCTGGACAGTTACATTACTTCAGGGAATTCAGATCTCAGAATCAGTGTTGTTTTGATGATGAGGCTTAAGTACAGCTATAGGCTTCATGAAAATTGCAGTAGAAATACTATCTTGGTTAAATATTTACATGTATACCGGAAATCTTAAATATTTTAGGGTTTGGTTCTTCTACCAAAAGAAGAAAATGTATAAATTAAATGTAGATGTTGGATTTGTGGGCAAGGTTGTGTGTAGCTCATTTCTTTATAGCGCTAGCAGCTGTTAAGGATGAAAAATGGAAAGCTGATAAGAATCAAAAATAGGGCCATCTTGCTTTTTTAAAAAAATATGCTAAGCTTGTATTATGCTAGTTCTCTGGTTTTCATAACAGTAATCATATTAGCTTGTTTATCCACACAGAAAATTGGATATAATAATCTCATAAAGCAGTGAGGCAATGATATTATCACTTTATTAGCCTTTTTATTGTACTTCTCGCTAATGAGTGTGTTCGTGATCAATTTTTTTAAGTTAAAACCAAATTACCTAATGGGGTCAACATAAGTAATGTTTTGTCCTTTTTTGATCATGCCTTTCATCAAGCCTTCATAAACATATTCTGAATTTACTCCACCAAGAATACAGTGAAAGTTTTTTCCTGTTAGTGGGTGTTCTTGACTGATTGTACTCAGTTTGCATGGAAAAAAAAATGTGGGTTTTGCTTAAGGCTCTATAGAGAGACTTGTTAACTCAAAAAAAATGTGCTAGGAAAGGTTGCGAGAGGGTTCAGGGATTCAGCTTCTACTCTTAAATTAAGAAACCTTTCTAGCTGCTACAGCCTTGTATTGGAATTTTACCTTACCTTATAATCCTCTCCTCTCCTTCCTGCTTCACTTTAGTGGTTACAAGAAGGAATTGTCCTGTAAAAATCAGTCCACAAATTATGCTATTAGTCAAGAATTCTGTCTTTTCATAAATCTTTTCAATATGTACTACTACTCACATGCCTGGTACAAATCAATAAAAAAGAAAAAGATCCTAAGTTCTGACACTAAGAAGTGCCCTTCAAAACACACTGATATAAATGAAAGATAAGGATACATCAGTTCTCGTAGTAGTGCCTCTTTAAATAGCTTCAGCTTGTCCTTTTGACATTAGAACATTTCATCACACCTCAAGGTAAATATTTTTAATTAATTCTCCCATTTCTCTTTTGACTTGGTTGTATTTTATCAGTCAGGATTTGGGCCTGATGTTGGGTTGCTTTGTTTGTTTCTAATGTATGAGATTAAGATACTTCGGTTTTCTCTGGTATGATTTTCTTGAGTTTATGTGTTTTTTTCTGGAGTTTTTAAATATCTCTGCCTCAGATATTGCTGACAGCAGTATAGTTAAATATATCTACAGATGCAAGGTAACAGAATAGGAAAGCAAGTGATTTACAGATGTGAGCAGAGAAGAAAAACAAACTTAACTGAGAAAGGGGGAAATGTTCCTTCTGCACTCCTACTCATCCTTCCAGGGGTTCACTTTTAACATGTAATGTTTGAACAGTTTCATAAAAAAAATATGAACCACATCTACCACCTTCATATATGCATGAATGTGTCTTAAAAAAAGTCTTTCAGTTGCTGCATATGCAACTGATTTGTGCTACACCTGAAGAGAGAAAAGCAAGACAGTCATTGATTTTTAACCCTGTTGTCTGCAGGAGTCTTTGTATACACCCTTCCAGAATCTGAAGTCTTTCATTTGTAAGGCTTGCATGGCAAAGAAAAGAACTATACAGAGCAGACCAAGAGGGAATGGATTTATCACAGGTTGGCATTGTATTAATTTTCTCAATAAAGTTAATATATTGATGTGCTCAATTATCCTTCAACAGCAGCAGCATTTACATAGGCAGCCTGTCAAGCTAAGTAAATTGTAAGGTCCTTCTCTGAGAAACCAAAGGAGAGATCTAAGAAAATATTTCCTGGGTTTAGGAATTCATGCGAATTTGTTTACTCAAGTTTGAATAAAATAATATTTTTCTTCTAGCTGCATAGCTAGTGGTGTATATGCAATAAACAAACTATCATTCACTGATAGAAGTATCATTGCTATTTACTCAGTGATTAAAGTTATTTTTATAGGAGAAATTAGATGGCTCAGAGGTTTTATTTCCTTTCCCTCAGGGAAACTGTTTTAACATTGATAATAGCGGGTCTGAGTGAGTCATCGAAGAGAGAATACTCATAATCATACTGAGTGATATAGTTCAAAATATAAGAAAATGTTGGGGCAACATAGAGAACAGTGGGTTTTTGCCTAAGGCTTTGCTGGTTTTCTTCCCCAGTTTTATGGTTTGGTCTACTAAAGACGTTTGTTTTAATTCCATGATTCACCTCAGTTCCAGGGGAAAAAGACATCTAAATGTTTTTCAGCATTGTCCGAAGACCAGCCTGAATTTGAGGATTCTGACTCTTCTAAATAATTCACACTGAATCTCAGTGTTTATGCTGGTATCACGTTTACAACTTGCTTAATACTTGATTAGTTATAATGTCTGTGAGGATAAAAATTAGCCCTTCAAAAATTCCATGAGCAAATTACAACAGGTGGAATGATTTTCTGCTAGTTTGGTGCTTTGCATTATGTGACAGCAATACATCTGATGGTGGTACTACACCATACTGGTGCTGAACATTCAAAACTAAGGGTATCTGTTAGTGGTTTTTGATACCAGACCTTAGTAGCATGTACTGTTGCCAGAGAAGTGTACTTATCCACTTAAACTGAGATTTGTGATTCCAATTTGGACAGAGGTTTCTGTGTGTTGCAATGACTGCAGTTTCCAAATCTTTGTAAAAAAAAAATATCTGATTTCTAAGTACAAATATTAACAGCTTGTAATTACGATGTGCATAGCTGAAAATGAGGACAAGAACCATGCTTATTAGGTTGACTTTAGTTCGTAAAAATCATAATCCTGCCTAAGGAATTTGGCATAAAACTAAGAAATGTTGTTTCCTGGAAAAGTATATACTGGCTCTCATTTTCTTCATTTAATGTTATATATGGTCAGAATTGCTTAGTAAATACTGTTTTTCAGGAACACAGCAAAGAGAATTTAATCCCAGGTTCCAGCAGACACACAGAAGTACTTTTGTTCCTCCATATCATAGCCAGATGAGGGGGTTCCGAAGGAGAAATCCTCGACCACAAGGTTAGAAATGTGTGCATTTGTATGTATTTGTAATCAACAATGTAACAGCTCTGTGTATATTCTGTTTGCATTTGTAAGTAATGTGGTTACCCTGTGGCTACTACAGTCAATAACAAAACTTGGATTAGTTATACATGTGTACTACTGTTAGCAAAAATACCCTCTGCAAGGTGAAGTAGAGTGTAGCACCATAATCTCGAGACATCTTTTACTCAGTGTTCTGGAAAAAAGGCTTTCTTGTCGTACTGAAACTTTCGTGCTTGGCCTCAGCTGAACTGAGTTTAAAATACTGTGTGTAAATTACTGTGTTTAAAATAGTAATAGTTCTAGAACAGATTGGCACATCTGCACAGAGATGTCTTTCTGAAGTCTTTAGGTGTAGATCTTCATTCATACCTCAGCAAAAGACCTAAACATGTGAATAAAGTTAAACACATTCTTAAGAGGCTTTCTAGAGCAGAGTCTTAGGTTCCCCGCCCGTCATTGCCTAAGTAAAACAAATGCAAATTCTATCTTGTCTTGGCATTAATCTTAAGTTATTTGCAGATCTCACTTCTTGAACAGACATTTCAATGAAGCATCACTGTTGATAGTACTGTTGGGCTTACATAATTAAGGTTTACTTCCTCAATATTATCAGTTAAAGCATATAGACATAGTTTAAAGAAAATAAGCAAAAGGAAGAGAAGTGTCTAAGAAAGATCAATTATTTTATTTGGTCTGCAGAACCCAAATTTCTTCTGTTTTTCCAGAGGAGATTTTCGAAGAAGATTGATCGTGTCATTAGCAACGATAAATAATAAATAAATACAGTAAACTCTTTGATGTGTTTCAGCTGCCAGTGTTGTATGCTTGAGAGTAATTTGATTCACAGATAAGATTGTTTGATCGTGTATGTAAAATGTAAAGCTAAAATGTAGTGTATGCTGACTGTGAGCTGGACCAAAACTGGTCATTGTTACTGTGACCATCTCAGGAAGGCTGCTTTCCAGGGGTCAGGTCATCTCCGACCAGCTCCAGAGATCTTGCAACTAGATGTTTTCCACAGTGTTCCATGGTAACTGTGCTAAACTGTGTTATGTGTTTCAGTAGCATTAGTAAAATGCCTTTTTTTCTTCTACACTAGCCATATTTATCAATCTCAGGATGCTCTTGAAACATCATCCTGTAAGTGCAGTTAAATTGCCTTTGTTGTAAATAAAATAGATTTATTGGGAAAATGTATTTGTCCTCCAAAGCACCCCACAACATATAGATTTGCTTTTAAGCTGATCTGCCAAGATGTCTCATTTTGGCAGTTTCCTATTCATAAGTTTGCTGATGTTAAGACAGTTGTTTGGGTTGCTTCTCTATGTAGTTGTTGTCTCTGCTATATGTTTGGGTCTCACCGAAGACAGAGAAGAAAAAATCTAAAAAGTAGCAATTTTGTGTTCTGTTATAGCTTACACAATAAAACTTCCTCGTAATATTACTAGTGTCTATTTATCCCATGCTTCATATACCTTCCCATAGTATGTTGTTATGGTTCCTGCTATTGCATATTATATATATATATGCAATATAATATGCATTATATGTTATGCAACACATTAAATGCATTTTAAAAAGGAATGGAACAGTAACCACAGGACCCATACCTTCTATGTCCGGAGTGTACCTACTGATTAGGCAGCCTTTGCTCTCTCTTATCAGTTGATGTTTAAGAATTCCATGACAATGGCTCAGCTTCAACAGTGGTGGAAAGAGTGCCTCTACCCTGAAAGCTAAAACTAAGCAGCACTGGTATTTCTCAGCGATGAGGGTTTGAATCCCCTCAGGCAGAGCAAGAGTTGAACTTAGGCATCCCCTTTTTAATGGTGAATTCTAGCCACTGATCTGTTGTAATTAAAATCCCATTTTTTAGCTGTATTTTGAAAGAAAAGCTGTGGGGGAGGGTTGTTATTTCATTCATTTATTTTAAATGCTCCTCAAAAATTTGTGTGTCACAAAACATAGAATCATAGAATCATAGAAACTGGAAAAGACCTCTTTGATCATTAAAGAAATAGAAAGTACATCCAAGTAACTCAGAGCAGGACATCTAAGCATTACAGGAAGGTAGATTTTTCCCGTAATGTTTCTTGTTTGTTAATTTAAAAGACATCTGTTTAGCTTACTGACTTTTGTGTATCTCATTCTAAATGTTTGTCCATTCTGATGCTTGTTTAACAGATTGTAGGTGTCTAAAGCTAAGGTTAGACTTCTATTATTGAGATACAAAACTTTGCCTTGTAGCACTTCATAATCTGTGCGCTTTGAGTGTAGAAGTCTTGCTTGTGGTAGCATAGGTGTCTGTCATAAACCATGCCTTTCCAGATTCTAGTTTTGTGGCTGAAACACCACACCACATGCCATATAGCCTATTGGTGGACAGAACTTCACTAATTAACAGTTAAGACCACTAATACATTGGTTTGAATCACATTGTTTCCTCATGTTACAAATAGCTAAAAATGAACTACACACTAAGAACGCTGGAAATCACTATTGAGTATCATGTTTCTTTGTCACTGTCTTGAGCAGTCCAGTTGATAAACACTGAGATTGTTTGTCATAGCGTTCAAATCACCACCTAGATCTAAATCAATGTACAAAAGATAGCAAAAGAAAGAAAATAAAAAGTAAGTTAACCTTATCTATGCATCAGCTTATATACTTCTATAGGTATATTTTAAAATTTCAGTGATTTAGGCAATGGTTCTCATACTAGCATTTGACAACCTGCCTGAAAAGTGAGCTGAATGAAAATAAGAGGAGGAGTTAGATTCTGTGGGACTGGTTGTAACTGCTATATGAACGGCCGAATCAAGGATACCCTAATATATTAGAAATAGTGGACATTATTTGATATAGAATTATATACCTGTGGTAAGTTAGGCACCAGAACTCTATGTGTGATGGACGCAAGGGAGGGATGAGGACATAATGAGTAAGACCTGTCAAGAGAGCTAGAAGTATTGGATGAAAATTTCAGCTACCACCAGAATCATAAACAGTGAGATGGGGAAATAATGAATTGTTTTGACAATTTCATACTTGCATTTAGAAGTTATTTGATTTGGGGGTCAAGTGTTTTCTGCCTAAGAAAATTCTGTTCTCTCCAAAACCATAGTTTTGCTTGCTTTGTTTATATCCACCTTTGCCTTACTTTTCTTCCATCTCTATATTGGAGAAAAAGGGAGATTTTCAGGTTGTTTTTTTTTTAAAGAATTCAACTTAGAAAACATCACTTTTCCAAAAACTATTTATTTTTCTTTAAAAATAATTCTCAGAGAAAAACTTTTAAGGATAATTGAAAGCAGTTTTCCAGGGGAAAGGAAAGATTAGTGTCAAGGAAAGATATGGAAAAAAATAGAGTTGTTGAAGGTATGTCTCACTCAAGATAAACTCTTTTGTCCAAGACAGAAGGGAATTATCCAGTGTCCCATTTCTTGATAGAATAGAATTGCACCAAAAGGGTACATTGACTTCAGTCTTAGTGCTCTATAAACCAGGTAGATGAACACAATACAACTATACTGAGGAATCTGAGTTTGTAGCAAACTAGCATTTTCTAGGTATTTAATCAAGGCTTCTACAGTGGTGTTGCATACTCTGTTCAAACATGTTCCTGATTAATAGGATTTTGATACAACTTTAATGTATGTGGCACTTGCTGGAACTTTGGTGTTTAAGTACTACTTTACATATAGAAATCTATAACTAAAGCATTATTGTACACAGATACACTTAAACCAGTATGAAAATATTTTTAATACAGCTTATGTCTCATTCTAAAGGATGTATTCTTGAATTCACAGAGTCTGATCTATCAACCGCACTGGATGATCTGTACAATTCACTATCCCAACCCATTAATTGGACTAGATTTAAAAGTTGCAGTGTTGCTAGAGCTTTAATTAGAGCAATACCACCATGGACTTTTTTCTCCAAGATCTCAAAATACTAATCATAATTGTACACCAACTGGCAAGGGACATGTTCTTTTTTGAAAATATGCATAAATGTAATTTTTCTTTCAGGCTGTCTGAATAAAATCTTGTTGTCCTGTTTTAATGTTAAAAAAAACTTAATTCCTGTCTGCTCACTCCAGGAAGAGAATATGGACTGGGACATCCAGACCAGAGAAGAAGATTCCACCTTCCTCCTCAGTAAAGAACGTATGTGTACATGGAGCAAGCTGAGAAGATGGGAATAGTTACTATCTTTTGTCTATGAGAGCTTCTTTTTATGAACTTTACAGAGGAAGTGAACCATGTGACTGCAGAGGAAATCACTCAAAGCAGAGGCTTTGTTAATCACTTGTTATGTTACATCTAAGCTTGCTATGAGACCAGAATAATTAAAACTTAAGTTTAAGGTACCAGCTGAAGCACAGTAGCTGCATTGCTTGGTTCCTTTGACACTTGAAAGCCCGAAGTGTTTTTACAATATTGTTAGATATTCCTCACTATCAGTTTTAGGACTTAAACTATAACTTCTGCATGTTTTCCTCATTGTTGTGTATATTAAAAAGTTTGCTCAGCATGTATCATGTGGCATTTCCATGCTGAATTGTGTTTTGTAACTTAATTGTGGATTGTCTTTATCTTAAAGGTTATCCCATTGTTACTAAAACCTGTCGTAAAGTTTGAAATATGAAATCACCGATGTAAATGCCATCTACTAGTGAAACAAAATGACCTTCCTGTAAAATGCAGTGCTTTATTACAAAAGCCAGAAATTGGTATCACTTTTGGCACTTCTAGTTAAGCAACTTTTTATATCTGTCTCAGCTGCCTGTTCTGAGTGAACCACTTCACTGCTGAGAAATCATGTAATGTAAGGTTCATAATTTAAGCACTGAACTGCATAATTAGTACCTAGATCACTAAACCCAGAACACATACTTATGGTACTTTAATCACCTGCGTAATACAGATCACAAAATCTTACCCTACAACAGACCATAGCTTCTAAAATTATTTCAGTGTTGATGTTGACATGTCTTGTTTGGCTTCTCACAACTGTTTGTCTTTTAGATCACCCAGATGACCCTACTCATTACAGGGAGTGGATGAAAATGAATAAGAGAACAAGATACATTTTAATGGAAGGCTGTATGTTGAAGATCATAAAAACTTTATCAGTATTTAAAAACTGGTGGTGGGAATTCTCTAATCAGAAATTTATCATGCCTTCTTTTCACTTCCATTTTATTTTCTATACTTTTTTTCCTAGCCTGTAGCTTAGAGAAGTAAATTATGGAATGTTGTGAAACAACTATTGAATCGCTTAGGTTCCAGATAGTATTGTTTGGAACACTTCACAAAAATTTTGGTGACACAGTTATGAAAAATAATCATTTAAAATTATGTCTAAAAATTAAAGGCCAATGTTGAAGAAGGGTGCAAAAATTTAATTTATTAACCTGATTCTGATGTCAAAACTGTGAAGTCTTTTCTGTTCAACCTTTATGCTCTATGAGGCTGAAAATGTCCAGTCTCAGATAAAAATGGGTACTTTTAACCATGTCACAGTTCAAAAAATCTTACTTTTCTGTCATGTGGCTTTCTTTAATTTTTCCTGAGTCTCAGAGACTGAGGCTAAAACATTCCAGAAAGTTATAAAATTCATTTCTATGTACAAAATGGCTACAGCTTTAATGTCCTCTTATTTGGGGGCCTTTCAGAGCTGAGTCAAATGCATAGTGCTCTTCTAGAATACCTAGAGTTCTCCTTCATCTGTAATGAGTCATTTACAAAACATTTAAAGTTTATGTCAGACCTCTTACATCTGTTTTTAGCCTTGACATAAAGGTGTCAGTGTGAGCATTTGGCCTGAATAATTTTGGAGGAAATTTTGAATCCAGGGGAAACTAAACAGACCTGCAGATATTAGTGGCATCATGATTTTACTCTATGCTGATAAGGTAGTCACAAGAGATCTGAATAAATGGACAGACTAGGGGTAGGGTAATCGAGTATCTCCTGTGTTAATTTTCACTGGTCTATTACTCATGACAGACTTTATTTATACTTTGGGATAGCTGTATTTTTAGAATAGTACATAAGTACACTTGAAATTAAATGTCTTTAGAAGTGTTTAGCATAAGGAAAAAGTGTTATTTTTATATTTCAAAGAGAAAATTTAGCTGTCATTTTGAAACTATTTTCAGAAGTACTTCAGTTACTGAACAACTTACACTGATCTTTATGATACAATGATTATCAGTTTAAACTCCATTGTTTTTAGTACGTTATTATTCAGATAATGTTGTTTCTTAGGTCTTGTGCAGGTAACTCCTTTGAGTCAACTGTCAGTGGAAGCTAGTTCCTGTTTAGTATATGCAATGTCAAAGTGAATAGTATTGAAAGACATACATAACTCAATGCTTTAATTTCCTTGCATGTATTTTTATGTTTTTAATTCAATAAATATATTCTTTCATACTCTGCATAGAGCAAGAGTCCAGCTAAACAATAAATTGGCAGCAATAAAGGATTTCTAGTTCTGTCAGCAGTCTGAACAGACGCAACTACACTGCAGATCTGTGTTCTAGGGATCCTGTCATGGTAGAGGCATTCCTGCTTCCTTTTTCTATTGATTTGTCACTAACTGCTATTGTCCTGCCACTTTTTGCTCCCTCAGCCCTCAATAAACTTTTGGAGTAATATGGTCTGAGTTTTATGAAAAGCTCCCTAGTTTCAGAAAACTCATAATGTATAACTTTGTGCCAGAATTTCTTGGTAATTCCCCTTTCAGGTTTTGATATGAGAAAATATTTCTGTTGGCTTCACTAAACAAAGTTAAATACAATTAGAGTGGAAGTTTGGCTATGCTGGTTGTGGTATGTTATGAACTGTTGGTAATAATGACCCTGACTACTGAAGAATTTTTATCTTTTCTTTCCTCCTAATGTTAGAACACAAGCAGAAGTTTCATATTATTATTTCCTAGCCAAAAGTTCTTCTTCTTCACACAGAGTGAAAACAGAAGCATGAAGTTGAAATACAGAGGTGCTACTTTCCTTTTTAAATCGATCAGAGTACCATAAAGCTTATGGACTGTAGAAGGAAATCATATACAAGAACATGACCTTAAAGATTCCAGTTTAATATGGTTTTATTAACATGTGGACTACAGGGTTACTTTGAATGGGTACAGGACAGAGGAAAAACAGATGTGGACTTAAAGTAACAGAACTCATGTTTGTCATTAAAGCATTTTTGTTTCTTTTTTAGCTATATAGCTTTCTATCTTCTCTAATCTTTGCACTGGGTAGCTGCCGGGTTGAGACACTGCCTTTATCAAATTTTCACTGATATTATATATTTATTCATTAGTTGTATTTATTCCCCTTCTGAAAGAGGCTTCAGACAGCATTCTTTAACATCAGTAAAATCATCTGTGACTCAACAGAAATTGTGACGTTGTTGTGAGTGAAAGTGACTGACAGGAAGACATTTATCAACTTTCCTTTTTTTACCTATTATATAGTCTTCATCTTACCTTACTTTGTTCATAGTATTTTAGAATTATAGAATGATTTGGGTTGGAAGAGACCTTAGAGCCAATCCAGTTCCACCCCCCCTGCTATGGGCAGGGACACCTCCCACTAGATCAGGCTGCCCAAGGCCCCATCCAATCTGACCTTGAACACCTCCAGGGATGGGGCAGCCACAGCTTCTCTGGGCAACCTGTGCCAGTGCCTCACCACTCTCATTGTGAAGAATTTCTTCCTAATGTCTGATCTAAATCCCCTTTCCAATTTTAAAGCCATTTCCCATCATCCTATCTCTACATACCCTTGTAAAAGGTCCCTCCCCAGCTTTCTTGTAGCTCCTTCATGTACTGGAAGGTCACTATAAGGTCTCCCAAGAGCTTTCTCTTTTACAGCTCTCCCATTTGTGACACTGTCACACTGAGAATCTCAGTCTGGGCTGCAGAAACATTGAGTTAATCTTACGATGACTGTCACACTGTATGTGTCAAAATGTATAGATCGTGCCTGTTTTATGTAACAGGAAAGTGCAGTTTTAATACCTTTGCTACCTTAGTAAGTGCTGCACCGAGGCAGAGGGGAACAATAGTGCTAAAGCTCTACAAATCTTTTGGTGCCATACTCTCTGGGCAAATACATGGTATTACTTTGAAAAGGCGGTCTTTAATTAAATATTGGGGAAGAAGATCAAGAAGTTTACACATTCACATCTAAACATTGACTCCCTCTTGTCAGCTACGCTCAGAGGCAGGCTAGTATAGCCACTTCCCTCAGGAGTTTAATGGGAAATTCCTCTTTGATGCAGACCCTCCTTCTTAGAGAGCATCATTTGGTGACAATAAATAAGCAGAAATCTTAGCTTGTTTGTGCCACATAGGTATGCCATAGAATCACTATGTTGGAAAGGACCCACTGGATCATCGATTCCAACAATTTCCATCAATCACTAAATCATGTCCCTGAGCACCTTGTCCACCTTTCTTTTAAACACCTCCAGGGAAGGTGACTCATTTCCACTCACCTCACCTGCTGGCTTGCCTTATGGAACAGCTTACCCTTGTTGCTCCATAGCAGTGGGTTTTAAGGCCCTGACAGCACAGGTAGTCAGAAGGTTTGCATCTAACTACCATAGTAATTGGGCATTGTGAAAACAATAGATAGGGCCCTGGGACTACTCAAGTCTGAAAACAGCTTGAAAAACTGGAAAGAGCTACAAGGAGGAAAGTGTTTTTGTGTATCTCTGTACAGTCAGGGCCTTGCATTCATTGCTTTCCTACACCTTGCAGCTGACACCCAGACCTTTATTGCTGATAATCAGGTGGTTGAGTACACAGTGCTTCAAAGTTACACACTACAGTTTTGAAGCTGGTTCAGAACATGACGACTTAATGGTTAAAGAATGTGTCCTTGCAACTGATGTGCCTAGAGTGCTGCTGGCTTGTACTGCATTTGAAGTACTAGGTGAGACATTAGGTGTTAATTTTAACCTACATTGTCTTCACATTCTCCACCTGAAGTACCTAGTTCTCTTAGGGCTCTGTAGTTGATCCAACACATCATGAGTTGAAGAGTTGTCTGTAAAAGACAAAGAAGCAACTAGCAGGTTATTCTCTCTGAGTACTCACCAACATAAATCTTACCACTAGATTAAGCTGGGAAAATACAACTTTGTTGTGCTTAAAAAAACCAGCCCTACAGTCTTGATTATTTGGTTGTTCAGATGAGGAATCAAAACAAAGTATGGGCCCAGATCTTGTTTTGAGTGTTCCTCATTGCACAGGCAGGACTTATGGTAGTGCACAACTGCAAACTCTCTAACACACTTAAAATCAGTGCAGGCAGGACTTCAGCTGTAGTAATAACAAGCTCTGTCTTCTTTGTCTTTGTAGGGAGGTAAACATTTAATTGGGGCCAAAGAACTGCCCTGACTGCAGAATTTCAGTCACATATTGTTGCATTCTGCTCTAGGTGTTCATATTTGATATCAAAATTGTGTTTCATCAATAAGCATGACCAAAAGACTCGTATATCTTTCTTGATTGTATTTGCAACTACTGCTGACCAGTCTGAAGAACTCAATTTGCTAATCTGATACAATCACAAACCTGAAAACTACACGGTTTAGGGAAGCAAGGAGGAGATGTAGAATGCAAGGTATGCATACAACATTTAAGATTTTTAGGCTTTTATCTTTGTGTTGGTTCTTTTCACTCTCTCACATTTAGTCATTAGATAACTTATTAATTATGGTGGTCACAGATAAAAAGTATATTTTCAATGTTCATATATTTAATCAGGCATGAATTTTGTTACAAAATACAAACTATTGTATGATTCTATTCCCTGCCCATCACAGAGAGGTTGGAACTAGATGATCTTCAAGATCTCTTTCAATCCAAACTATTCTATTATTCTATGCTTCCATGGTATTTCAAATGTATTGATTTATTTCATGCCAGAAGACACAAGAAATACTAGGCACAGAAAGCAATCTTGGATGTAATCTTTCTGAAAGTGCTTAATAACTGAAAGCTTTTTAATAGAGAATGGTGCCCCCTGTCTCAAAAAATAGGTAGCCGAGTATGCAGTTGGCCTTTGGACTTAATACAAAGAGCAAAGCTGTAGAATAAGAACTGTTCTGATCTCAGAAGTGGTTTTTATGTATGCTGTAGGTAGCTCAAAAAGTCATTTTTCAGTGAAAGACATAATTTTTAGAAAAGTGATGAGAAACTTGTATGTCATTTGTGGCATTTGGAAAATTTAAGTCAAGGTAACCATTCAGGAGGTAGCTTTATCAGATCCAGCTTTATTTTAGTCAAAAGTTTGTTTGTTTGTTAAGAGTAGAGGCCCAGCAGGCTCTGTATTTACTTGCTGAGAATACTTTAATTTTCATTTGTGATGATGATGCAGCGCATCTAAAAGGATGTAAATGTATAATGTGCCACCTTTTGATAATCATCTTTGCCCTCTGGTTTAATTGGCTGTTACCTATCAGATTCTTTAGTCCTTCTAATCTACACTCTGCTGGAGGGTTTTGAATTTGAGTAAAGTTTATCCAGGTTTGAGGCATGCTGGAGATAAAACTGGACCTCTTGTTAAGTCATACGCATATGAAACATCATTGTATTTAAATATGTGATAAGGCTGACTCAGACTCTTAGGCAAATTGCAATACTTCTCTCTTTAACAAAACATAGCCCTCATTTTGTAGGCTTGATTTAATTTTTACTCTACCTTCCCTGTGCCAAGGGTAGACTCCACAAAAAAGCAGATCGGAGAGGTTCAAACCAATCCACTAGCTACATGGAATTTCCAAACAAAAGAGGGAGAGCAACTACACGGCTCATGCACAGCAGCACAGAGCGTTAAGAAGGTGGGTAGTGCATCTCGACCAAAAGTCCTAGGTTTTAAAAACTAT
Organism: Piaya cayana; assembly: GCA_013389865.1. Classification (NCBI taxonomy): domain Eukaryota; kingdom Metazoa; phylum Chordata; class Aves; order Cuculiformes; family Coccyzidae; genus Piaya; species Piaya cayana. Next base: position 830,439 of record WAAB01003915.1, on the reverse strand, counting down.
TCAGAAACTCAGGGCATACTGTAACATCATGGTTACAATACACTTAATCCAGTTATAATTTTATTGACTCGCTGTATATCTGGGCTAATTATGTAACTGCGTGTGACCCATCTGCAAGTCTAAACAGTGATTGTGGTTTACGCTTTACATAAAGGTTACATTTTGAATTATTTCCTGAAGTGGTTGAACAAAAGAAGTAATTAATAATCTGGAAATTCTTCCTCCTTTTATTTTGAGCAAGGAATTCTTTTACTTCTTTGAATTACTGATTACTAAATTAATTCTTGGCAACAAACAGTGCTGTAAGAAACTTTTGCTCCAAGCAAGTTAAAATAGCATCAAAGAAAAAATATTATGTGCTAATAGGAGACAGTTTGTGTGTCCTAACACTTGTTGGGAGCAGAAAAGAAATCCCAAATTTGCCCTCGTACATTTCTTCACACTAACGTGTTATTGCATAATTAATCCAACATCCCCCTCCCTGATAGCTCAACATAGAAACGCTGATAATTTGTTGTTTTAGAAATTAGAATCGGGGGGAAATAAAAGTCTCCTCTTCTTTTGCTTGTGCTCCAGCAGTCCAGTGATTCAGGGGATTGTTCACTGCCCTGTGTAATGCTCACTAAGGGCTACAGCTGGTGTCAGCCCACAGCATTTAGATTTTGAGAGGATGAGTGTCCATCCTGCTGGAGGATAAAATGCATTTGCCCTTCCATGTGCTGGGTGTGATCTGATCTCTCCTTCAAGGGAGAATAGTTTCAACCTCAAAACAATTGTGCTTCTAGATGTGTGTGAGTAGCATCTCTGTAGCATTTTTCTCCCATGCAAAAATTTTCCTTACACTTTTTATGACTTCAGTTAAAGGCCAGAGGGAAGTGGGTTTTTTCCCCCCTGAAGTCTGTTGATTTGAAATTGGGCCAGTAAAAGGTAAATTAGTTTAAAGGTAACTTTACAGAAGATTAAGAGGCTAGAATTGCTTGAAAAAATAGAAATTAAGGGCTATGTGTTTTCTTAGATAACTTGTGCAACTGACTTCAGATAAACTGCACACTTTTCAATGCATTAGGTTGATAGTGCTGGGAAATTAGCCCAGGCTTTCTGACTTCTGGTAGCTTTTCTGACTGCTGGACTACAAACTCACATGACAGATTGCATCCAGCACAGTAGGCTGCAGAAAGTAGTTAATGGAAAATAGACTGCTTTGATGTGCACTTCTGGTGGGCTGATCCTCTGGTTTAAAGGCTAAATATCTATTGTCCTCAGTAGGAGTTTTCTTTACAAAAAACTTCCACAAAATCTGTAATTTCCCGTTTTGTTTTCTCAGACTGTGGTTTGCTCTATTTCTACATTCAGTAGCCAGGAAATATTTTTAAGAGCGTTTTGTAATTTTTGAGTCTCTAACTTCAGATGCCACAGACAGGACCTTATTTCTCAGAAGTTGCTAAGCATCTGCCCTCCTCTGCTAAAACAGATGTCTCTAAAGTATTTCCATTAGAGCACCAGAAACGAAGGCACCTAAACACACTGCCTACTTTCCTGAAAAAGGAGGCTAGGAACTAGGAACTGTAGAGAAACACCTTAGGAAAAAAGGCTCAGCTAGAATTAGAAAAGAATGGGGAGGGGAGCTGGGAGGGTAAGGAGAGTGCGAGCAAATACAGTAACAGCCTATGATTAGAAATCTTAACAATGACAGTGAGTTCGGTTTAATTTCTAACTGCTTAAAAGCAGGCCTGGGGAAATGCTCTGCTTAGAAATGTCATGGAAAGTGCAGCTGGTCCATGGGCTTTATCTTGAAAAGCAAAGGATCTTTCCCATTTTGCAGTAACACTGCCATTTACTGGGCCATACCACTAGCAATTTGCAACAATGGGAGGGGAAAAAAGCTGCCATTTGACCTAGAATGCAATTTTCAACTAATTAATAAAGTGACCATTAGTGCCCGAGGGGATAATAACAGGAATAAGAACAAATTACTGTGGGGTGCAAAGGAGGCTAGGGCATTGTATTGCAAATTTCTTATGGCACTATTCTTCTTTTTTTTCCTCACTAATACTTTTAAAGTGCCCCCACTCAACACTTGCTCCTTGTAGGACCCTTGCAAACCACATAAGAATTAGCCCTTCAAAGATCAATCAGGATCTAATTGTTGTTAACAAAGTGCCACCTGGAGAGAAATGTTACAATATACCTTCATTGCAAAGCATTCAATCTCTCTCAGCTCACAAGTCTTGGCTACAGTACAGACAAAAAGAAGCAGTTGCTACCATTAAGATCAGGCACCTGCAATTGCTTGTAAAACACTGCCAGTCCCTGTGCAAATATGCTCCTAACATTGCATGAGCCTCGTTAGAACTGCTCTGTTTATGCTTCCTCAGAGCAAATTTTGCTGGGATCCTTCTATGTGTGATGCTTTAACGTATCATTGAAGCCCTCATATTTATGGGCATGTTAGGCAAAGCAAGTGCACCGTATGCAGTGTTCTTTCATAGGCTCCAGGACCTGCTCTCAGTAAGGATTCTTCTGTACTTCGTCATCCCTACTCTTTGAGTCCCAAAGGCAAACATTCAGGAGGCCCCATATGAACTGATTTTTAATGCCTTGGTTTAATTTCTCTACCCTGTCGTGAGATTTTACTAGTAAGTGCAGCATATTTGTTGTAGGTCCTGTCTGTGCTAGTACGTTGCAGCTTCAGTGATTATAATTCAAGAGAAGCTCCGCATTGCCCAGAGCATACCAGTTAATTCTTGGACACCACCTTTGTGGCTACATGTCTACAGAAGTCGAAGTCAACTGATATTACTGTCCTCTGTCCTGACAATTTCCAGTGGAATGTTTTATAGCAAATTGAAAACTACTGTTTACAAAAGCAGGGACCTGGCTTGACTAAAAGCTAACCTGCTTAAGGTACTTTTAATAAATACTAGGTTTTGATCAGTTATTCAGTGCATCTGCTGTGCCTGCATGAAAACTAGTGTCAGCACAAAGGAGGAGTAGAAACTGGTAGCTGAGATGTGAGAAAACACAGCACCTTCCGTTTAGCAGAAAGACTTGTTCTACATTGAGGTGAACCCAGACTCTATTTCCAAAAGCTTTTTGTGAAACAGATACAGAGAGACACAGAATCATAGAACAGCCCAGGCTGGAAAAGATCACCAGAGGTCATCCAGTCCAACCTTTCATGGGAGAGGGAACCTAGTTTAGATTATCTAGCACCCTGCCAAATCACATCATGAAAACCTCCAGTAACGAGGACTCTCTCATGTCCCTGGAGAGCTCGTTTCAGTGGATGATTGTTCTCACTGTAAAGAAGTTATTTCTTATATTGAGATTAAACCTCTACCAGTGCAATTTATATACGTTGTCCCTGGTCTTCTCAATGTGTATCCCTCTGAAGAGAGAACCTCCATCCTCTTTGTAGCTGCCACTTAAATACTGTAACACTGTACTGAGATCCCCTCTGAGCCTTCTCCAGGGAGAAAAGACCTAAATCCTTCAGTCTTTCCTTACAAGGCAGTTTACCCATCATTCAATCCATTTTTTGTAGTCCTGTCCTGTAGTATTTGGGTCCTCTCCAGTCTGTCGCATCCTTCTTGAATTATGGGGAGCAGAACTGAGCACAGTACTTCAGGTGTGGCCTGACAAGCACTGAGTAGAGTGGAATGATAATATCTCTATTTCTGCTAGTAATGCCTCTGCCAATGCTTCCTGGGATCCAGATCCCACTCTTCCAGACAGACGGCTCTCCCTTCTGATGGGTCCATGTCACCACCCAGTTTATTGTATTCAGCAATATAAATTAACCCTTGGCAAGTGGGTGCCTTACATTATGAATAGTGGCTGTAGTTAGTCAGAATGAAGGCAGTGAGCAGGAGAGAGAAATAACCTTTACTTCAATGTGATTCTTGTTTGAGGATCTGGAAGTTGGAAATTGAAAGAGACATGGAAGCAATCTCCCCTCTTTCTGTTTCTTGCTCAGGTTAGCCACCTGTCCAAGCCCTTATTGAAACCAGCCAGATAACTGAGGGAACTCACTGGAAGGGAGTGCTCAAGTAACTTGATCAGGTTGGTTCTTTAAGGGATGTACTTGGACGCAGGAATCTTCTGAAGAACCGGGCAATGTTTACAGCTTTAGGTTACCAGTTTTACTTGAGAAATTATCTCTGTCCAAACCCTGTCTCATACAGATGTATACAAGGGGAGAAATGGCACACTCAGTGCCTGTCTTCTTGGATATCTAATTTCAATACCCTACTTGACTTGTATTTTGGAACATATGTAGCACAAATAGAAATACAGAAGATATTTTTTCTGATAAAGAGCACATTATACAAAACCAGACCAATCCTTCTGAATCACGAAAGGCTTCATTTGTTAAATGTGACTCCAAATGTCCTTAACTGGCAAATAATGACTGTACATGCTCACCCTGCAGTATTTTTACGAATAGTCAGCGTTACTGCCACGATTAAAACACATGCTTTGAATTTTTCATTTTGACTCTCTGTATATTTGACTATCTTCAGCTTCCATGTAAGAAGAGCTTTGATCAGAAAGGATCTGTGTTGCTTTAACCTTGGTGAAGATTTGCCAAAGAACCAAGTTTCTTTGGTGTAATGGAGACAGTGGGACTGCATCGAACTACTAAGTATGCACAAGCATAGCTTGTGTGTGATGGAGGAAAGGGAAGAAACACCCTCTATAACTGGAAAAGAAGAAAATGCCACTGGAGGAAGTGAGCTTCTGACAGCACAATCCCAGACTTGCAGATTGGCTTGCAGGTAGACTAAAAGTCATTGATGGCATCAAGTAGCTCAAGCAGCTGCCTCTCAGCAGCCTGGCAACCTTGTTCTTGAAATGAATTAAAAATGGTTCAGCTACTCAGTCTTTTCAGGTTAAAAGTGTTCTTAAATGTCATTACTAGAATTAGAGTTCTTGTCTCTTGAAGTTAGCAGCAAGGGATACATTGGGATGCATTGGTACTTAAGCAGAAATCTGCAGTTTGCATGTCATTGTCCATTCATTGGCATACATCCTTCATTAAGGAGTTCTCACTAAACATGTTTGATGAGGATCTGATTTGGTCTGCTGTAAGAGGATTCTGTGCAATCCGTAGAATATGGGACAAAGTTAGGAAACCTGATCAGTTCCCCTGCACCTTCCTAGACCTGTCATTTACTTGCTCTGTGACCCTGGTGAAGACATACCAATGTCTTGTGCCACCCATTGTCATCTGCTGGAGCACAGCCTGCCATCTCTGGAATTCTCTGTGAAGCTTAGATCTGTTGGGCACTGCTTGCAGCAGTGGGTGGCTGCTAAATGTGTGGAATATTACCCCTAATAACTCTGATGCTGAGACCTCGTACAGAGGTGTACAGAACCACAAGCCACTTGAAAACATGAGCAATTGACTCCATGTGCTATTCTTTGCTGAAAGACGGCTGACAATATTCACCTCTCAGGGAGATTATAGCTTGAAGAAGGGCAGGAGATCCTTATGTGGATGGACTATAGAACTTTATAGTATCCGGGTAAAGTTCCAGTGGAGAAACTATATGAATAAATAGGGGGCTGTATACAACGTTGTCCAGACTGCAAATCTCTGAGCAAATTCATGCTCTCCAAAGAAAGGCACAAGTAACAGAGATGTAAGGGCTTACCATCCCCAAAACAGCTTGGAAGTCCTCCAGGAGTGTAGACTAGCTTCACTGGGGGGCTTGTTCTGCTGACACAAGAGATGGACATACATACAAGTCCTGTTAGCATTGAAGGGAGATGCCTGCTAAGCCTTCCCATGTGTTAGCAGAGGAAAAGACTTCTAAAGGTATCTCACGAGGTAACAGGAGGTTGTTGTTGCACATGTTGCTTTTTTTCTAGTACTTGCCTGGGGTACAGCTATATCCTCACATCGTATCTACTTGACATCTTACTGTCTGTCACAAAGAGGCATTTTGGAGCCATCCAGCATGCGTTCCCATTATCCTCAATGCAAGTCTATAAATATACAATTTGTGTGTAACCTGTTTGCATACCAATTCCCTATGTCCCAGATCAATCTGTTGTACATTTCCAAGGACTGTTGTCCTCTTTGATTCCCACTTTTTATTGAATGCTTATCAGCAGAGGTATTGGCTTGATTTTTTTTCTCCTTCTATGGCTATTTTTCTGTCTTTTGTAGCAATCTTTAAAGTTGGGGGTGGTTTTTGTGAAGTTATACCCCTTCTGATAACGTGTTGTGGGGCTTCATTTAATCATGTGGGGTATTTGGGTGCATTCTGTTGGGTGAGGGGTGGAAGGAGTAAAAGAAAATGCTGTAGAAATCAGTGGAACTGGAGATCTAGAGTCCTAGAAGGTGGCAATCTGTTAATTAGTGTTCTTGGGAAAACCTGCCTGTGATGAAAATAAAGCCCCATCATTAAAACCCACTGCATTTTCCTTTTCTGCCCCTGAATGTTGTTAACAATGTTGCACTCTGGTTAAGTAAAAATCTAAAACTGCAGTGAAGTGTTAGTAATCGGTTCCTGAGCAGATTCCCTAATGCTATTCACTTTTCCCTGCTAATCTTCCTGTGTGAGTTATAACAATGCAGCACCAAATGAGAAGGAAATGTCAGGTTATGTTTCAGGGCCAGCCTCCTGCCCACCCTCCATCTGTGCTGATGTCAGTGCTTATTGGAACATATGCTGCCTGTTGCTCACTGACCATCTGTTAGCTGAGCTGATGAAGTGTTCCCGTTGCTGGGACAACCCGGCCCTTGATTGCCACTGGCACCGCAAACATTTTCCACTCAGGTTTCACTTTTATCTGTGCTCTGGAATGGCAGCCACGGCATAGTATGGGTTACCCATCCCTGCATTTTCCCTCAGTTTGCGGGGGGGGGTAAAGTGCAGTTAAAATTCAAGTTTTAGGGCAAAAGGTTTTAGGCTGCAGCAGTGCTAAATGTGCCCATGATAAACTTTGGCGTCACAAGCTTGGATGTAGGAGCAGGCACACTTTCTGACGGGAGCCAAGGGTCAGGGAAGCACATCTGGTGATGGTTAGAAATTTTGTGTGATGTCTGACTGGCAGAGCACAGAAACGCCTATAGCCCTGAAGATGTGCAAGGCCACAGAGGGCTTTCTGGAACTAAGCAAAAGGCAAGAGATGGGCAGCTTTTCCCTTGGTTTAGAGTCACTGTTCTGTAATTACTGTGTATTGTAGTTGGGTCTGACAGCCACAAATCTTTCAGACATAACTGAATCCAAATGTAACAATTCCTTTACAGCACAGACCTTGGTTTCTGAGGTGAAAGCAGTGTTAAGCTATAACAGTGATAATAAAACCATTTACTCGCATGCAGCCTTTCGGCAGCTCTGTCTGGTGAACTTTCCCTCTCTCTTAAAAATGTCTACCAATGTTAATCAATCCTGATGACAAGCCTGTGGGGCTGGCAGGTGGTATTCCCATTTTAGAGAGAAGCAAAGTGTGAGAGCTGGCACGAGAAGCACAGCGTGCCCACCTCCCAGCCCTCGCCTGCTGAGATCACTAGACCATATTGCCCTTCATTACACACCAAAAGCCCCAGCTCAGCCATGGTACCAGCAGAAGCTGCATAGACAACGATGGCTGAGAAGGCTGTGCCCGTAGTTATTGTGAACTGATATGTGAAGGGAATAGAACAGTATCTGATAGTTGAACTTTGTTGTTGAAGCTGGCCACAACAGCTAGGGTAAAAAGTAATGGCGTTTACAATGCATGAAGTATGGATGCTCAGTATTGTTAAATGTTCCCAAATTATGAAAAGTCTTTGTCTCTTGTTTTCTGTGTTGGCATTCCTCAGTATTTTCCCTACTGACTGTGGAGTTTTGGTCCCTGGATGACAACTGTGACATCCATGATATTTCAGGCTCAGGCTCAGGGCTGAAGACTCTCCCATCATCCTTCCATCCTTCTCCCTTCCCTTCCATCCAGCCTTGCCTCTCTCCTGTTTACCCAAAATCTTTTCTCAGATATGTACCCATGCATATTTACCTTTGCAGTCCCTGCAGAGCAAAAAGTGTACTTTTAGCACCTCTCTCTCCCCTCCAGCATATTCTTTCCATCTTCTACCACAATCTTCTGTCAATCATGCCTATGGTGTGGCCAGTCAGTCATAGTTTGTCTGACCTTTCTGCCAAATTACCTCAATTCTCATAGAATCATAGAATCACCAAGTTGGAAGAGACCCACCGGATCATCGAGTCCAACCATTCCCGCCAGTCTCTAAATCATGCCCCTCAGTACTTCATCCACCCACACCTTAAACACCTCCAGGGAAGGCGAGTCAACCACCTCCCTAGGCAGCCTGTTCTAGTGCCTAATGACCCTTTCTGTGAAGAATGTTCCTAAAATCCTCTTCTTTTCTGTTCCTAGCACAAAAATGGTCTCCCTGCTTTTTTAATTCATCCTGGCAGATACCTATACCATGTTTTCATAAGGATAAGTTGTAAGCTCTTCGGAAAAAGGATTATTTCTTTTTCACTCTATACGCCAATTATTATTGTAATTAAATAACTGAATAGTACAATAATGCTACGTGCTCAGAGTCTTCATGATGTGTGTGGTAGAGCTGGGTAAGACATGATACATAATGACATAACCCTAGGTGTTAATAATAATACACAACTTCAACATATGTTGTTATTTCAGGATGTTCTGGCACAACGGGCTAGTTTTATTCACCCCAGGCATGTGTACATGAACAAATTACTGTGAGGCCAACAAGAGTGGGGATTTACATTGCCTCACCTGCTTTGTGGTGAGTGCCTGCATGTTGGGTTTTATTCCATGGCAAGCGTGAGGTAGCGCACTGTGCTTTTATCAAGGGGCAAGCCAGGTAGAATCTGCAGTTTATCACAATTACCACAATGGAGCCTGAGCCCATTACACCTTCTCCTGTGGCAACTTGTTTGGTGCCAGTCTGCTTTTAAATACGCTTTGGCATCCTTGTGTTTTGCCAGAATGGTGCAAATGTTCCAGTATGTAGATGAAAATCAGGCCAATCTTTTCTCCCCTCCAGGAATGTCGTAGCACTTGAGAGTTTTGCTGGTTTTACAGGCCTGGGCTACCACACGTTTTGACTCAAAACAATGCAGAACTTAACACTTTGCTTTAAGATTTGACAACTTGATTTTCCCTTGATCAAAAATCGTGAAGGAAAACTGCTGGCATGAGCCACCGTCTGCCTGACCTCCAGTAGGATTTGTAGTTCCCAGCTGAAAGTGCTGGTTTTGCACAGGACAGAACTGCATGTTCTGTGCAGGTTTTAGACACAGGTTAAGTGGTTACACTGATTTCTACATGTGGCTGAGAAGACAGATTACAGGGTGGCTTTACTGAGTGGTATTTGAACAGAGAGAGTAGTAAATCAAAGCTTTGAGATGCTAGGAATGAGGTGAGATGAGGACTAGGTATGCACTTCACCAGAAATTTCAATCTAACAGAATTTAGCAATTTTTTTTTAGGAGAACTTAGCAGCTAAGGGTCATGTTGAAATTCCGGGTAGCAAGGCCTTTGCCACCTTTATGGGTATCTATGTAATGGTTACTGTCCTTATCTTAAGCAGTGGTGGAAGTCCCGCAGCCCTGTGCCTGCCTACAGCACTGGAAAGCAAACTCTATATGTTTCGTTGTGAGCACATATACAGGCTTCTGAGATATGTACACATAGCTTTGGCCGATGCTTGCAAAAAGCAGAGGGGTGGATATAAATTGCTTGTTTGATGTTGCTTAGACATGGGTACCAAAATTAGTTACAGAAGCACTGTTGAGCTTTAGGGAGATTCCTCAGCTAGTCAATGTCTATTAATATCATTAGAGAAATACTGATTTTTACCAGCCAAGAAGCTGATCTCAGCTGTGTATTTCACACATTTCCTGAATCGGGATGGTTGGATCCTGTGAATAACAATAAATACTTGATTGCACTGCCGTGTTCTAATTGCAAAGCAAGGCTGTTGTGTGTTTCTGTGAAAAATATGCCATCCTCACAGCAGTGCAGAGGACAGGCTGCCACTAACAGCAGTTGCACAAAGATTTGCTCTGTGCTGCCTGGGTTCTGGAGATCACTCTCCACACAAATTAATTAAAAGATGCCTTAGGTAGGTGTCCAGCCGGCACAGAAGGAACCCAGCTCTGTTACTAGTCTGCAATCCCCAGTTTTCCAGCTGTCACTATGTAATACGGTCTCCCCCTCACGTAATTCCTTCCTGTACTCCAATAGAAGTCCTTTAAAGAAGAAAAAAGGAAAGAAAGAGGAACAACAAGCAAGTAATCCTGTCATACGATCTGCCCCAGTAGTTTGGGGCCTGTTTCTCTTTCAGGGGCTGTGAGCATGCTTTGAGATGCACAATAGAGATGCCTTCTCCATTGACTGTGGAGCTCAATGAGCCAAACTGGGCAGCAGCCCCGGTAACAGCAGCAGCAGCAGTGGTGCAGTGCAGTAATGGGCCCAACTGTTAACTGATTTAACACTCTGCCAGCTGCAGTCCCTGAGCTCAGAGAGAAGCGATGGGCCTTTGAATATTACCTTTCAGCCAATTAGACATATGTCACTTTCATAAAACCTTTCGTGTGTGCTCCTGTCCAGGGGAGGATCTGCTGGGGAGGATGGAATTGTGTTACCTGCCTCCCGCCCCGATGCACTGTCCCTCCCTCAAGAAGGAATTTGCTGTTGTTTCTAGGTTTATTTTCAGCTCTGATGCAAGTCCCCGGAGAGGGGACAAGGGAAAGGGATTGACTTTCAGAGCTCCAGGAGTTTTTCAGACAGTCTTATAGGCTCCCTGGAATAGGAGGATTTTACAGCAAAGGTGGCTTTGAGTCGTTAGATTAAATGAGACCCTTCTCTTCATCTGAACACTGAGATGATTAACATCAGCATCTGAAATAGCTTGGATTTGTTTCATGTGTAAAAAACCTCAATCTCAGAGACATTTGGATTCAAGTGAAGTAAATGAGTGTGCAGATACCAGAGGTCTGATACTGAAATTAAGAGTTTTGGCTCAACAATCAATTTCACAAAAAAAAAAAAAAAAAAGCATTATACAAGTAAACTTGTTACTAGTGAGCTGTGGCTGCGTGGTTTGTCCAAAGGATCAGCAGCAGCAGCTGTACATAACACTGAGTCAGCAAACACAGGTCTGAGGTACCCAGCAGAGCTACTCCACAGTCAGTGCCTTTAGAGGTGGGAAATACAAAGGAAATTAATGTTGTGGATGCTTATTTTCAGAATCAGTGTGGAAGGCAGAAATGTTTCTATTTATAGAGAAGACCTATGCCACCTTTTATGCCTTCAGGTTGATTGGACATTTTTATTTCAGTAAGCTTGAAATTCTTATTTCAGTCATGTCAGTATCTTTGTACTTTTTACATGAAAATACAAAAAAAAAAATCAATATTAAAATGCATTTTTTAAAAATGTCAATTTATCAGTCTTAAAAATAAAATATTTAGTATAATGTGTTAAAAGTAGTTTAATTACAAAAGTGAATTGAAGCTAAGTTGTGCAAAAATGTACAAAATTAAAAGAAGGTAAATAAAGTATTTTTCATAGCAATGTAACAATCAAAACATCCTGGGGATAGGGGCTGATGGGCAGAAAAACATATATTTTTAAATCCTTGCCTAAAGCTTTTTAGTTTGCACTTGTTGCTGACACTATTGGTAAGCACAATTGAGTTATCTAGAGCTGTGTGAAGACTGCTTGCTTTTCCCGCTGGAGGTGAAAGACCTGCACATGTTTTGCACACTATCAGTCAGACCTGGACAACAAACTGCATGTGGCATGCAAGGAAAGAGGGGAGTGGGTAATGATTATCACTTCCATAGGCTGGGAGAGCAGTGGTGAAGCTAGGTTAATCAGCCACAAGGGTGAAATGGTCTCTGAACATATGTAATTAATTTATTCAATTTTGGCTTTCGCATGTTCTGGGTTTTCCTTCTCAGTCTCTTGAGCCGTCTTCCCAATAGGATGTTCTCTGATCTAGAGCTTTGGTGCTTGGTATCTGGCAAGCAGTGCTTGTCAAGGGCAATGAGGCAAGGCATATTTTGGGGTGATGTATCACACTGGACCTAAATGTGCAGTAGACTTCAGATATTCAGTCCTTTTCACACCTGAAGAAAGACATGAGATTATTTTTTTAAAAAAGGAAACTCAGTTTTTCAAGAGACTCTTCCCGTGTAGTGTTTTGACCAGCTCCAGACAGTGATGACAGGATTATGAAGTGGTAACATAGAAGCTGAAATGAGATGCTGTTTGGAAGATCCCAGGGTTGCAGTCAGGCAAATACTTTAAGCCAGCATAAGTTGTTTGGGTTGATAAAAGCAGTAGTCCCACACTTCCTCTGCTTCTGGCTGCTTGTTCTTGCCCTTGTTCTATTCTCTTTCTTTCCCCATGCTTTTATTTTCCTAGCCTAATGGTGAACTGGAGGGGATTCAGCTGGAGTTGGGAGAGGCAGTGTATAGTGTAACTGGATTCCCCAGTATAGTTCATTGCATGACTGTACAAACCCTTTTGTCAGTAGGCAGGACCTGGTACCACAAGGGATGGAATTGAGTGACAGAGAGAGCAGGACCACTTCTTTTATGCTTCAGTACTAACTTATTGTCTCCATTGAAGTCTATTTTCCCATTTTATAAGGACAGTTTCCCCATTTTTAGCAGTTGGATCACCTGCCAAAATAAGCTACTTAAGGAGATCTCACAAAGTACAAGTGAATGTCTTGTCCAGCCAACAGCTGATACGCGGTCAGATGTTCCTCTTGCTGTTTGTTCCTGTGGTCAAAATTCTTATGAAGCTCCTTGCAGATGTTGCTGCTTCTAGACTTTGCTTGGGTGTGATAACTTTCTCAGTGGGGTAGTTCAGTGTTGCTAAGTATGTTTTTGATGAGAATCCTCACTTTATCTGAGTACATGTGGGTAAAAAAGAGACTCTGAACACAAGCAGGGAACCGATAAGTTTAAATATGCCATTGCTAAACAATGTGATCCTTTGTTGGATTCCCCTGCAGAAACATGTCAGGTATTTACTTCACAAGTCTTGCATAACATGAAGATTCTCTTTTTCATATTACTCGGCCAAATCTTCACTGAAGAGATCTTGCAAGCTCTGTTCCTTTCCACTGTCAGTCACTTAGTTGGTGTGATTTGGAACTTGTATATCTTTGTGCATTTTAATCTATTACAAATGCATAAACATTCATCAATTTGGCAGAAGTTGACATTACACATCTGTAACTCATAAGCTTCAGGACAGTTTTGGGTGATGATGATTCAGTTATTCACTGAATGTCCTAATTCCCTTTGGCATCTGTTGTCCAGCTATAACTTGCTGGATCCAGCACAGTGAGTTCACATTGCAGGAATCGTCTCCAAATTCCTGCTTAATAGTTTGCATGCAGTTAATGCTGGAATAAGCAATCTTTGCATGGGGGAAGCTGGCTGGAGTCGATTTCATCCTTTTTGGCAAGGAAGGGTTGATAATGGCATCAGTTGTTGCACTTTTAGGGACAAACAGATGGCATGTGAATTCTTGCAGTTTCTGAAAGAAGCTTGATGAAAACTCCCAGGGTCATCCAAACACTGAAAAGTTATATTGATAATGGCATTTTCTTTGCATGAGTTCTAGGGCTCCCCGTTTTCCTTTGTCTGAAATAAAGCACTAACAGCATTGTATCCCAAAAAGACATGCAGGCCAATCAGTACTCTGCATGTGTTAGTCCCGGGGGAGCACGCTATTATATTACTGTCAGTGAGTGATGTTTTGTGTCTGTTTTCTGACTTTCTCATGCATTAGCCAAGATCTATATTACTACTGGATTTTACCCATTGTTTGGGCTTGCAGTATAACACACATCTTCCTTCTTTCTGTTTTCTTGTGGTGATCGCTGGTTAGGAAGAGAGAGAGGATCACGGTTGATCAGAGGTGTGAGGTACTTTACCTTTGTGATTTACACACATGCACACCATTGTTTAAGCAAGAATTTGATGAGGTTTGACTTGCTGAAGGGACAAGGGAAAAATTAGTCTGTTATTGAATTTTGTGACCTGCAGTTGTGTCCTTGAAATAAATAATGGATCTTCTTGGATTGCCAACCACCTTTTGTTATTTTTGTCTGGTAAATATTTAATGATGTATTAACTTTATAACTTTCTGCACCTTCAAATAGTTCAAATGAGCAGAGATGCCTTGTTAACACCACTCAGCCTTTGGAGAAGTCTTTGTTAATAATACAGACAGATGGGATAGTGATGGTTTCAGGGGGGCTTTGGTGGATCGTTTCTTTTTGCCATCTGACTAAGTAAACTAAGTCTTAGTCAAAGAGGTTTATCTGTTTCTCTGTTCTTGCTGATGGGCTTAAGTCTTCCTTCTATCCTGTTAGCTTTGTATGAAGAAGCCATGTGCATTTGACTTAATTCAGTTCTGAGAGCTGAAGAGGCCACAGCTCGCTCTCTCTCACTGCATACTTTGATGTCTGCTGTCCTCCGTGAAACTGCTCTACACAGCACCACTAGGATGCCTATTGATTTTTTTTACTTGGTTGCTTTCAGCTGTGTGTTCAGCACTAAATTATCTTTGGCAAGCATATCCATCAACAAGTTGTCTGCATAAGTGATCTGTTTTCCCTTTGTCACCCTGGCCGATACCTACCTAATGTCTCCTTCAAACTTGTTCTTTTGAGCTGCAAAGGTTTTGTTTCTTATTTTAATGTTATTTGATTGTTATTTTTTTGTTTACATGTTTTTCTTTTTTGATATCACCACTATTGCTTTAAGATAAAAGTCGTATCTGGATTAACAAAGACACTTAGAACAAATACAAAGATCAGTTGGCATACAAAGGGTTTTTTCCTGCAGAATATTCAGAATTTGGATTATCCATTTGGTATACTTCAGCACTGCTATTTTGGCTGCCTTTGCTTTGAAGTAAAAATAGCAACCCCAGCAGTAATTAATGAAATCTTGCAGCCAGTTTCTCTGTTGAAAATGGCAAGGATCCTGGTTCTTTGCAATGTTCCTTACCTGCACATCAGCATATGCTGTATTACATTTTACAGGCAACCACTACTTCTTGGTTTTTTGAAGCATTTGGAGTGGGGGTGAAAGTAGGTTTTTAAAGTTTTGAGCTTTTATTCTGGTTGAAATGCCCCTACTCCTTGGATGCTGTTTCTTTGATTTCCTAGAAGTTTCTCCCTTCTCAGCTGATGTTGACAAATTCCTTTAACCCAGTGACATCCTAAAAGACCTGGATTTGGCCATAGTTATTAGTCCTTCTCATAATCCTGCATTTGTGATACTTTGTTTTTGTTCAAGCATTTGGCAACATCGTGAAACAGAATCTGCTTGCAGATTTATGCAGCTTTCAGAAGAGTCTTTGCAAATTTATGCTTAGATGAGGCTTTAGGTTAGAGCTTGCTCGTCTGAAATTGAAAGACGTGAGTGCATTTTCTATGTTGTTTCAGACACGTTCACTCCTCCTCTCTTCACTGCTTACTTTCATTGATGTGATGCTGATATTTAAAATCTCCAATAAAAGATGCATGTATTGGAGGCAGCAGCAAAGTTCACCATCATGTAAACATAAACAGAATGAGCCAATATATAATGAAAACTGATATTGTGGCATTCAGTTTTCAGTTATTTGGAAAAGCTAACCAGATTGAGAGTAGTACTTTGTCATCAAACTGCTAAACCACATAGATAAGTTCTGTAACAACAGCCAAACCATAGAGATAACGAGAAGTCTGCTGAATCATACAGATAAATCCACCCTAACTCAAAATTTATTCCTTCAAATGATACCACTTAACTGGCGTTGGTTAGAGGAAAAGTGCTGTATTTCCTACCCAGAAAGCACTCAAAGAGTCATAGGAGAAGTTCTGTCAAATACAGATAATTCTGTGAAATTGCTACAGAAATAATAATTACTACAGAAATAATACAGAAATTCTTTGAGATAAAGATATTCTTTATGCTATCGCTAACTCCTTATCCAAGTAGAAAGTGTGAGATTCTAGCAAAAAGGCAGAATTCAACAGCTCAGTAAAATACAACAGCAAAATAATGCAAAGATGGGTTCCTCGGAAATTGCTTCCACTCAATGCTTTGTGTTATTCAACTCACTTAAATGTCTGATATTACTATTATTTTTCTGGCTTCCTTTCAGAACCAGATGGATAACTCCCTTATTACTGAGTTTACCTATATGTAGCCTTGGAAACTTAAACCTTTCCATTCATTCTCCACTCTCTCTGTAATAAGAAGTGACTTAGTTGGATCTGGACCAGAAAATTGCTGAAATGGCTCTGTTCCTGGGAAGAACTTCAGCCTTAGTAAAACAATGTATTTGGCTACGTTTCCTGTGACTGCAAATGCCCACAGCAGTCCTGGCTAGATGTATTTGGTAGTGCCATAAATTAAATAAATATTTCCTTCATAAGGCAATTGCCCGTGCAGAATGCTGTTAATACAGTTGTCCCACTCGTCTGTCTTTGATTACATTTTAGATGGTAAGTGGAAGGAGCAGGCAAACAAGTGATAACAGACCAAATTATCTATGAATAACGTAGGTTGACTGACTATATAATGCTTTGTCATACATGATCCCTGTGTGACTTCTGCTTTGTGCTTGTATACACTGACTTGGCTTCAGTCAAGGGTTTTCCCATGACTGAGACATTCATAATGTCTCCCACGTTAATTTCTTGCACCCAAGAAGGTTTAGTTTCTGCTAAGGACTTTTCTGCAATAAGGGCACAAGCAGGACCACCTTTCTCAGCCCAGGTGTTCATTTTCATGAGACTTGCAGGAATTTAATATATTGAAGTGTAATTTTAGCCTCCATCAAACTTGATGGAGACTGGCTAGCTAACTTGAAAGCCAGTAAGGGAGCTGAGCATATACAAGACAACCAAACATGCAGAAAATCAGTGAACCTTCTTTCTCTCAGTAAACTTGGATTAAAATGGTTGTCAAACATCAAGCTGTTATCTCTGTGAAGTGTTATCCCATCAGCTCCTGGTGACTACACTGCAGTTGTGAATCCTTGATGCTTTGGGCACTTTCTTTTCTGCTTATAAGTGCATTTAGGAATCTGATGTGAAACTCACTTTTTCTAATAGCTTATCTCCTTTGAACACGTAGTGAGGTTCCAAGTTCCTGTGCCCATTTCCAGCCTACAGCAGAGGAACATCGACATGGCTTTTCAAATGTGAAGTTTTGCCCTATTCAAAACGTGCACTTCACGCTTGAAGCCACTGAGTATTCTTGCCTTTTGGTGGGGGGTTATGTCTTGGAAAACTTGAGAGTCAAACACAGACACCATATATGTCTTTGAGCAGAGCAATTAAGGGAATTAGCCAAGGCAACTACTTGCTTTGTGCATGGTAGGGCTGAGGAAAATAGGAGGAATTTCTTCCTGTGAAAGAGATACTTGAAGTTCCTTCCAGATTCTCAGTAACTGCTGTCAACTTGATTATTTAGCTGGCATGCAAACCAAAAGGGACAAAGCCCAAGCATGAGGAAAAGGGAAAACAAGACACTTAAGACTATCCCAGAGGAGATTAGATGAAGATCCCTCTACAGGAACTCTTGACACTCCAGATGAAAGCTTAAGAGTATGTCTTGAATTAGGCTTGTCAGAAAGCAAAGCTAACAATGGAGGCTGAGCCTGGAGGCTGAGCTGTGCTCCCTGGAGGCTGCACTGTGCATTAGAAATTAGTCATCAGGGCAGCGGAGGTGAAAGAAAGGGAGAGTCCGAAACAACCACTGTCCTCTTCTTGGGCCCTGCAAGCCAAGTGAACCAGAGGTGTTGCTTGAGGTGCTGCTTGTGGATGGCTGTGATAACCACCATTCAGAGCAGTGCTGCATGATAACTGCTGCCAATAAGGTGTGCAATGACATTTAGGATCTTACCTGTCACAAGAAAATATAGAAGTAACACCTGAAATAAATTGTCTGAAGTGCTTACAGATGAGGAAATAACTGTTCAAATTATTTGGCTGTAGGGAAGCGCTGTGGCAACAGTGAAGAGTAACATGCCTAACAATTGTGCATTTGTCCTTTTTTGGTTCCTCAGTCCTTCAGTATTTCCATTGCGGCAGCATTCAGTCTACAGCTGGATGTGTTGGTGCGACACGTGTCCCTTTCATGACAGCCAAAGGCTGGTGAGACATGGGTGTGATGGCTGTATTGCCTGACTGCTGCTGAAGCTTGGATGACACATGGAGCAGGGTGTACTCCAAGCACTTCTGTCATTGCTAGAGCAGAGGAATGGTGGAGACAATCTCACATTTGAAGTCCAAGCTCAGATGATTCCCAGGCAGCTCCTTGCAAGCAATGTATCATAACTGTGTTTGTTAGAGTACTTCAACCTTAGCTTGTAAGAAACAATGAGGAAATTGTTTGGAGTTGCATATTTTCTAAAAGCTTTTAACACCTAGCTCCTGAGGAGTACTCTGATGCATTGATAGTTCAGCCGTGTGTTCAGCTAGAATGATCTGTATGAAGAGGCTATGGAATAGTTCCTGGTAGAGGGGCCGGCGAAGTGTGTAACTCAGGAGATTAATGCTGTTCTGTTCAACTTGATCTATTTTGTAGGGTGCTTTGTGTTGCTCCTCTTAGGCACATCATGATTTAACATTCAGGATCACATACCTCCTGTCATTAACGCCACTAGCTACTGGTTTTCTAACCCTTCCCTTCATCAGAGTGTCAGATTTTTCACTTGCAAATATCTCCAGACAAACAAGCCGCCTCATCAAAACGAAAGCAGAAGGAAATTGCCCTCCTTAATGAGCATGACTAAAACAGGAGGAAAACTTCCTGCCCTCCGCAAACACAGTTCAGGTCTGTGATAGATGCTGTTTGATGTGCCTGAACTTATCCTTCAAATAAACTGTAAAACCAGAATCCTGACTCTTCCTTCTTATTGAACATCTCCTGGTACTTTCCATGGCTTCACTTTTCTGTCTTTTTCACATGGTTTCAGCTCTCTCCTTCATGTATTGACCTAAACTGTTGTGTGGCATTTAGGCTAAGCTGCTTCTTCGTGCCGCAGTAGCCAAACACAGCCTCATTTCTGCAGTTTGTTTTGCACAAGTGTTACCTGCAGGCTGAATACTTCAGTCCTTACTCTAGCTGGTGCTTCCCTCAATTTCAGTACAAACATTGTAAGGAGAAAGTTTAAGTAAGGACTGCAAAATGACTCCAATCCAAGGTCTAGATTAAAGCAGATTGTGGTGCCAGTATTGAATTTAATTTCTCCTTTTCAGCTCTGTCAGCAGCCAGGTGCAGCAGTGGAGTCTGAGCCTATACCTGCGTCAGATTAAACAGTGCTGTGGAATTCACAGAGTTAAAATAGCTTGTCATCATTACACAGTATCTTTAATAGGCTAATTGCAAGGCTAGTGAGAAAAAAAAAAAGGGGGGGGGGGGGTTGTTTGGTTTGGTTTGGTGGTTTTGAAGACCAGTAAGCTAGCTTTGAAAAAAACAGTTTCAAAGGTTTCACCTGGAGCCCAAAAAGAACCTGGAAACGGGAATTTCTGAGAACTCCAAGTGTGAAGCTGTAAAGCCTTCATATGCTAAAAAAAGAATCTTTAACACTTGAGCATTTGTCCTTTATTCAGCTATGTTTTAAGTGTTGCTGCAAAAGCAGCAAGAGCTGAAAGCAGGCAGCCTCTTAACAACAGCAGGTTTTTTGCTGCTTAATAGATATATACTAGATACAAATTTAGCCAATAAAAGGTTTGTGTAGTATGTATGTATGTATAATGCATACACAAAAGGGCTATTCAAAATCCATAGCAACCACTCGGCAGGCTTTAATTTTCCTTAACAGTTTTCCATATTCCATTAAATTTGGGATGAGAGTGGGGGGTAGCAATCCAAATCCTTGGCATAAATAGGATAATAATAAGGAAGTTCCTGGTATTGTTGATGTTACAGTTCTTAACAAAGCATACAACTGAGTTCAGATAAAAGAAAGTTTCTGATTAAAAGGGACTGTACGAGTGACAAATTTGAAAAGTTATTGGAAATTTCTCCTAGTTTTTTATCATTGTCATATGTTACTCATAAGAGAAATTAAAAACTAGTCCAGACTTTTGTAACATGTTTTATTAGTTTGGTTAACACTTAAAAATGTATTTTAAAAGCTATTAGCATTCTGTATGATAGCACACATAAATTATGCCAGCAAAACAGTACAGCAGGTTACATCATTGCCTTCTGTGACATTTATGAAGCCAGCATCTGCTGTGCATGATGGGTTGGCTTTTTTCAAAGCCTGTCTAAGGGGTTTACAGCTGGCTTTCCAAATATATGCCCTGCCATGTTCTTAAAGTGACACACACACAGAGATTGTTGCCACATTTAGGTTTTCATCCAGTTTTGTCATTTAGTGGAGCCTGTTGGAGTGTCAGTTCTCATGTATGCTAGCAATGAAGTCCAAGTGTTAAACAGATGTTTCTGTTACAACAACACCTACACATCCAGGCTGAGACTGTAATCCCATTTTAGTACAAGTGAAGAAGTAGAAATTATTTAATAGTAGCTTGCCGCATGGTGCAAGGGGTGAGACTGCTGAGCGCTGTAAAACCTTGACGAATACAGTGGCAGGATTTTCTTTTTAATTGTTGATGCGTAATGACACAGATAAGATGGGGGGGGGGTTCTCTTTTTTTTTTCCTCCAGAAGAATCTACCCTTCTAACTCTCACTGAAATCTGGTGCCTTCAGACATTTAATGGCCCAGCGTCTGGGTTCTGTGCCTTTTTAGGCACTTAACTTTCACAGTCTAGTCTTTGCATTGTGCAAGGGGAAAGGCTGAAGATGTGCCTGTAAACTTTTTTGAATGCAAAGAAGATGGGGTTTTAAAGAACTTGGTGTCTAAGCAGGTGCAAAACCAGGAGTACTGATAAAATAGTATCCACCCTGCCAGCCTCGGTGGGATGCTGTATAAGTCAGTCTACCTGGTTTATTTTGACATATTGGTTTTTCGTTTTGTTTTGCTTTCTGTATTGAACAGCACAAGCCTCCTGTGGTGTATTAGTGAAATAGGTGAAAGAACATCTTGGTCCTTCCTTTGCTTCATCTTCCTCTGCCACAGAAATATCTTTTTCCTGTCTAGATTGACAGAACAATCTTGTGATATTTAGGTGGAGATAAATGCATATGTGCACACATGTGTGAATATATGTATAAGAAGCAGTCCTGAAATCAAGCAAAGCCTGAGTCCCCAGCAGTGCACCAAATCTTCTTGCAGTTCTGACACGTGTAAAGCAGACAACTAATGTCTTCCCAGAAAGGTTTTCTGTGCCTGTCTATCTTTTTTTTGAGAAGCAAACAGAGGTGAAACCCATGTTACCAAGAGGCATCCCAGTTTCTCTCACCTGATTGAAGGATCCAACTTCAGATTCCCTTACAAAAGCCACAGGAAGAACACAAAGCTGATACTGAGCCTTTTTTCCCCCTAAGCCGTTCAGTAGTCTGAGATACCTTTCCTTGGGGCAGCAGTTCTGCTTGCAAAAATCCGATCATTTCATCAAAGCCCCAGACTCCAGAGAACATGGGCTGTGCCATCACAGGGCTGCTTTTCAAGGAGGCATCTGTGCTTAGCATATGGCAACTATTTATTATAGCTGTTGCATTGAGAAACAACAATTCCCATGATAATTGTTTCTCGTATATCAAGATGCTTCAATCTCTGTTTCCCACAACATTCTGCTTGTCTGGTATGTGTGTGCCAATGTCACCACAGTCCTAGCAGACAGTTGTCTACATTTTGTCATTACTGAGGGTAAACAGACATGACTTGAGTGGGAAGGAGAGTGGGGGAAGTGGACTGCTAATTTAGTCTGGCTTTAATACTGCACTGTGAAAGAAGAGCTGAATGATTTGTGGGCAATATTTACAAACCTCGCTTCCCTCAGACCATCCATCCTTTTTCTTCAAGCACACATTGTTTCAGGGCATTAATGCTTATTATTTGGCAGAATGCAGTACAGATGATGCTTGGTTTTGCAAGGGGATGGGGGCACTTTTCTGTCACCCCCCTCCTCAACTACAGTTCTATCCGTTATCCCAAAAGAAACACTCCTGTGTTCCCTTGAAAATATAGAACATATTACAAACATTTACTAACATATGCATGCATACACTTTCAGCAACTATATACGCTATATCCCCTTTCTCCTTTTGCATACAGTGATCACATACATACCTTTCATACGCTAGATGTAAAAATCCCTATATGCCTAAATTAATTATAAATAAAAGAAAAAGAAAGGAAGAAAAACACACTATAAGGTGGCCTCCCACTGTCTCCTCACCAGCAAGATCTCAGCTTTTTCTGCCTGACCTGGCTGTGATGTTAAATTGTGGGCTCCAAGTTTTGAAGAAGGTTACAGGGACCAATTTTGAGAATGTGCATGGCATTGCAGCAGTTCAGCATCTTGGCTTTTTGTTTGCATAAACCAGTGCAACTCCATAGACTTCGAACATCAGTGTTTTGGCCTGGGCTAGGTAAGATTTATATCCATTTGATGATGCTTCCTTTTTTCCCCTTTTTATTGTTTTTGGTTTTGTTTTGTATGGGGTTTGAGGGGAGAGAAGGGATAGGATGCACTTTAACTTTTAGTTAATGTTAATTTTGATTCTAGTTAATTTTAGCACATTCACTTTTAGTTAATGAAAGCACAGTGTACCTGGAATTGGCACAGCAAAACAAGTATCTGAGAGCTTGGTGCAACAGGTAAATACTGCACTCATTTCCTCGCATAGACAGAGCCACTCCTGAGAGGCTGTAAGCATTAAAAATCATGACTTAATATAAATAAATAAAATTTAGGATTTAAATTAGAAATCAGGATGTAAGTTTGATGCAGCAATTGAGGACTAGGTAGAAACGCTGTTGACTCGTAATATTTTAACAGAGGTCATGTTTCAGCAAAACTCGGGCATAACCAAGATTTGATCTCAGCTCATTCTGTGTGCACTAAAGCAGAGAGGAGTCTGTTTGTTTTTGAGACATGTTCTGCTCAAAACACAGCATTACTCCCTTACAAAGGACCCAAGCTCTTCATGCTATGGTGAGAGCCTTGATGATACTCAGCATTTGTGAATCTAACTCTTGTTCTTTTGTGTAGCATTGATGTGTTTACAGTAACCAGAGGATATTCACATGTGCCCTATTATTCATAAGTTCATCTGATTTTAACTAATTTGTCTACTTTCATGCTGAAACCTGAAACTAAGTAATTTTGGTTGTTTGATGAGGTGGTGCAGCTCTTAGTGAAGTGACATGACTCTACTGCTTTACACTCTGCTAACTGGGTCCTGTATTTGCATGTAAAAGTCTGACTTCATAATGCTGCTTTATTTTTGGCTTTATGCAAGCTGTTTCTAGTTGAATCAATAGTAAAACTGCTCCTTAAGGCAGATAAATATGTAATTAGTAGAAATAATAGAGTAGTAGTCATTCAGCTGCAAAACTGATGCTTCATCTAAATGTGTGTAAGGCACCTTATTTAGTTGGCACGTTGCTAACATCTATTAAGTTAAATTATGAGAAGTGTTTTGAGGCCTTTCACACAGAATGTGAAGCTTTTCATTCCTTATTTACATGTGTGAATATATATGCACAGAGATTTCAACCCATGAATTAACTCCAGAGGAAAACAATCCACCAGATAAACACAAAGCCTGGGTTTGTGTTTGGGTTTATTATTTTTTCCCTTTAGAAAGCAAAGAAGCATCCTTACAGAATTTTCTGATTAATTTATTCAAAGAACTTAATTGATGTATCACAACACAGTGGTATAATTTACATGGCATTAAAAAATGGAATTGCTTAGTTCTTCATACTGACAGCAGCCAGCTGAGAGACTGACGAGAAGTCGGTCTTTGATGGCCATTTTTATGAATTTGAAACATGTGCTTTTATTTAAATCTTACCTCATGCTGTTGGGTTTTCTAAATATTGAAATATTATGCAGTGTTTTATGACACCAGTTAACACTGGTATCTCTGGATAGATGAATGGATGAATGGATAGATAGTTCAGGATCATTTTGGAAGTTACCAAACATCCCAGAGCTTTGATGCAAAAACTATGCAAAACCTATGCAAAGCAACCTCTGGACCGGATAATTAAATCTTAGCTATCGGAAACCTACTTGGTAGTTTCCTTCTGGGAGGCAGCTATGGAAAGAAGTAATTTATCACAGTATCAAAGAAGTAGAACAAGGCATATGTAAGGGCTGAGTGTCCTTAGTGGAAGAAATCTTTTTAACTTAGTCCACTTGATGTTTCAGGTTTTGCATCTGGGGGCCTTTACACCTCTACAAAAAGGCTAAACTGCAACATGGGGCGCATGTACAAGACCTGTGAAGTGTCAGCTCTGAAACAGTGCATGCCTCTCCTCTGCAGCTCATGGTCTTACTCTGCTACCTACTCTACCAGGAACTGGGAGAAGGGTGAGAGCTGAGAGGGGTGTTTCTCCACGTGCAAGCATGTTTTACTAGTAGCATGAGAAAACCCAGAAAATATTACAGATGTTTGTTTTTCCTTCTCTCTACAAGCACAAAGCACCTTGTCACAGTGTCTCATAAAGATTTTAAAGATGGTTTTAATACTTGGAACTTCCTCTGCCTTCAAAGAACAACAAGACTTCGAGACAGATATGTGGGAATTCACTTAGCCAAGTATTGCAATTTTAGTTCTTCTGCAGTGATCTGCAAACCACAGACTCTGAAATGAGCAAAGGGTTATGTGAACGTTCCCTGTAAGTATTTATTTTTATTTTCTTTAGCAGAAGCTGTCAAATAAAGCATCTCCTGCCCTTCAGAGCTTTTGCAGTCTGTGCAGAGATTCTGCAAGCCAGGGCTTTGCTCGTACACTTAATTAGAGTTTGCTTATTATAAGAGTGCAAAATACAAGCTGGTTTTACTCTGGGAATTTAATTTTGCTGCATTCTATTCTTGGTTAGCATCAGTTTCTTCCTAGTATTGGCAAAGACACTCATGAAATGTGGGCATGTCTGGTATAGGAAAGGTTAGTAGATTTAATAAAGAGGAATTAAAAATTGGTTTAATAAACTAGTAGCCTGGACTTCACTATGTAGCATAATTTCAGCATTGCTCCAGGGTAAGTATTTTTGACTTTTTTTTTCCTTCTTTTTCCATTCCAGACTAAATGAAACAGATGCCTCTCAATGCACTTCTTTGGTAAACACACTCTGAGAAGCCTTCCTCCAATTGCAAGCGATTATATGCCTAAAAATGCAGTCCATAACAGAGAAAACAGATGCAGTGATAATTATCCCAGTGCCCTGTGTATTGAACATTAACTATTGGTGTTGGAAAAAGAGAGTCTGAAATCAAGACAAAGTGGGATTTGCTGCACCAGATCAGACTATCAGCTCAGGTTGCCTGATGCTGTCCAGATATGGACTGAGCTTGACAATTTATGAAAAAATCAGGAATTCTTCTTTTGCAAAGAATATGTAATGCTTAGGTTTACTATAAGCTGTCTTTACATCGTTCTGGCTAGTTAGGCTTGGAACTCACAGGGTCTTGGGGCTTCTAGTTATAATTAATTGAGTAATTTAAATCTACCACTTGAATATTCCATGCAGTTTTACTGCCCCTAAAGCAGCAGCCAGCTGTGCTCTGTCTTCAGTAATATGGGAATTGAAATGCATTGGTAGGAAGTTTAAGGTTGTTGCAGAAAATTCCATGTGGATGTGCAAGCTTATCATCTGATCTTCCAAGATGCTGGTGAGTATAGCACTAGCCAGAGTGACCGGCATTTGTGCAAGAACTTAGCCCACGCTGCAAGATTTATTCCTTTGACCAGAATCACTGCAGCTGTTTTTGATTGCTCTTGATTTGCCCTCACATAGCTGAAGGTGATTCAATTTTAAAATATAAGTGTCCAATAAGTAGCCTGCAACGTCATCTAATCTCTTTTGTTATTTTTTTCCAATTCTCTGTAGAAGGATTTCAATACCAAAAATGTGAAACTCCTTTCTGATGCTGACAAAGGTATTTTGTTCAAATTCCTATCAACTAACTGGAGGCACCTGACTGATGATGCCCAAGTGTGTTCAGCAGCACTAGCTGTCTGAAAGCTGGGCTGCTGCAGATCCAAACTGATAGTTCATCTTCCTTCACTTGCCAGTCAGGACACAATAGGCATTTTCAGAGGGCAGTTCAGCCCTTCCTGAAATAGGTGGGAACATTTTCTTTCACACATGATTTTTTTGTCTCTGAATGTAAAGGGAGCCTAAAGCACTGATGTGAGTGAGAAGCCTGATTTTCAGTGGCTTGGTTGCCTGAGATGAGTGCTACCCAAGCTAGCCCCATTGTTCCCTTCACTTATGCTCAATATGGAGGAAAGAAAATGTCTTCCAGAGGTCTACTCAGTTAACTTGAGGCTTGTATCTTCCCTTGGGAAGGCCTGTTTTTTTCTTTGATAGTTAGAAATTAGCAGCTTAGAGAGAGAGCGTTAGGCTGGAACTCGATGGTCTTCTGGCAGTCCTATTCTGGAGAAAAGGAGAGAAGATTTTTTGCAGAGCCCTTGAGCCCTCCCAGTTCACTGGAAATTTCCTTCTGGGACCTGTTGCTCTTCTGAATAAAGAAGTGTGTAATTGTTACCATCTTTCGACAACAAGATGGGGATCAAGGGGGTAAAGCCACTCCCACTGTAGGAGAAGATCAGGTTCATGACCACCTGGGGAAACTAAACATATAAGCCTATGGGACCTGATGAGATACATCCCAGACTCCTGAGGGAATGGGCTGATATGGTTCCAAACCACACTCTGTATTTGTCATGGCATTTAGGGGAGGTTGCATGGACATTCATGCATGTAGACTTAAAAAAGTGGGCTGCTTTCATTTTGAAAACTAAGCATAATCGTAAATTGTCACTTGCCAAGAAATTGCTTCATAAAAGTGGTCTTCCTCATATTAGCCCTAGCCACATGAACACAAGTTAGAAGTATGCACCACCATCTTCTGATGTACAGATAAATGAGTTCGTTTCATTCAGTTGTTCTAAATACATTTGGCAGTAAGATCAAGCTGTTGTGCTAGGCCTGTTACTTCAGTTCCTCCTCAGCTCATCCAGTTTAGGTCAGAAGCATGCTCATAGGATGGAAAAGAAGTGTGTCCTTATAACACAAAGTAGCCAGAGGCTAGTGGTTAAAACAGGAAACTAATGTAAACTGCTTATCATTGACAGGTAGGTAAACTTTAGAAACTGGGTGAACTCACCTGCGTGAAATGTATGAGAAACAGGTCAAGGCCATGCTGTCTGTTTACCTGCATTTAATCCCCACTAGGTCACAGCAATTTATCATCTTTCCTCAGTGAAAATCTGGCTGAGAGGAAGAGGCTGAAGTTCCTTGTCCAAGGATACTTAGGACACACAAGTGTTCAGGTCAGAAAAACCTAATGGTCTTTCTGGGTTTGAAATATGCCTGTCTAGATATAGTTTGTTCCAATTATATTTGGCTGTCATTCTACATAGGTCAAATATAGTTACAGGGTGGTCTCCCAAGTCATGTTGTAGGGGAAGAAGAGGATTGTTTTTCTTGCAAATCTCTCCTAATGTTGGACAAAATGGTTCAAAATATCCCATATGTGACCTCATCCAAGAGAAAACTGTGATATGTTAATATGAAAAGCCATGTACACTGCTCCAGTTATAGAGCTAAGAGAAAGAGGAGGCGATTGGAAGCTGAAGGCGGTTCCCCGAGGTACAGCTGAGACCAGGTCAGATTGGACCCAACACAAGACCCTTCTCTGCATTCTTCTGTACCACACTCTGAGCAGTAGCAGCAGGAGCAGCCACTGCCTTAATTCAGCAGTAATCACTGGGCTGGCCTTTCATTAGTGTCTAATTAATATGCCATGTGCTCTTTCAAGAGCACCAGATCAGTACTCACAGCTTTTGCTAGGCAGATGGTAACTTTCATTACTTGACCAGATTTGCTGAGTTTCTATTAGATATCTCACTCTTTTCACAGCTCTGTGCCTGTACCATTTCAGGCTTCTGAGGAAGGATTCTGTTTGATTTTGAAAGCCATAGCCTAGGTAAAAATCCCATTGCTTTTTCCTGATGCCTCTTCTACTGGCATCAACTTCTTGTCTGAATTTTGTCTGAGCACAGATGAACAAGATGCAGTTTTAAGCTCACTGTGGGCAGCAAATTCCCTCCCTCATCTTAAAAGCCTTCTGTTTCTCCACAGCTTTGCAGCCTGTTTTAGTTCTCAGGAGGGGAATTGCAAGTTGTAAATTTCTTTATGTGTCCTGCTTTCACACTCCTAGGTGTGAAAAATAAAGTGCTGCCCAGCTAGGCCATCCCTCTGCCTCTGAATAAACATTTGTGTGAGGGCTTCCATTCTTGCCAAGGTGTTAGGATAACATTCTTATGCTGATTCCTTAGTCCTCCTTCAGCATCCCAGTGCTGGAGGTCCATTTCCGAGGCTTTGAAATGGCCATGCTCTCACCTCATCTCATACACATGGAAATCAGATCACCAGAAGAAGCAAGCTTGTAAATCCTAGGCGAAGCCAACTGGGCAGGTTAGGAAATTATGACTTTCAGTACATTAATCATTGAGTGAAGAGCTCTGTGCAGCCAAAGAGGCTGCAATGAAGATGAAGGAGGCAGGGTGTGTAGGTTGGGTAAGGGCACTGCTGAATGGCTTTGGCCTCCTTCCTTCCAACTCCACTGACCATTTTGCCGTTGTTTCAGCAAAAGCCAGAGCTGAGCATTTAAAACTTTTAACTGTTTGCTTATTTTTATACACTGAGGACAAAGGATTTCTTATCATTCACAGCTGCTTGTGTAAGGGTTCAGAAACCACAGGTGATGGTGGAACCTTGTCGTACCGGGCACCACGCATGCCCAGATTGTCCTTGCCACGAACTTGACAGACGAGAGACAAAGGGCTACAGCATATGAGTAGCGTGGGTATTGCAGCAACGTATTTCTGGCAAGACAAGCCAGCGCCATCAACCACAAGACCAATTTGTCTCCTTAGTAGTTGTGTAAGACACAGGGGCCTGACTGGGTGTACAAGCATCTCCTGTTTATGCTGCTTCTAATTAACCAGAAGAACTTGCTGCCACATGGTGTCAGGAAGGCACATCACTCCTGTGATGGCACAGCAAGGAGAACCAGGCTTTGTCTGTGGTTGAGAGGAGATTTTAGAGCAGTTATTCCCCGAGCCATGTTGGCAAGCCCTCTAGCTACTGCCCATCACGTCATCTCACCAGAATCAATCCTGCTTGTTTTCTGAGCAGCATTAGCAATGAATCCTTCTTCTGTTTTTGTTTTATCTTACAAGACTTCCCCGGGAAATGGTGGTAGTAAGAGAAGGAAGACCTCCAACTCCTGGCTGCTGTAGCTGATCCGAGAGGAGTTACCAGTGTAGACCTGGAAGCAGGTTTGCAGACAGGAGAACTATGTCAGTCCTCAAGTTTCACAGCTGGGGTCCAGAAACAATTTTTCTCTTTCTTACTGAATTTTGTAATAATTTGTGGAGAGGAAGTTTCTTTTGAGTTTCCTTCCCTTGTGTGCTTCAGTCATGCCGAAGATAGCACCTATGCACTGTCGGTTTGGTTGCACTGTCAGTGCCGCTGTTTTATTTTCTGTAGATGTGAAGCAGTTCAGAAGGTGCTTATGTGTGAACAGATAAGTTTATCAGTAAATCCACACCTCTGAGAGCTGAATTGAACACTTCTGTTCACTCCTGACCTGTAAGGCAGAGTGAGTAACTCAAGTTAGGTTTGAAGTGTCTCTCTGGTGACAGTAGATAAGGTCAGTGTTGCTTGTTTAGGGTAAGTTGAATTACATACAGTGAAAGGCCTGAAGGGAAGGAGGGAAGACTACCCTGAGAAAGACAATTCATTCAAGTATTGTTCTGTCCCTGTAAAAGAGAAAGGGGGTGGTGACCAAAACGCTGATCTAGATTAGATCCACAGGTCTTGTTAGGACTGAAATAAGATCATCTTCAAAGCTGGTGCCCTGACTTAATATTTTTCTTTTGATCTTGTGTAGGAGCCAGTTTAAGGATATTGCTTCAGGCACATCTTGAATACAAAGTACCTTGAAATGCATGTTTATCAGTGATCAAAGAAATAGAGAGACATAAGTCATTTGGGACATGAGAACTTTAACCAACACTGGATGAAATTATATGGAATTCCTAAGATTGGTCAAATAGGTCATCTTGACATATTTTAACATGGTTAAATGCCTGTTAGTGGGGACATTTGTTGCAAATCTCTTTCGATACATTGGGAAAATTCAGTAAAAGAACAGTTATCATGACTCTTTGAAAAACTCTTCTTTTTAAAAAAAAACTGAAGCAAGGGTTGGATATCTGCCTGAAATCCTGTGTAACAGACTGCATTTCCCAGGTGAAACCCTATGTTCAAAGGTAAACATGTCCACACCTTTGCTATGCCCAAGCCTTTTACTTTTATGGATTATTTGTTTTAGAGGTCCCTGAAGACTTTAAAGTCATTTTCTTGTAATCAGGAGACACAGTGAGGCATGTGCAACCTCACTTGAAATGGGAATGTTCCTCGTTCTGTATTAGCTGGCACACTCCTTCTGAAGGGAGTCTGGTTTGAGCTGTAAGGTTTTTCTAGTTCATGTTTGTAGAGCTGTATCGTGTCAAAAGACAACCAAGAGAAAAGGGAACAAAAATCTTAAAACCATTCCCTTTCCTCTGCCACTACTGTGAAGTATGCTCCCAATAACGAGAGCAAGTCAAATTATTCAGCATTGGTTATAAGTGCTTGGGGAAGGGTTACTAGGGCACTTTCTTTATTTGCTGTGGTTGTTTGGTGGCTGTGACATTTAGAGGGTACTTTGAAGAAAATAACCTGGCTAGTAAATGACAGCAGAGAAAGGGGAAGGAAAGCAAATGGAGAGGAGGGAAGTTCACAGAGATTTCCTGACAAGATGAAAGAGTGAAGAAAACCCAGTGAGTTCGTATTCAAAAACAATTTTGGTGGCCTCTGTTTGAATGAGAGAACAGTTTCTTAGCATACTTAACAACTACGTGGTCCTGTCCAGGGGTATGTTTCACCAAATGTCTGCTCTGTTAACACTACAATCAACTCTGTAATGTGTGATGTGAATTATTTTTACAGCTGAGCATTTTAAGATAGGCCCACACGCGGTGTGTAAATCCTGGTGGGTTTTAACTCAACTCAGTTGCACTTAAGAGGGAAATGCTGATCTTCACCAAGATTAATAGGGTACACCAAAACATTAGCATCCAATGTTTAAACTAAATGAAGACCAGCCTGGGAACCTGGTGTCCTCTACGGGGAACCCTGTGTGCACATGTTGGGGGACAGGGACGATGATAAGACTTTCCCTGCTGATTCTTAACACAGTTTTGGTCATGTCATCTTTCCCATATGTCCCCCAGTGTCACAGCCTGTGGAGGAGACAAAATATTGGCAGCGACTCCAGACAGATGCTGTGAGAATTCAGTGTTTGTACATGGTTTTAATGAAAGGTTCAGTAAGTCTTAGTGTTTTGGTATCAGGTGACAGCATAAACCTTGCTAGGTACTTAACTAGAAATGATGAGCCTGTGGGTAAAGTATTAGATTGGCATGAGAGGAAGTCTTGTGGGTAAGCACATTCCTATTTTGAGTGTGACCTTGGAAAAATTTCTTAATCTGTCCTCTGTGCTTTGTTGCCCAACTCTAAACCTAAGTTGATATGTTACTGCCTTGTTTGTGGGATTGCCTGAGCAAATTAATCAATCTCTGAGAGACACTCATCTGCTACAGTGATATAAATAAAGCTGGGCAGGAAATGCTTCTCAGATGCTTCAACATTATTGCACATCAAGATAAAACAATCTTTTAAAGGTTGTTTCATGGATTGGTAATTGAAACAAATACAAATAGAGAACAGACATAATTTTGGTGGTAAGCATGCTCCTATGGGATGTGGATTTACATTCAAATTTCTGTTACCTCATATGATAGACAGACTTGAATACAGAGCTTTTGTTTCCTGGGAACTGTTCAGAATTGGGGTGTTTGGTTAAAAAAACCCTATGTTTAAAAAGAAATCTGACTGGTTCTGTACATAGTAACAACAAGAGGAATATGATGCAAAAGTGCAAAATTTCAATATAGAATAATTATTATGGAGAAGACAAGGCACGAGGGGTGGAGGAAAAAAAACAAAGAATACAAGAAGGCCTGCATATCTACCACCACCAAAGATGCCTTTTTCAAATTGTGAAGAGTGCAACACAGCAGGTTATGTGTTGACTGAATACATAAACCTGTCCCCAAAGCTCTGAATAGTGCAATGATATGGGACAGTGAGGTGTGAAACAGGGCAAATTTAGAGAAAGGAGAGCTATGTCAGCAGCCACATCAAAATGTAGAGACTTGTTTAAGAGAAATTAGAGGCTGGGAGAGAGGGGAGGGAGAAAGTGTTGGTGCACTATAAGATTATCACACATTTCTAAAGAGGTCTGAAAGAGCAGACTTCCTGCTGTGGGGTTCCTCTCATATTGGTGTGAACAAGCATCACCCTATCACCTGCAAAGTCTTTAAGTGCAAGTGGTGACACTTTAGTATTCACAGCCTGCCTTAGAAAATCCAAGGGAAGCAAAAGAAAGATGAAAAACATGCAAGTCAAAAGGGTGCTGCTCCTATTGTTCTTCTTGCTGCTTGGTTAACTGGGAATCACTTTGAGCAACAGAGAGGTCACATCTCTCTAGATGCACTCTGCCCATATCATAGGGCAGCACTGCCAGAGGGGAAGCAGTGCCTCACAAACAACTTTCATGGCAACAGTACAATGAAATCCCCCCTCCAGGTAGGACACAATCTCTCCCCATGAAAGCACGGTTTTAGCAGAATATATACCTATGAGCACAGCTACCAGTGGAAGATGATTACCCTGTGACATGGCAGCACATCCCCTTTTACAGAAGAGTCAGGACCAAAACTGCTCAGGACTGTCTTGAACTGAACTGGGACTGTGAGAGCACTTGAGACTGGGTCCGAGTTACCAGAGACAAGAATGGGTGCATCTAGACCCTCTCCAGCTAGGACCTTGGGTTTGACTGCTGCACTCTCCTGCACTCCGCTGTCCATGAGACCCCGCTGGTCCTGGCCCACTGACTTGAAAACTGAACGTGCTGTCAAGTACATGAAGTGCTGAACTTGAAGGAAGCCACTGTAGCTGTGACAGGGAGAAGTGTGAGCTCCACAGACAAGTATAATAGCAATAAACAGATCATAGAGCAGAAACTGAGGAGAAAGGAAAATTAGCTGGAGTTTTTCATACTAGGTGAGACAGTTGGATAAAAGGGTCACTGGAGGACCATGCTGAACTCAGACAAGATGTAAAACATGTCCATGTACTTCACTGTATGAGTTTCATACCTCTCCTGAGGAGAGGCTTGGGCTTCCAAGGGGCACTCTGCTATCTCCAGCATGAAGCTATAGGTTGCCAGTGCAGGCTTCTTATTGAACTGTGTTACAAACATGCAATGAGAACCTGGAAAAACCAAGGCTAACCAAAGTCCTTTGTTAGATGATGCAATAGGAATAATGTAGCCTGGGTTATTTTTCAGGAAGCAATATGTGTGAAGGTTTCCTTTGGGGATAGGGGAAGTATGCTCTGAGTATGCTTGTCTGGGTTTAATACTTTCTGGTTTGGATAACCTCATTCATTTGATGTCCAGTCCTATAAAATGACACAAATAAAGATGAAAACGAACTTCGTGATTTGCAACCCTACAACATCCCACGGCCATTTACAGCAATGAAGCAGCTGTTCATATTCTTGTTCTTTGTGGGAGACAAGACTTTGTCTAAAACAACCATCAAAAAAATCTAAGCCAGCTTGAAATCCATGATTTTTTTCACTATTATTAACCCTGATCCAACAAGTCAGTCTATTTCACTCTTGAAACAGTGAGATAGTGTTACTGGCTGGCACATACTTGAGTTTGCCTTCCCGCATTTCAAGAAAAAGTGTGGGGGGGGTTCCATTTAATGAAAATTCACATTTTTTGTCTTCCTTTATTCACTTATTTTTGAGGCCTTCCACCTCTGTTAACTGTGGGAAAAGTCTTCACTTTGCCAGGGTACAGCAGGCATTGTAAAAGTAATTCAATTTTACACCATAGCAATGATGTGATCAAGGGAATTTTGAGCAGGCTTTGTGACCAAAAGCATTTAACAAGTATGTGAAAAGCTTCAAAAGAGACTTCATGAAAGAAAGCAAGGTTATAACAATAGGTGAGGTAGTTTGATAGCGGTAAATTAAGAGTCATAGGAGTGTCTCTAATGATGTTAGACTTGAAAGAGAAGCAGCTTTATACCTCTCTGATATAGGCCTGAGTGCATGAAGAACTGTTGTGTTTCAGTTGGGAAGCACACAAAGAAATCCCTGTGGCACTTGCTCCTCCTTGGGCTGAAGAATTCAGCCATGCAAGGACAAAGACTTTCTAGGCAAAATAAGTAAAACTGCAGATTTGGACGAGTAAACTGGAAAACTGTTCTTTGTTGGGTCTAGTCAATATCTAGACCTCCTTAGAGGTTGTCACCTTCCATTCTGTTCCCTGTGGAAACTACCTGACATTTCTAATGCAAGAACGGAAACAGTCTTGTCTATAAAAGCAATAGTGAACCATTCACACATGTTACTAGTTTATAAGGTGTATGTAGCCTGAGCCAAATTCTATCCTGAGCTATACCCTAGTGAAGTACATCAACCATCACATACAGGAAAGGCCATGCAAACGACAGATTATTATATATAGTCTATGTATTCATATACACCCTAAGGAGACTGGACCTGGGCATATTATTAAAAATTAGAGTTCATAAGGAATATGTATAGAGATGCATGTTTTAAAGGAAAATCCAGCTATCTAAAAAGATGACACACGTGCAAACAGCCTATTGAGTCTTTAGGAATAGCTTTATTGTTTCTCACATGTGTCTTAATCAACACCTTTTATATATGTGCTACTGTGAAAAATGGTCAGAGTTTATTTTGCACAGGAAAAAGTTTATAGCTTGTCTTTTTCTCTGCTAGGGAAAATAAGAAACACACAAGTTGTGTCTGACTCGTTTTTGCAATCGACAGAGACACCTACAGGAAGACAAAATTAACACATTGGCATATTGGGTGTTTTCTGCTTTATTTGTTCACAGCTTGAGCCTATTACCTAATAGAGACACAAGAAAATGGCCCATCTGTTTGCAGTGGGCAAATGTGTGAGTACTACTCTCTGGGGCTGCATGGGAGAAGGGTTGCTTTTCAAGAACGTATTTACTTTGCTCTCTGTTTTCTCAACGGTGTGTATAACTCAATACTAAAAGGCTAATTTGTTTAAGAAAACCAAACCTGACTTCTTCAGTTAATTGCTTACAGAAAAGCTGTAGGTATTGCATGGATTCTTTGTGTTTTGCTGAGTGCACTGGAGTGGCCTCCACTACGCAACCAGCGAGGAAGCAGAAAAGCCAGCTCGATGGCAGCAAACTGCTCATTGTTCCCAGCCTGCTTGCTCTGGCGGGGCTACAGCTCTTGGAAAAGATCAAGGATGTGTAAGGAGTGAGAGAGAGATGAAAGTCCGGCTATCAAGGAATGGCGATGGGGCAGCTGGGAGGGAAAGACTGCTTAAAGGCTCACAGGATTTGAGATATGATTAATACTTTGGCAACATGTTAATGAGAACAGGATCTGGGCAACTGAGAGGAAATGCCTGTGTGTTCACTCGCCACCAGCCTCCAGCCAGAATAGGAGGCTATGTTCATATCCAAGCTTTTGCATGTACGTGAGTGGAAACATGCTGTAATTGAACAAGATGGAATTTGGAGACCCACATCCTGCAGAGCCTGGTTCAACAGTGGGTGTAGGGTCAGTGGGAGCAGCTAGAGCTGGCTTTATCAGAAGGAAGACAGAGATAGTTTTGGTAAATAGAAACAACCTCTCCAAACAATATCAGCAGTCAGTGCATCTTCTCCCCAGCTGCTTTGCTACTCAGGCTTTTAAAACAATTTCTAAAACTCCTAAAGTCAAAACCACTGAGGACAGAGGTAGCTTTTACTTCTCTGTAGCCTGCAGGAACAGAACTGCTTGAAGGTATTAGCTACGCTAAGCCTCTTAAATAACTATTAAACACATAAAACTCTTAAATGCACGCAAATCCTGTGTAACAAATGGCAAACAATGAGGAAAAGCTGATCAACCATTATACAGCAATTTAATCTATGCAATTTGCATAATTTTGTCTAACAGAAGGAGGCTATAGCAGAATTTCTTTCTGAAGAAAGGCAGAGATGCTGTACAGAACAGGTAAGCAATCAGGAATGAAGATTTTGCAAGTCCTCAGCAAAGTCTTGGCATATGGACAAAGGGAGTGTAATATAATTGCAAAGGATGTGATGTAGATGGACAGGAAGACAAAAAATAAGTTAGGACCATGAAAGAAAGTCAGTTTTGCAATCAAATTGGGAAATTTGTTTAGAACCAAAGTTGAATATGTACCTTTAACTCTGTCCCTCTGACTCATTTCAGTAGACTTACATGTCAGCATCCTGTACCTAAGCTCTAGTACTCATAACTACAACAGGTGAACTGCAGCTACCTGCAATATTGTGCATGTGTAACACTTCCATGTTTGGAAAGATCAAAGAGCAGTGACTTCTGAGCAGCCCATTTTCTAGACATCCACAAGGCAAATGAGCCACTGGTACCAGGATTCAGGTCTGCTCCGTGAAAAAGCCTGTGTACCCTCTGGGGCTCCTACAGAAGCAGTTTTCTCTGGTTTACAGCCTTTAAGGTAGGTCCATATTTCTAGAAATATTCCCAGTACATTGTGGATTCTGTAACACTAATCTAAACTCACATACTAAGCATGCAGCTATTTCAGGGACAGAACCCGTACAATTTACTCCTAAGGAGACAACTGGGGGCTGCCTGTCATTGCAAAGCCACCTGCTTGGGAACAGCCCCTGCACCCTGTGAATTTACATCAGGAGCTCATTAACAACTTAGTGCTGGGCCGCAAAGCACTTTTTTTTTTCTTTTCAGGAATATCCTCTATTATTTTCCCAGCGATCTGGTGGCTATCAACACCTTGCTGATAAACTGGAAATCTTCACCTTCTTCCATCCCCACCTCTCAAATGACCCATGAAAGAGTCTTGAAGATCAAAGAAATCCTCTTCCATCCTTATCCTTCTGACAGAGAGGCTGATGGGATTTAGCACCCATGTGGGAATATGAGCACTGCTAACTGGGGAATGGTAGGGGTGAAAAATGACTAGGGGGAGGTGGTGATGGAAGAGCCCAGAAGAAGAATTACGTGGGGAGGAGGTGCGTACTGAATTGTGGTCTCCATAGCAAGTGTGAGAAGACAGGAAAAAAAATTACTTTCTCTGCCCCAAATAAAGATCAAGGAGTATTTGCATTCAAAGGGGTTGGATTTTGCACATACCTCATCTCTTCATTCACTTTCTTTTAACTGGAAATCATCACTAATCGATTATTCTTCAAATTCTGCTACTGCACATCCTCTATCTGAAAGGCTTACTTGTTTCTCTGTTGCTGACTGCATGTGTTCCTTGCCCTTGCATTTTGCTGTCCAAAGCCAAATAAAAAGCATAAAGGAATTAGATGAGAGAACTAGAACATTCTATGAGATTTTTAAAAGATCCTGCAATTCCAATACTTTAAAGATACAAGCATGTATACTACAGATAACCAAGTGAATTATTCAGTAAGTCCTATCCATTATTTATCCTTTTTTTAAAAGCAATTTTAGGCTTTATCTTGGGGGTTATGTTAGAAAACTCAGCAACCTGGGGGCTTTTCACAGCACCTTAGGAAGACTAAAGTGGAGCTGATGAATAATCAGTGATGGAACAGCTGTTATCCAGAGATAACAGAGGACTTCAGGCTGCAGATGTGCAAGGGGTCAAGGGAGACAATGTTGTGCATGAAAAAAAGTTATACAATGGAGTTCTGTGTATTTTCTTCAGATTTGAAGAACAAAGAAGCAACGACCTTTTGTCTGCTGCTGTCATTCCCTGCTTCACCATTAAGGTAGTTTTCTCTTTTTTCCCTCCCCCGAATGGGAGGTATTTTGAAATAGACCCCTGCCAATCATGCCCTGAAAAAGATGAGCCCATCCATCAGCAGAATCCTTTTTAAAAGTTTAAATATTCTGAATGTCAAAGCATGTGGCAGTCAACACAGCATTTCAGATACCTGTGATTTGGATGTATTTGTTTCAAAGGTTAATTTTTAATCACTGATTATGCCAAGTTTCACAGGACAAATGAAGAACAGAAGAAAGCAAGATTATACTCTTGGGTTCAGTAAAGAACTTTCCAGCCTCCAACAGTGGTCAATAGTGCTATGCAAGAATAGAGCTAGCAAAGAGAGAGAATTCTTTTTGCATATCCTCCTGGTTTCTGGCAGACTGGGATTTAAGGACTTTCAAATTGAGAGTGTATCCACATCTTTGTGTTGAATTGCATTTATGGACTATTTGTATCTAGATTTGTCTTTTCTTGTTTTGTTGTTGTTAATGTATCCAAAGCTTCATAATTGCTACTGTAAATGAAGAGGCAATTATTTTGTTTTGACCTTGCCATTGAATCATTTCAGGTGAAGCTTGTTGATATTTGTATTGTGAGAAATGGTGAATAACTGTTCCCATGTTGCCTCTGCATATCCATCACAATGTTACATATCACTGTTGTTCCTCAGTTAGAGCCTTTACCTGCTTAATGTTGCCTTCCTTGAAAATAATTTCTTCCTTTCAAGCATCTCTGCACAATGTTTCACCTGGCTTCTAGTGTGGCCAGGTGAGCAGGCAGTGACCAAGCAGTGTGCTGCGCTCAGTCCTTCAGCACATGCTGAGCTCACCTTGGCTGTGGGCAGATCCTCAGCACCTGCATGGGTGCAGGCAGCTCCTCCCAGGTCCTATTGCCATAGTGCACAAATCTCTGAAATACCACCATGCCAGGGAAAGGTGGGCAGGGACAAAGTTCATAGAATTATGTGCTGTGGGGGCAGCTTGCCAGGAATGTTAGTGTTCCACAGTGGACACTCACTGAGCATGAGCCTCTCTCTTCCTTCTGCCAGGAGTGCAACTCTTAGAGGACGGGAACCCCAGAGCAGAGCTCTGTGCCAGCTGTGTGCCCAGGAGCGGGACATGCTACCACCTTCAACCACCCCAGCCCAAATCTCTCGACTGTGCTGGTAGCAGACAACATTCCGTGTTTGGCTATGCGTTCCTGTCCCACACACCCACCACCCTGCTGTTGGGCCATGACTTATTCCTCACCTGAGAGCCTTAATGAACTGATCATGTTCTAACTGCTTGGACTTTTTTTGAGGAAGGTGAGTGCTCACAGA
Source organism: Piaya cayana (assembly GCA_013389865.1). Taxonomy (NCBI): domain Eukaryota; kingdom Metazoa; phylum Chordata; class Aves; order Cuculiformes; family Coccyzidae; genus Piaya; species Piaya cayana. Next base: position 790,988 of record WAAB01003915.1, on the reverse strand, counting down.
TCATCCCAAGCTAGGCAGGGGTGCACTTGTTCTCTGTGGAGCATCTCTTGTATTCAAGACAGAGTGAGAGCTGTGTTGGGTTTAGTTGAGAAATGCACATGAGAGCACACAGCAGTTATGTTCCCAGCCTAGTTTGTTATTTTTTATGGTTCCCATCCCCAGCAGAGGACAATAGTTTCTGTTGCTCTTATAGTCCATGGCAAGCTGGTGTTTGACAGTACGCTCTAAATGTTTATGTTTTGTTTTTCTGATTGGGTTTTTATTTTACAGTTGAAGTTAGAATTTTTACTCTTTTACTATAATTGGGTTTTTCTTTAGAATTGCTTTCTCCCCTCCTCCACTCGTCATTCTTTTGGCTCAGGGCTGACACTCACCAGCTGTTCACAATTCCTTCACCCCTTCTGTTTTTCAGCACCAAATTACCACAACATAGAGTTAAAGTACACTTTCTTCCTTGCAGGAAGCTTCCCATGCCCACTGAATACATTTAATAAAAATACTTTCCTCTCTTTCTCTTTCCTGCCTTGGAGGAAAGTTATTATATCTGTAAACGTCACATAATTCAGACTGGCCAATCTATCATCTTCAAATTACCTGAGTTTGATTTCTTGATTGGTTTTAGATCCTAGGATGACTGATGCTCCTCTCTCCTTGATACAGCAAGCTCATCCACAAAGTGACTACTCAACAATTACTTTTCAACAAAATGTTCAGTCATAAATCTGGTCACCTCTCCCCTGCCCTTTCCATTTTGTTTTGTGCAATTGAATTTTCTTTTTTCCTCAGGCTGAAACTTTACCAAAAATCAGTGTGTTCCCACATACAAGCAAATTGTACCCAGAAGAGGCAAACTGGAATGACACTGTGAAGCAATCGGTTACAGAAGAATCGTCTATTAAATGGAGAGAGAACAGCTTTTACTCAGCAAAGTGGCAAGCATGGCAACTCCCACTGTTGCTAACGGGCGAAGAGGCTGCTGAGCTCCTCTCAGGAGTGTACGGTTTTAATTTCCAATTGAGTTATTTGTTCACTTGTTAAAGAACTCATCTCTTAGGGCAGTGACTCTCAAAGACAATAATAGTGGCTGCATGCAGCCGCCGAGGAATTCATCACAGCCACAAGACAAAAACTTGCTGTGATTGTTCAGTTCTGTTTTGACTTAAACTGTCAAAACTGTGGCCACCATTAATTTACTGTGATGGCACGTGTCACAGCTGCTTCTCTGAGAGTCACTGGTTAGCCCTGTCTCTCTCATAGGCACTTCAAGCAGGAGTTCCCAAGCTTCAGTCTAATGGACCATGTCACACAGTCTGCAAAGCCATACTAACATCACACCTTGGCATTGTCTCTCTGATGTTGCAGTTAAAAGCACTTTGAGGAGTGCAAGAGGCTGCAGGAAACACCAGGGTGCTCCATGGCTCCAGAGGAAATGGGGACAACCAAAGTGACAGGTCAGCTGTGCTCATAGCACATGTCTCTGCCAATCTCCACTTGCAGGTGACCAATGTCTTCTGCTGGCCAGGCTCCCTGTCCGTGGCTTGCATCTTCCAGATCCATCCTTTGCCTGTGGAACAACCTTACGCATCAAAGCATCCCCAAAACCTGTTCTTCTAGGGAACTAGCCATGTCAGATTTAGTGCACGATAAAAATCCCTCAAACGACTCCTAATCCAAGAGCTTCTCACAGCTGGATTGCCTCAAAATAAATATCCTCCAAAAATGACCTTGTTGATGAGTTGGCTTCTGTTTCATTGCTGATAGACAAAGACAGAATTAAACACAACAAATGTGCTTCATTTCCAAGGGCAAAGTTGCAAAATGTCACACAAAAGATATACATATGTCCATTACTTTTACTACCTTCCTTTCTTGTCTTTTCCTTTTGTCATTATCCAGCTTTTGGAGGAACCGTTGTGTGGGAAGAATCAAGAGCAGATTTCGATGGTAGGGAGTAATGGACAAAATCTTCCCTGCACAATCTAGTAAACTGTTTTCATACCATAAAACTTTTTATGAGCATACTGTCCCTCATAGGAAATAGTTTTCTCTCCTTTGAATGATCAGCTTTGTATTGGTTTTTAATTATTTATCAGTAAGCAAGACAACTGGAAGGGAAGTATAACATCAAAGCTCTAGTTTCAACACCCTCCCTCTAAAACTGAGCTTCATGGAAGTGTTTGCTGTATGGTTTAGGTAGTACTTGCATGTGATTCAAGGCTTGCAAAAAATAACCAAAGAGAGCAAAAGAAACTCAAGTGCTTTGGATTTAAGGAAAAACATTGACTATGGGCAAATAGTAATATCATAACTGTGAGATAAGATGGTACTGATTTGCTGTTGATGCCTGTATGAAACTGTGAAAGCTAAATAGATGATCTCTGAAATTCCCAAGACATGACCAAGCAGTCAGTTAGAAATATGCCTTACAAAACACTGCAGCCCAGGCAGAGCCAAAGCATCCAGCAAAGGCTGCCGGTGAGCTAACTGCTGACCAAGTAAGGTCAACAACCCAGGTAAGTAAAGAGCAACACTGGGAAGCAGACTGCTCTTGAGTTTGGGTCTCTTCCTCGGGGGAAGCTGGGCTAGACTCCCTGTAGCCCTGCAGAAGAGGTGATAACTCAGGACTGGTGAAGCTCAGATGAGGAGATGCCAAGGGCTGGCATATGAATTGCTTTGTTTTAGGAAGAGAGTTGGATCTTTCTGGCCTTTGAGACATACAGTCCAGACATGTGTGCATGATCTGTTTAAGGCATGTACAGGGGGCTGGGTATGCCCTCCATGCACAGACTTCGATGTCTCAAGTAGGCTGTGTCTGTCACTGCTTGAAGCTTCGTTTATCTTCTCTACAAATGCTGGGGAGCCTCCAGGGGTACATGTGGTGAAGGTACCTGGGTCTCCAGCATCTGCAGTGGATTGTGGAGGACACTGTCCAGCCTATGAGCTATGAAATGCTCATGGTCCATTTGATCAAAGCTCCTGGTAAAAAATAAGTGCTATATCTATGGCAGACAGCCTCATTTGCCAGTGACAAAGGAACATGCTGCTATGCCTGTCCCTGGCTGCTGACAGATGCCCTAGTATGCTGCCTCTGGTTTCTCTCAGTTGGGTTGTACATGTGAAATACATAGGTGGCACCTTGAAGCCTTACTCCTCCGTGATGTGTAGAGGCTGAGTTCTAGAGGTCCAGAAAGCTGCCTGTGGCCAGCTGGGACTGAGAGCTCAGATCCTTCCTAGGGATAGGGAAGGCAATGTTTTGCTTTCCTTCACTTTCTCAAGCAAAACAGTAACCAGGACTTATCCTTTTTTTAGGATCCTTCTGGAGGTCTCACTGAGGCTGCCAACACAGCTGTGTCTGGCACTATAAATTAGGTAAAGGAAATTTAGAAACTTCTAAGATGAGACAGCAGCTAAGTATGTGTTTTGTTTTGATTTTTTTTCAGTCATTACTTTGCGATATTTTTAACACAGGTGCCTAATTTCCCTAAGTCAATGCCTCTTCCTATTCACATCCCTCTTGCACCCCAAAAACAATGTAATAAAATGGAGCTCATTCAAAATACCTGGGTGATACTCCCTAAAATGCTGTATCTTTTATGGCAAGTCATTTTCAAGGCTGAGACATATATCTATTTTGCAGGATGCTGTGGGCATCCATGGGCACAGAGCTGCAAGGTCAGAGTGCAAGTCTTCAATTAAGCAAGTTCAACTTTATCCAGAAGACCTCCTGCTTTCAGCAGTGAAGTCAGCTTACATTCTGTGAAACTGTTTGGAAAAAAAGGAAAAAAAAAAACAACCAAAAAACCACCCCAAAACCAAAACATTTTTTTTCCCTAATTAAACTTAAGTTTGGAAATGCACCAAGCCAACAGTGGCATAAGGGCATAGAGCAGCAGCATGTGAATGCAAAACAGGGAGTTCTCAACTGTGAAATGATTCAGAGGACAAAAGTCTTCTCTTTCAGAGGGGATGAAGGTTTCTGACATTTTAAGCCCAAATGTGATTTTACTTAATCTGTTTCATCATGAATTCACTTTTTTTGCACCTAATTCTAGCACGTATATGATATGCTGATTAGAAGAGACAGCTGGGCTGGAGAAGCCAAGTTGCAAAGTAACCATGTCTGCTGTCTAATATTGAGCAGGAGGGAGAGGCATGACAGCTTGTTTCTGAGCTTATCCTAAATCCTTTGCTCCTCCAGAAGTGCCAGGGGCTTGTGGGCTAAGCTGAGCTCCCTCCAGGTGAGGAGGGTATCAGGGTACAGGGCCAGCTCTGCTGACACCCTGGTGTTTTCCTGCACAAGTGGAAGGTCTGCAGCAACCTTGCCCTTTTGTGCAAGGGAGCTGAGGAGCACAGCCTCAGCATTGGTGATTCCATAGCCGTGTGCCAGTAGTTCATGCTTCTGCAGCAAGACTGATATGATCAGCTTTGTTTTCAAGTACTGTTGTGGAGATGTGTCATCAACTTCTTCATCGCGTCGCCACGCTGTCCTCTTCCCCTCCCTGCCCTCCACCCCTTTATCGGTGCCCCTTCCCCCTGTTCGATCGCACTCAACAAGGCAGTCTGAATTTTCCATATCTACTTTTTGTTTTTCTTCCCCCCCCCTCTTTTGTCTTCTGGTAACAGCGTTTGGCATTTCCCGGACAGCCCGTACTCCATAAGGCCTCAGTGTGTGAATACGAGGACGGCTTGAACGTTGCCTGCTGAGACTGAAGAAGAACTTGAGTGAAAATAATCCTCTCTTTTGTTCCGCTTGGGTTGCTTTTTGTTTGCCTGACAGATGTTCGGCCCCTGTGCGTGTGCACGGAGCGGCTCCTCCGCCGGGCCCTCTGATCCGCCAGCTTATTGATTTCTGCCTATCTGTGCGGCTTGTCTCCAGCCCTTACAGATGCGAGGGCCGCAGCCCGGCCAGCAGCCCCTCTCCTTTGCACACAAATAGGGCAACTCTCTATTGTGAGGGGGCCGGTGGAGGAGAGCTGGCCTCGCTCCCTCTTGAGCCATTGTGATAAATGCAGGCGGGTTCTGGGGGGCAGAGGGGAAGATCCGTGTCAAGCACGAAGGTGCGGTGCTGCACCCAGGACATGTTGTGACAGACTATTTTGCAGAGGCCCAAGTAAACAGGAAGGAAGAAGCTGTAAGCAGAGAGACCTTGGAGCTTTGCACTCTGCCTGTGTGTTATCTCAAGATTATATTTCAGTCACTTGACTGACGGATGTAGGGATCAAAGCTGTCACCAGGGAAAGCCTTGTAAACCATAGTATTTGCTGTTGCCTTGCTTCTCCTCCATGGCATTGCTACTCACTGCTCCCAGTTTCACTGACTGGCCTAGCCACACAGTTTTGCCGCCAAGACTTTAATCTTACAATTAACAGCATTATAAGCCATTTTTAATGCTTTTCTTCCATATTGTTGGGGGATTTTGTTTGTTTTGGCTTGACTTTTTGCATTCTGAGTCGTGGCATGAGGACTCTGTCAGTAGGAAGGTGTCAGAGTGCTCTGCAAGGGTGACGTTTCAGCAGACAGTGTAGGCTCACTTTGCTTTTGGCAGCAGTTTGGCTTCTACTTCTCCACTGACATATGTCTGAAGGGGTCTGACCCACCAATGGTTCTTTGGGCTCTGGACAGAGTGTGGAAAACAAGGCTGTTGTTCTATCACACTCAGCTGTCTCCCCTCCATCAGCACATGCCCCTAGGAAGTAGTCGGTGCACACACTGCCCAACACATCCCTACAATGACAGCTCTTCTCTGGTGTCTGTAATGCACACGTGGAACAGATGGACTCTCAAGGTGCAACCCTTTCTCTGGGGCTGGGATGATGGCTATAAAGGCAGCTACGAGGTGCATATCTCCCACACTGCCAAAAACCTGTTACATGCCTTGTGCCTACAGTAGGCTTACTGCCTGCAGACCAGCTTTTCTGCCCTACAACACCTTACACTGCCTTCTCTCTCTTCTCCCTAACGAGTATCATGTATCCCTATGCACATCAGTGCCTCCAGAGCTTTGACTGCACAGTGCCTAGCAGAGAGACACCCTTTGATATCACTGATGTTATTAGGGATTGGGTTGTCATCTAATACTCCAGTAGCTGGGCACCAGTTTATTGAAAACTAGCTAACTATGTGTTAATGACTTGTTGCTTAACGGGATATTTTACCCTGCAGAAACAAATCTGGACATGTTTGTAGTGCTAGAGTTCAACTCTTTCCCTCCAGGAGTGTTGGTCTTTGCTTGCAAGTGTTGGAGTACCTTTGTTTGTACTTGTTAAGGCAAAACTCCCACTAACATATTGTAGTCTGTTGGATCTTCCCAACAGACTCAGAGCTGGCAGCAGAACTTCACTTCCGAGTGGTCTATAATTACATGAAAAGCAGGTATGGAAGAAAATTGAGTTTGCAGCCTGCGGAGGCCTGCATTGCCACTCCAGCTTGTTACAGTTACTGGATCTAAGACTAAAACTGGTGAATATGATGCCTCCAAGTCCTCAGTGGATACTTCCAACTGACATGTTACTGGGACGGGGCTCCGCCAGAGCTGATGGCAGAAAGCATCTCTGTGTAATACTTCTTTGGATAGTGTCTAGCAGCAGTAGGGTGGAGAGAGAGACTTGGACAGCATCTGTAGGGCAGAGCAGATGTTATGCACAGTCGCTGCCTGCATCTCTCTTGGAGTACTACCACAGCACTGTAATGGGTCTTCTTCAATCCTGTGGTAAGACAGCTGCTTCTCTCGGCATCAGTTCAGGTCTTGAGATTTCCTCCTCTGATCATGCAGTTCAAGCAGCAAGTGTGTATGAGCCTCTAATTCAGAGAAAATGACACTGACAAGCCACAGCAGTATCAGTAGCCATCAACCTTCATCACACACTTTATTAGTCCTGGATTCTCCCTGACGTACCTATAAAAATGAGCAAAAGGGATTCATATGGAAAGGAGAAAAGCTTTGTAAAATGGTCTCTTGTTTGACAGGTGAGGCCTCACTGAGCCTTCTGGACCTCAAATTTGGCCTTTCTTTTGGTCAACAGGAGAGGACTGTTACTGTTAAGAATCACTCAATGCACACTCTAAATTAAATATTGTCCTGGGAGAGTGTCACTCGAACATTTAGCTTGCTTATGGCTTGGCAGCATTTCAGATGTTGAGCTCAATCTGCTAAAAACAAGTGGGTTTGGACTAAGTATTCACAGAGCTTGCCTGTGGCAGGTTGTGGGGACAACCAGACACTCAGTTCAAGTCAGGAAGAACAGAGGGTAAAAGTTATGAACAATTCCTGACAGGAGGATGAATAGGAGAGACATTTTCAAAATCCATATTTATTGATTCTCTGATGTCAAAGGATGCAGGATGATAAAACTTCCTCTGGCTTTCAGGTAGGAAATGCCTTGTGGATGTGGGGGGATCAGTGAATGCTGCCTCCTGCATCAGCTGGAACTTGTAGCACAACGTAATGCACCACCTGGCACAAGTGATTTTGTACATGTGTATTTTTGCAAAGCCCATGTTAGAACTCTCTGTAGGCACCATTAGACCAGTATGGTGGGAGTTATGTAAAGCAGTTATATTCCATAGGTGGTATAGGTTGTGTTAGAAAGGGAAAAATCAGTATTTGGATTAATTCCTTTGACTTGTCTTGTTTCTGCCTTTACTCCCCTTGCTCCACACAGCCTGTGGGTGATGTTTTTGTTTGCAGGGCTGTGTGGAAGCTATTCTGTGACTTTTCTTTTAAAGCATTTCTTTGAAATTCTGCTGCGTCTGTAATAGTGCTTGAGTGCGGTTGCGTCACTGTTGTGATGGTCTGTCAAGCCTTCTAATTGGGTTGTCTCATTAAAACTTACAATCAGCACTTACAAGACAGCAATCCTGTAGTCCAACACTGTAGCTGAAGCCACACTGGCTGACCAAGTGCCTGCACGTGGGCTGGGATGTGGATGCAGAGGTCAATGGGAACCTGTGTCTCTGAACTCATCCCAAGATAAAGCTTGAATGTATCAGACCACCTCTGACTTTACTTTCTCTGCAATGAGACCAACTAGAGCAATTTGATTAAAATCAACAAATAGGTGGCTTTTAATCTCCAGTTCAGAGTCAAGACTGCTTCTAGGATCTCAGACTAGGACACTCCAGGACCATTTACTAGTCTCTGATAGGAGAAATGATGCAAGGAAAGAGCAGATTTGTGTAGTTGCTAACAAACAGAAACTAAATTCTTAGATGCTCCAAAATGCATTTTGTCTTTGAATGGAAACAGTTTACGAAAAACTCTCCACCTGTGCAGGGGGGTTGTTAGTTTGTTTTAAATCTGAGCCAATTAGGCTAAGACTAGGCTCACTTACTTCAGGAGCCTGATTCACTTTCTTTTTATTTTATTGTATCTGCAATGATGGTTTCTTCTAGCACCATAGTTGAATTTAATTGGGACCATGATTTGGAGCTCAGAGCTCCAGGTCTGGACACAGATTGAAAACAAGGGCAGCTTTCCTGCCAACACCTGGCTTAAACTAAACATGAAGTTTAGCCAGAAATTGTTCTTAAATGTTTGTGCAGGAGTTTTATGGGTTAAATTAGGCAGGTGAATGACTGCATATAGATGCTGCTTTGGCCACTGAGACTCCCTAAATGCCCAGAGGAGAGCATTTTGGGTGTTTGGCACTTCACTGAGTTTGTTGGAGAGTGTCCTTTGGTAGAGAAGCATCTTGACAGAGGTGAAGGGCACTGCAGTCCCTGACTCTAAAGGCAGCAGAGCCTAATAAAATACATTTAATGGTTTATATGTAATGACCTGCACTTGAATCAGGAGCCTGCCCATTCAAGGCTCTATGCTCAACAGCTCTGCACTGAGGGCCTGAAGAAATGAGAGGGAATTGTGTTTGTATGGAAATGCTTCCAGCTGTGACCAAGTGCATGCTCTGGCTGGAACAGGGTGGCTGTTTAGGAGACACTGGCTGCTCAGGTGACAGCTTTAGAGAGTTAAGGAGTGTTGGTAAACTTCATTATGCATCAGTCTAACAAGGAAGGTTGTGGCTGCCCCATCCCTGGAGGTGCAAGCCCAGGTTGGAAGGGGCCTTGGGCAGCATGGGCTGGTGGGAGGTGTCCCTGCCCATGGCAGGGGGGTTGGAACTGGACAATCTTTAAGGTCCCTTCCAGCCCAAACTATTCTGTGATTCTAAGTGTGTAGCCCAGGCTGAGCACATATCACAGTGGTCTTCACATGAGCTTATGTGAATTCTCTTCAGCATCACTCAACAGGCAATAAAGTGTGGAGAGCAAAGATTCCCTTCAGCTACCTCACACAGTGATGCCCATGTCAGAGTTATATGAGAAAAAAAGCAACCTAAATGTCACCATTGAAATCTTGTTTTGGTGTGATTTTTAAAGAGTGGTTTAATGTAAAAGCTTCAGTAAGTACCAGCTGAAAACATTTAGCATCACCCTTTAAAATGTATTTACTTCAAATTCTGTGGGTTAGCTCAGGGTAAGCTTTTGTGAAAAGCCATAAAACCCCAGACTTTGTGGCTTCTTTTAAATCAGAGAATGAAAACACACTGCATGGCTCTTCCAAAGACAAATTATCTTTCATTTTTTAAAAATCTCATCTAATTGTCATTAATCAAGCCATCCTCTGCACTAATAAGGTGGAGGCGGGGAATGGAATGCCATTCCAGCTCAGGCAGCTGTTGTGCATGTCAACCAGTTTCAAAACGCTTGGCAAAAGTTGTAAATGCACTTCTAATGAGATCGACTTGTCTGCAGCGAGCAAACAAATGCCAGCCGCACCAAAATGTTTGTTTGCCGTGGGACTTAATAGAGATTGTGTTAACCGTTCTGCATTCAAGGATACACGTCAAGAGAAGTTCAGATGAAGCATAAGGCAGTGACACTGGAATGCAGCTTCCTCCAAAGCAGGCACTTATATAAAACATGAGAAAAAGCCTTCCCCTTCTCTTTTTTCTTTCCGACACTGCCCCCCACCATCAGGCCTCTCAACTTTCTGCTATCTCAGTGCATGCAGTTCTTTTGCTACAAACAGAAATATGTTCTCTACTGGTAAGTTTGAGGATGGGTTTCTGGCAGGGGACAGACTCTCAGGGCACTCTGCATTGTCTCTTACCTCCCAGGAACCCCTATCTCGGTCCAGTTCCCTCAGCAGCCCAGGTCGGTTGTGGAGAAGGAGAGAAGGGGCACTCAGCAGAGCCACCCAAGGTCTCCAGACCAATAGACAGCTTGAGCACCCACCAGATCTGACTGCCAAGCTGATTACAGCTGGTTTTCACAAAGCCTGGTTAAACAGAGCACTGGTCCAATAGGGGTGTTACACTGTTCAGCTACACTAGGCACTACAGATGTCACGTACCTGTACCTGGATGGACACCTAGGTAAATCAGCACATCAGCCACTTCTTGTAGAACCACCAAGGAGATCACCAAACATGCGTGGCCAGAGAAAGCCAAGCAATGGAAATATCTAAATTTCAGAGATCTCAGGTCTTAGGTAACTCAAAGGCACTTTACCCCAACCATAAAGTATCTAAAACACTGCAGTAAAACTTGCAATCTTCCACATCTTGTTCCTCTTCCTCAGCAAAAACAGGAATCCTGGTTTTTAACATTACTTTTATGATTCTTTGATCTGACTGGTTTAATTTTTGATACCGTGACTACTCTCTTGCCAGTACCCTTTTAATGTGTCTCGTGCCAAAGAATATTAACTGCTATAGGCTACAATGAAGTCCATCCTTATCCCGACTTGAGCCTCTGAAATGAACAGTGAAACTGAACTTTGCAAACAACTGTTAGGAAAAGAGCCAAGAACAGCCTAAGAGGAAAGATACTGAGCATTTTTTGTTTGTTTTTCTACTAAACCATGTTTTTGTAATTATGAATACTTTGCTGAAATTGCTTAGAAAAGGAAGTGCGCTTAAAATGGTCCATACAACTAAACTACCTACATTTTAGAGTTTAAAGAATATAAGGCTGGCCTCACTCCATTGGACTCACATAGACAAAACCCCTTCTGAAAAGGAACTTGGCATCTTAAGGCAGAACTGGAGACAAATCTTAGTTAACTTCAGGCCCATGTGCCATATTGTCTGGTTTATGACTTCCCCAAATGGCCTAAAAGCAAAGGACATTCACACCAAACAAAAGCAATGGCTGAAAGAAAGAGAAATTTGAAAGCTGTCTTTCCCAAGTCACTTCTACTCAAAAAGTTGCTTCCTGAATCTGGATGAGGAACACTGAACAAGGCAGCAATTACTTTATGCTTCTAAAACTATCTTCTACTCCACTGGACAGAAACAGGACTACTTTATTGTGCTCAGGTTCACATGAATCTGGCTTAATAGTTCCTAACTTGCTGCTGCTGCTTCTCCCCAAGCTTAGGTTTGTAAAATCACCCACCTAGGCAGCTTTCTCTTGCTTTCCAGAACAGATGATCTGGGGTATCAAATAAATAAATAAATAAAATTTTCAACTGTGGGAAATTACAACTTTTTCCTGTAAGCAAATAAATAATGTAAAGGAAAGATTGCAGTAGCACCTCTTCAAACTGTTATACTTCAAATAGTGTTTTATAATATCCACATTTTCCTTTCCTTAGGAAAAGCCAATAAAATAGAAGCAGTCTGCTCCTGGCTCCCACCTCACTGAGGTACAAAACACATTACAGGTGGTACTTCACTGAAAAAAAGGAGAAATGTCATCCTGGAGTAAGCAAGCTGAATATTTGGTTTATAAAACAACATTTTACAATTCAGCCTTACAAAAGTCTTGGGTTTTGTCAGAGGAAAATTTAAAACTTATCCTTGACACATGAATGATACAGTGCAATAAACTTTTAGAAGCATATATGAAATACATATGTCCTGTCAAGCACTTTCACTTTCCATACCATCAAGACCCCTCCCCTGTACACAAAAGGGATTTGATGCATAAACAATATTGCCAAAACCATGTGCAAAAATAAAGCAAGCTCTACTTTACTACAAACCTAGGGTTTTAAGGCCAATTCTGACCTCGTATGGTCCCTTATATAAGCCACAACATGCTGCCAGTTGGCTGAGATCAAAATCAAGCCTTGCATCTCTTCAGTAAACAGTATGGCAAAGCACATTATAGTGGGAAACTGGTAAAGGATGCATGAGTATTTTCACCCGAAACGTCTGTAACTGTGTTGAAGCCTGTGACAGCAGCAACTAACTGTTGCCATCTTAAGGTAGCCCCTAGTATTGCCGTGGATGAAGTCGAGCGAGCTGTTGCTGCTACCGTAAGCTCCCGGTTAAACACCCCCACAATTGCAAGATGTCGAACAAAGTTGCTAGAAGTGCTCCAGCCATGGGTTAGTCAAATCCTGCAGTGCAGCTCTGTTTTGAATGACTAATGTAACATCTGTAATATTAAGAAAAGGCACTGCAAGATAAACGTTTTCCCCCTTCTCTCCTTTCTCTTTCATAAAATATTAGACATCTAATCCCTGGCCAATTAGATCTGCTAAATACAGACTTCTGCTTCCAGCAACTCCAATTGGTATTGCTGCATTTCTTTTGCATCGCTGTACCTCTAGAGCCTACCTGCCAAAACAGTTCTGTAACCACACAGTGCTCAAAGTACTTCATAAACTCTTAATTTACATTGTAGACATGGTGCACAACGACTGCTGATCTGATATATACGCAAGTACAGGCACCTAAGGAGGGCTGCAGACAGCAATGGTATCCCCACCTTCCAGCCCTGGGTGGTGACAACCTTTCCAAACAAAGCTAAGTAATTTAGCAGATTAAAAACACCCTCTTGGTATCCTTTTATCTGTAAGACACATCTGACATCTGAAATTTCTGTATGTGTTTTAATGCTAACAAGTAAGAAAGTAACTTCTAGGTAAGCAGCCCATGAACATTTTTCTGTCATTCCTGCAACTCCTAATTCTGAGCATAAGCAGTGGTGACATCAGGGTATAACCAGGCAGTTAAAAACAGATTGGAAAACAAACCTTCCCATGTCACTGGTTACAAATGCATCCACACAGGGAGTGAACGCAGTGCTACCTTCTGTAAAAGAAATATGGTATTTTCAGTCGAATGGCCCCTGAAAAAACTTCTATCACCTGCTGGTTCCTCAGCCAGATGTACTCTGCAGGGAAACAGAAAACTGAATAGGATTCAAAACGGCCATCTCGTCTGTAGGCCTGCCCCAACAGGACAGCACTGACACTTGGTGGCAGGAAAGCTTGCATCCCTTGTACCCGCTGTTACACGTAAGATTGCAAACAAGACCTGATTCACCTCTAATCTTGACTATAATCACCTCATATTTCTCCTAAAACAATTTACAGAGACAGGCCTAGAAGCCTCAAACTAAAACAAGTCATTCTTAAAGGCATGTCCAACAGATTTTTTTTTTAATGTCAAATTGGTATATTTTTAATTGAATCAGTGCAACTTGCCTACACTTTTGGAATCCTGCAAGAACATTAAATTAATTCAGGTATAAATTACATAGTTCCCCTTTTTTGTTGTCCTGTTTAGATCTTGCATACTGCATAGACCTGTCCCAAAGGCAAGCATGTCAACTTGTTACCCTCAGCTACTTTTCTGGGCAACTTAAATACTACTCAGCTTCACTGGACTTCACCAATTTTGCACAAAGCTGTGACAATCTACTGTGAAAANCAAACACCTGAGCAATTCAACATAAATCTGGTAACAAAGATAGATGAGCTTAAAATGCTTTAACTGAATTTCATACAAGTAACAGAGCATGTGTTTTATTTGGCATTGCTGATATGCACTTTAAATATACACAATATTTCTCTTCTTAGAATTACTACTCTGTGTGCAGTTTGCTCAGTACAGACCAGTCAGTCACTCATGCAACTAACCTTGTCCACTTGACTTTTGCAAATAACGTTAAACATCCCAGTAAGTTTCCTGAGCCTGTCTGGGAGTCCTGACTTGAGTGACCAAGTGACTTCAGCCCACTTTATTCAGACTAGGGAGCTGTGAGCCTTTCTCATTGCCCACCCTCCTCCCCCGTACTCTGGCCAACAGTGGCACCCAGTGGTCAACTGTTTTCATGAGCACTGCAGGCCGCGGCTACTGTTGGGAGCTTCTGCTCACTGGATTTCCTAAACACAGCTACAGTCTGTTTAAATGCACTAGCTGCATGCTATTATTCAAACGTATGTACGGATGCGTCCCTTTTCTAGGTTAGCTGAGGTGGTCCACCTACCTATCATCATGTCCACAGTGACAGTGTCATGTTTTGTAATCATTAGGAGATCCCAAACTGTATACCTCTGCCAGGAACCAATTTGATCTAAAACTTTATTAAAAACATGTTAACATTTGATTAAAACATGCAACACATTAACAGTTAAGAACCAAGACAACTAGATAAACTTGCAAACATATGGACAATGCCAACAGAGGACAGTAGGGCAAATTTAGAGAGTCTTTTAGCTGTTCCATTAATGCGAGAGTGGGAGAGTCCCATTTCGGCCAATACAATTTTATTGTCACTATACCAATTCCCTCGTGCACCAAAGAGGAAGTCTATGAATTCATCTATTAATTTTTTAATTTCATCTGTTAAGTGTTGATGTTTTTTAACTTTTCTTTGGCTGCCTCTTTTAAATTTGTTAGGGTGCTCTCATACTGAACTGTAATGTTGGTAACAGTTGCAGCCTCGTTTTTCACAAAAACGAAGTATGGTTTAAATAATGTGTTTGTATTGTCCCTAATACATGGTTCACTAGTCATTTTCCAATCTTGTTTCTTAGCTTCCTGTGTTAGGATATCACAGATGACGTTGTGTCTCTCTATTCTAGCGTCCTGGTCCTTGGGACAATACCCAATTATATGGGCAAAGGACTCATTTTCGGCAGGGCAATGTCTACAAGATTTTAAATGGGTTTCCTGTCTGCCCCTAGACAGAAATTATCTAGTTGGGTAGACATTCGCCCGTAGCTGTACTGAAGTTATTAATTTTCTGTGAGGAATACCCCTATGATTCACAATCCAATCAGTTCTGATGTTATCATTTTCAAAGTTTTTAATACCAATACCCTGTGATACCAGCTTGGTCCAGTTTGCAAATTCTTTTTTTCTCCAGTTACAAGGTTTCAGAAAAACAGATTTTAGAGCAGATCTTTCCCATTCTGAAACTGGGTCATCATCTTCGTCTGTATGCAGCACTAGCTGCATGCTAGTGCATTTGAACCTATGAAGGTTCAAAACGCTACCCACTATTTAAACTGCCCAGAAAGCCTGAGACTGTCATCGCTGGTGAAGACTAGTCAGAGCCAGGAAAAATGCACAGCTCCTGAAATGCTGCACAGAAGACAGTTAGCCACCTCCATACAAGAGGTGAAGTTACTGTACAGTCAAATATCACCAAAACTGTTCTTTTAAAAAACAAGTCTACCACCTCAAGCAATGAGATATTTTGTAGTCCTTTTCTAAATAGCTACAGATTGCGGAAAGATTCCCGGGCAAGAGAAGATTATTTTGCCCTCAATGATGCAGCTCTGCTTTTCTGAAGGTCCTAGTACTCAAGTCAGTTTGCAGGAGTGCTACACAGCACATCAGTCTTAGCCTTGATGCAGTTTCCCAAGCATCAAAGCAATAGCAGGGCTAACAAAGCCCCCAGACGTTAACAGGCATTCAGGAATCTCCCTAAGTTATTTCCTATCACTAGTTAGAAAAGGATGATGCTTCAGATTCTGAGTATTAACCGAACAGAAACACATAGAGATAAGCCCAGATGCTGAGTTCAGGACTAAACTCTGCAATATTTAAATTAACATTATTCCCTCTTACACAGAAGAACTGGTTTCAGGTGACTTATATTTACTGTCTCTGTAAGTAAGTACAGAGAGGTCAAATGCCAGGATAACATGCCAGCAAGACAATGGAGAAGACAGGAAAAGCAAGCTATGAAGCGCAGAGATGGCAGCGCAAACAGAACAAATGCTTTTCTCAGTAAACCAAAGCTGAACTGAAAGGATTATCAGAAAAGTCTGTGAATCTAAATTGCAATAAGTTTAAACTTCTCCATATTGTAACATAACAGACTGCACGAAAGAGATTAAACTCAAATTGGAATTAGATTGATCAATAGGTTAAGGTGACATGAATGAAAATTATTTGCAACTCAGCCACTTTCGTACCATGAACTGCTGTGGTTTCCAAAACACAACTACCACTTCCAATAAAGGCAGAAAACATTCAGTGTTACAGTAGTCAAACTTCTTGAAAAAAGTTTAATAAGACAAATGCCTTCATAATACAGGTAAATCATACATCATAGATTACATGTTTATAAGTGAACTAAATTAGTCTTTTCGTAACGGGATAGTTTCCTCTTTAATACCATCTTTTGTGACAATGCAAATCTTAAGTGCATCTCCAGTGTACACATCTCTCTCAGCAGCAGAAATAAAGACATCTTTAACCAGCTGCAAAGCCTTCTCCAGGGTCAGAGGCACATGCTCCACATTTTGCATGTTCTTGAAGCCAATCTAAGAGAAGATGAGAACACATTGTAAGAGAAAGTGTTATCCATTCAGCATGAAATCTGTTTCAGTCTCTGCACTAGAATGGGCAGACTTAAACAACTTAAAAAGAAGAAATGGTTGGTCTCTTAGAAACCCAAATCTGTCAAAACTCTTCCTCCACACAACTTACAGCTGCACAACCAGAACTTTGCCAGTGCTGATACCCCTACAACAGTAACTGAAGCAGATCCAGCATGCAGCCAGCACAGCTCCTCCCACTCATGCAGTATATACGAAATCACACTGAACATTCTGATCAGAACTGATCTAATTCTTCAGAAACCTCCCACTGGGTCAGAGTATCAGAACTCCACACCAGCCTTTTCTCTGGTCATTTTGCAACATTTCTTAAAAGCAAATATTCCTCAGCGTACCTAGACTTAAAAAATAAGTCTATGCTGGAGCATAACCAATCACATTAGGTAGTGTATTTTGGCTGACAAACTTCAGTGTCCACTTAAACATCAGAACTGGAAAATGAGGGAAGAGTCACTTAACTTTGCCTCAAGCTCAAAAACAATAAAATGCTACTTAAGAGGATTTTGTTTCTGTAGAAGATATTTTATTTTCTTCAGTTAATGAAGCTCAAAACTGAAGTCAAAGCAGAGAATCTAGGGTTGTTTAAAAAAATAAAGAAAGGTTCTATGTCTTTCTCAGCTGATAAGAGCTAAAAGTGTTTATTTTTTTAAGCCCAAAGGACGTTTTGATATCAGGCTCAACTAAGTGAATAACACAACACCAATGCCAGAGAATAAAATAAGCAAAATATACTTTGGTATTTCTCTCATTCAACAATTAACAGCTTCAATTAAATATAAAAATATTCTTCAAATATTTTTAGCAGATTTAATTGAATAAGTTTCCAGCAGTTTTATGTAAGAACATTCACAGAAAATTGAGTCTGAAGCACATAAGACTTAAGACTTTTAAACAAACATATTTTATTTGATAAAATGTATATATACACACACCTGTCAGTAATCTCTTATTAATTATAATTTCATGCTAAGAAATTATCAGCAGGGGCGAAGGGGAACCCAAACCCCAGAAGTTGTGTAGGTTTATTTTTCTACGGGAGACATTAATTCCTCAATTTTAACATACACCTGTATTTTAAACAGGCAGTTTACTGTTCGTAGTATATTAAAAAAACCTGCACAGATTCTCAAGCAAAGCTCTTATTTCTCCCAAGAAGGTAAAGACACAAAATTTATAAATGTATGGATTAACAGTCTTACATGTAACACATTTAAAACCTCCCTCAGAAGTAATATTCCCCAAAAGTAAATCTACATGAATTTGAATGTCACAAATATTTACTGAGATAATAAAAGGCAGAGGGGGCTAGAGGACACCACACCAACTGTTTTACCTGGTTATCAAGCAAGGGCTGCAGCATGGCACTTGCTGATCCACCAGCTTTGAAAGAATCTCTCTGGTATGACCCTACTGGATCAAAGCTATACACTGCTCCCTTCCCTGAAAAAAAAAAAAAAGGTATGTAATCACAGTCTGGAAAGATGCTCAATATAGATAAACATTTACATAAGAAATTAGCTCTCNCAAATTGGAATTAGATTGATCAATAGGTTAAGGTGACATGAATGAAAATTATTTGCAACTCAGCCACTTTCGTACCATGAACTGCTGTGGTTTCCAAAACACAACTACCACTTCCAATAAAGGCAGAAAACATTCAGTGTTACAGTAGTCAAACTTCTTGAAAAAAGTTTAATAAGACAAATGCCTTCATAATACAGGTAAATCGTACATCATAGATTACATGTTTATAAGTGAACTAAATTAGTCTTTTCGTAACGGGATAGTTTCCTCTTTAATACCATCTTTTGTGACAATGCAAATCTTAAGTGCATCTCCAGTGTACACATCTCTCTCAGCAGCAGAAATAAAGACATCTTTAACCAGCTGCAAAGCCTTCTCCAGGGTCAGAGGCACATGTTCCACATTTTGCATGTTCTTGAAGCCAATCTAAGAGAAGATGAGAACACATTGTAAGAGAAAGTGTTATCCATTCAGCATGAAATCTGTTTCAGTCTCTGCACTAGAATGGGCAGACTTAAACAACTTAAAAAGAAGAAATGGTTGGTCTCTTAGAAACCCAAATCTGTCAAAACTCTTCCTCCACACAACTTACAGCTGCACAACCAGAACTTTGCCAGTGCTGATACCCCTACAACAGTAACTGAAGCAGATCCAGCATGCAGCCAGCACAGCTCCTCCCACTCATGCAGTATATACGAAATCACACTGAACATTCTGATCAGAACTGATCTAATTCTTCAGAAACCTCCCACTGGGTCAGAGTATCAGAACTCCACACCAGCCTTTTCTCTGGTCATTAGACTTAAAAAATAAGTCTATCACATTAGGTAGTGTATTTTGGCTGACAAACTTCAGTGTCCACTTAAACATCAGAACTGGAAAATGAGGGAAGAGTCACTTAACTTTGCCTCAAGCTCAAAAGCAATAAAATGCTACTTAAGAGAATTTTGTTTCTGTAGAAGATATTTTATTGACTTCAATTAATGAAGCTCAAAACTGAAGTCAAAGCTGAGAATCTAGGGTTGTTTAAAAAAAATAAAGGAAGGTTCTATGTCTTTCTCAGCTGATAAGAGCTAAAAGTGTTTATTTTTTTAAGCACAAAGGATGTTTTGATATCAGGCTCAACTAAGTGAATAACACAACACCAATGCCAGAGAATAAAATAAGCTAAATATACTTTGGTATTTCTCTCATTCAACAATTAACAGCTTCAATTAAATATAAAAATATTCTTCAAATATTTTTAGCAGATTTAATTTAATAAGTTTCCAGCAGTTTTATGTAAGAACATTCACATAAAATTGAGTCTGAAGCATACAAGACTTAAGACTTTTAAACAAACATATTTTATTTGATAAAATGTATATATACACACCTGTCAATAATATCTTATTAATTATAATTTCATGCTAAGAAATTATCAGCAGGGGGGAAGGGGAACCCAAACCCCAGAAGTTGTGTAGGTTTTTTTTCTACAGGAGACATTAATTCCTCAATTTTAACATACACCTGTATTTTAAACAGGCAGTTTACTGTTCGTAGTATATTAAAAAAACCTGCACAGATTCTCAAGCAAAGCTCTTATTTCTCCCAAGAAGGTAAAGACACAAAATTTATAAATGTATGGATTAACAGTCTTACATGTAACACATTTAAAACCTCCCTCAGAAGTAATATTCCCCAAAAGTAAATCTACATGAATTTGAATGTCACAAATATTTACTGAGATAATAAAAGGCAGAGGGGGCTAGAGGACACCACACCAACTGTTTTACCTGGTTATCAAGCAAGGGTTGCAGCATGGCACTTGCTGAGCCACCAGCTTTGAAAGAATCTCTCTGGTATGACCCTACTGGATCAAAGCTATACACTGCTCCCTTCCCTGAAAAAAAAAAAAAAGGTATGTAATCACAGTCTGGAAAGATGCTCAATATAGATAAACATTTACATAAGAAATTAGCTCTCACCACAAGCAGCTTCTGGAGTACCACAGATCCAGCAAACCTTTGCCAAATAATACTGCAGTATGTTCAGACAATGCCTTGTACAGCAGGCTCACTATGGTTGTGGCCTGGTACTACACACAAGGTGATCTGGAATATATAAGCTCTAACAGATGTCTTTTACAGTACTTACCACAGAAAAAGCGCTGATGCAAAATAATCAAAGTACGAGAACATGCTAAAGTGCACTGCTGCACTAAAAGCTCTGGTGGTTCTACAGCTAATACAAAGAGGCAGCTTAGTCATTTTTCTCAAATGATAGAGGATTACCTCCACAGAGCGTCCTTGGATATATTTGCATCGCCTTCCTGGAACCAGGAATGATGCTCTAGTCTCATATCCACTTCCCTCTGGAGTCAGGTAAGGTTGTGCAAAATTTATTAGCTTGCACTGACATCAGAGATGCAAAAGCACTGTAGCTCTCAAGCACTCGTGTTTGATGAGGACACGCTAGTCAAAATACAGCATGTGGCCGAGCTCAGCCTTTCCCTTCAGGCAGGCTGCATCCAAGTCAATAAACTGGGCAGTGCCCATGGCAGCACAGCACAGGCAACTGAGCAGCCCTGAGAAAGCCACCAGAGATCCAGAAAGTAACACTACATCAAAACAAATCAATCTCCTTGGACCCAAATTAAGCCCATGCACACAAACCTGCACTCTTGCTTCTTCTCAACTGCTACAGCACCCTCATAACCTGAGATTTACCATTACACAGTGCAGATAGACCAAGCCCTTTCCAGATTCCACATGTCATAGATATGTCTTAGCAAGACTGGGAAAGCAGTATAACTTAACAGTAATGATAAATTTTGGAGAATGGTTAAAATCATCCAAACAAGACCAACTCCGAGCACGTGCTCAAAGCCAAAAAGACAGTATTTTAGCAGCTCAACCAAGTCACTGGACAACCGCCTGGTAAGTCCTGGAAGAGATGTATATTAAACTACAGCTTCCAAGTAGAAGTCAAAATTTTCATTAGAGGTCAGTTAACGTTAAAAAAAATCGTGTTGTAGAAACCCGTCTGTGAACTAAATCTTCATATTTAATAACCTCTACCACACCCACAGGCCTGAGTAAAATATATGCAATTTTACTGCTAACCTCTCTTTTAAAGACACAGTTAAGAAAACCAGCAAAACTATGATAAAGCATTCCAGTCTAGAGCAAAGAATAAGAGGTAAGAAACATTGCCAGATTTCACTTGTAATCAAATAATCATAACATAGCTTTTACACATTCAGAAACAGAAGATCAAGTTGTTAGTGGAAACTAGGAAACAAGTCAGATATTTAAAATGCATTTGACCTGTGCAAGTACCATAATACCTAAAGACAGGTGTCAGGAACAGGAATGGAAACTCTTATTCCACCAGTGTACCTGAGATGTAAAAGGACAGCTGCTCACCCACAGAAATTTAGCCTCTCTATTTTCCCTTTTTCTTTAAAGTCTTACCTTCTTCATCAAGTCCACCAATTATGTTGTAAACATAGTAAGGAAAGAAACGCCGAGAGTACAGGATTGTAGACAGCATTGCTGCAATAGCCCCAGTAGTCATGGTCTTGTTGTTGGAATGCTTATACATCTGCAAGTGGTACAGCACGTCCAAGAAGAAAGTCAAACACTAAACTTTACACTCAATTGAATTTACAATTTTTGTATCCTCACTACTGAAGAATCTGATGCTAAGCAAGATTTTAACTAGCATAATTACTGAAAACACTATGGTCTACAACTAAAGCCTCCTTAGAAGCCAAAAATTAACATTTCTCAGAAGTTTTGTAAAGAATAGATGTTGCTTCACTAACGCTATCCTCCCCAGCTCTTCCATTCTTTAGTTTGTGATGTTACACTTAGAAAGAAGATAGCATCTATTTTCCCTGCCTGATCTCTCACTAGCAATCCAGTTACAACACAAACACGTGAAGAAAAATAGCAGAAATTATATTTAAACACAACATATAATTGGTCTCAAACATGACACTAAGCATGTAAGTTTCTAAATACAATAGGATAGTTATGTACCTTTAATCTTGCTTCAATAATTTTAGTAAGGGTAAGGCAGTCACCATGGAAACCACTGCATCCAATAACTGTTTGTTCTGTTCTGTAAAACAAAATTTTGTTGTGATTTTAGATTTAGTATAAACTATATCACTTTGTTACACAATAGATTATTATGAAAACACTAGATGCATTTTCAGTTTCTCTAACGCTATCAAAATCAGTTTGCTAAAATGCAGTAACATATTCTGTGCAAAACACATCTCGGAGAGGATTTATTAAGCACAGGACTGTGCAGATGTCTTCAATCCACTGACTTCCACAGCAAGACTGACAAGAAGAAATTTTTAATTTCTTCATGTACGCCTAACTCCAGCTGTTAGCATTCAGTCTTGCTAGAGGATCTGTTCTGAGATGGGGATCCTACTACATCATCTCACTCAGCCCAGTTTTACTCCAACTGGGCAGAGAATTGCCTTAAGACTCTAGGCATGTAACATTTATGGTGTAGGTGGTTTCCTGCATCGGCACCGCCAAAGTTACCTGGTTGTGGATGCACTGCAGAAGGCTAGCTCTTCACATGGCTTCAAAATGTTTCACAAACACTAAATACAGAAGCTCACGTTTGAAATTTAAATTCTAGACTTACTGGTGAGAGTCTACAAACATAGACTAACACACAGAGCAGTCATTCAGAAAACCATCTAAATTGAAATCTTCTCCATCTGTTACATGAAGCCATCACGTGCAGCATGTAGATTGTACCACAGTAATTTCCATTTGGATAATATCAGAGTCAAAGATACAGTAGTTAGCCAGGGGAAACAAGCTCATATGATTTTGTGCCTTCAATAATAATAAATAAATAAACAAACAAAAACGTTTACACAGCTGACAACAGCCTATGAGGCAAGCACCTGCTGCAGCCAAAAGAATGTAAACAACTTGTAATTTTAAACCAGATGAGGCTATTTAGGCCTATCAAGAAAAGCATACAACAAGCATATAAACCTCAATAACAGAACTACTGATAGGTTTACCCCTCCTGAAACAAACACCTCATTGAAATGCTAGATGGTTGACTAGAGAGACACGGCATAACTAGCAGCAGTGGGCACACTTGCACACCAACACTAGGTGTCCAGATGAAGCAGAACGACTTACTACAGCATTAAGTCTTGCTACAGTTAAGACAAAAGTGCTCCTGATTATCCAAGCCAAAAAACTACCTAGCTTACATTAAGCCTTCTAGCATACTAAAAATGTTCTGTAATTCGTTAACTTCAAAAGCATGCAACAAGAAACCAGGCTCTATTTACAACATCACATCACTTCTTGCATTACAGCAAGCATCACCATGACTCCAAAATCAATTTGTTACTATCCTGTTTTTCTGAGAATTCTGCTTAAACAAAGTGATAGATCATTTCAGGGAGGTGATACACTCATCAATGCAAAAGATCATTCATCTATATCAATTTTTTCAACATCTAGACTTACAGTTTGTAGCATTTTGGACTGTCCCGGCAGTGAATTGCATAACCTTCACTCAGACGCGTGTCAGAAGCAACGATAGAAAAGTCTTCTCCAGCAATCGCCAACACAGTCCTTGAAGGAGAGTATTCTTAGAATCACGACTTTTAGAACAAATATTTTCCTAGCAAACAGAGGAACAGACTAGATAGCTGTTTTACATCCAGACTGACATTTTGTCAAGCATCTTATGTTCCTTGCTGTATTTCCCGCTATGTACATCCCTCCACATAATTGAAGGTGATTGGAGAACACACTGAAGAGAATGTACATACATGATTCTCTACTTTCACCAAAAACTGTACAGGAACTTGGTAAAACAGAGTTTCTACACAATGCAAGAACCAGACTCACTGGACTACCAATGTTATATGCCTGCCAATGAAAATTTATCCTTCTATAACAGTATGGCTCTCTCAGCAAAACCATTCAACCATGTACTAAATATCATAGAATCATAGAATAGTTTGGGTTGGAAGGGCTCTTAAAGATCATCTAGTTCCAACCCTCCTGCCATCACTATCATCATACTTAAATTAGTATCACTTTTAAAATCTGATATTAGCTTATGCTATTTATTTCTAATTATCTAGTTTTGTGATTGCTGTATGTGTGTTACCATTAAGTAACAAAGAGATGCCTTTTGAAGGGCAGACTGGTATCATAAAACAAAAAAAATAATCCTACATAACACCATGTCATGCAGAAACGGTAATAACTCAGAGCAAGTGCCTGTAGAACAGCCTTTTAAACAACCTTTAATACCTATGCTAAGGTAAACCCGGTTAGAGATTTAAAAGCTGGTGGTATGACCACCACAATAGCTTTCCTGAGTCACTATAAAGAAACAACCCCATGGAGAACGGAAGGTTTTTGTTTTGACCCATGAAAGCTTAGGAGCTTCCAGTGGGCAGGGAAGAACACTCCGAGGACCCGTGGGACGCTCAGGCCGGGCCAGAGCCGAGCCCAGCTCTCCCCACGCTGCCTGCCTTTCTCTGCCAAGAAGGCGCTCGCAAGGAGAGACAGACCCTGACGTAGCGCCGTGAGGGAGGCGAGAGTAAGGCGAGGCAGACCCAGCCCTGCCGCCGCTCTCCTCAGGGCCCCGAGGGGTGGCCGCCGCCTGCCCCATCCCCCAGACGCGAGTCCTCACCCTCCGTTAAAGGTGTAGGGAGAGAAGCGGTGCTCCACGGGTGCGCCGCCGAGCTCGTAGCCCGACTCGGGCCTGGAATCGGCGTAACCAAAAGTTGACAACATCCCGCCGGCGCTACTCGCTGCTGTCTCACGGCAAAATGGCGGCACAGGAACCGGAAGTGGCTGTCGGCGCCGCTCTAGGACGCCGGCGGGGGCTTGTCACGGCTGCTCTGGAGGACTCCCAGCCCCAGGCGGACGAGATACCGGGCTCCTGCCCGCCCAAGCGAAGTGGGGTTAGCAGCGTTTGGAACCGAAAATGCCCGCAAATAAACTCTCTTAAGACTCGTTTTGGGGTTTCAGAAATCAAATATCCTTTATTAGGCGTGGGCAACGCGAGGGAGCCATCTCCATCAGTCGTGTGCAGCGAGACAAGAGCTGAGACAGGATGTATCCGCCACTTACACGCATATAAACTTTCCTGGAAAGCTTCTATATGTTCTATTGCTTTCCAAGGTCTGATTTTAATGTTATTATGAATTTCACAACAGTCAAATCTCTTGCTAATTTGGAGATTTGGAGCCAGCTCTGCCTGACTTTGCATTAGAGATGGGGAGACACCCACAGCAGATACCTCTGTTCAGCACAGATCATGTCGCACACAAGGTGGTGTTGTCTCCAAAGAATGAGCAGTACCTGGAAAACACCGTTTGAAAGAAAAGAAAACACAGTGTCAGAGGGACGTTCTCTCCAGTTTTCAAAAAGTACAGTTACTTAGATGAAACTTAAGTAGTTGCTATCGCAAAAGTGGAATGTTCTGGTTTGAGCTAAATTAGAATCAGTTTTCTACCTTCAGCTGAAGTCTAATTTAAGTAGCTGCATTTTTTAAAGTTGCAGGTAGATAGTGTGGTTTCCAAACTACTTGTTTTCATAGAATCATTTGGTTGGAAAAGACCCTTGAGATCATTGAGTCCAACCATACCTGTCCACTACTATACCATGTCCCTGAGCATCTCATCTGCCCGTCTTTAAATCCCTCCAGGGATGGGGACTCAACCACCTTCCTGAGCAGCCTGTTCCAGTGTCTGATACCCACTTCAGTGAATAAATTTTTCTGATACCTAATCTGAACTTCACCTGGTGCAACTTGAGGACATTTCCTCTCAATCTATTGCCTGTTACTTGAGAGAAGAGACCAGCACCCAGCTCTCGATAACCTCCTTTCAGGTAGTTGTAGACAGTGATAAGGTCTCCCCTCAGCCTCCTTTTATCCAGGCTAAACAACCCCAGTTGCCTCGGTCATCTCTCACAAGGCTTGTACTCCAGCCTCTTCACCAGTTTCATTGCCCTTCTCTGGAAATACTCCAGCACCTCAATATCCTTCTTGTAGTGAGGGTCCCAAAAGGGAACACAGTGTTTGAGGTGGGTTTTCATACAGTATTTTTTTTCCAGACACTGATCTCTTGAGAAATGGTAGTGCCTTGTGTTAAGTACAAACTATGTGCTAAACAGATATGTCCTTTTCTAAAATTACTTCCATTTGTTTATAGTCTCTGTCTCAAGGATGTAAGGTCAGAGAATTGTACCAACTAGTGGAGATTTGGCTGTTGTGAAGCTCATAACAACATCAAAATTAGTCTTTGGAAGTAAAAGAATAGGCACGAGATTTCTGGGAAGTGTTATACATATGCGTGTAGATGGGAAATGTATTCAGTAACCAGCTCTTGTGTCATTACACATGGTTGGTGGAAATACATCCCCATACGTCCAGTGCTGTAATACGGATGCTTGCTTTATGAAACTCCAAAACAAGTCTTAGAGAGTTTATTTGCTGGTATTTTTGGTCTCAGGGGTAGCACTTTGGAAAAGCCTGTGGAGAGGAAGGGTGAGGAATGTCACCAGGTCCCTGGAGGAGGAGCGTGGCATACCACAGCACGGGTAGAAAGAAGCAGGAGGAGCTGGGGCAGAGGCACCAAAAGGTGCCAAGGGCAGAGGAAAGGAAAGCAGGAGATACACATGGGTGCTGTTACCATACATGTTGGTCAAAACAAAGCTATCCAAGACTATATTTGAAGTTTTAGAAAGCAGGCATTCTTTTATGCAGTGCTGGGGATCAGCTCCTCCTAAGACATGCACACCCAGATGCTGGTAGTAGAGCTTTTTATCTTCTCATTATGTGCATGTGTCTTATTTCTCCAAAAGTCTTTACACATAATTTCTCAGAAAGCCTTTACACATTATTTCTCAGAACTTATTTTAATAATGGCGTATTTATTATGCTTGCTATTTCTAACAGCAGAGTCTCTCTGGTGGTATTGAGGATTCAGTTCTAAGTATCTTCTTGTCAAACTGGCCATTTGAGCATGCCTGGTTAAGGTAATGTTGTGCAACATGTCCTTCCTTCAAGGTTGGTTCCCTCCAGCTGGCTGATTCTGGGTTTCTAGTCAGAGTACTCCTTTCTTTTGATTTATGCAACTCAAGCACACAAAGTGACCCATTACTCCAAGCAATCATCATTATACATGAATACATATCTGTACAGGCTATCAGCATCTGCAGGAGAAGCGTGTCCCTCTGCTCAGGAAGGAACAGCTGGTATCAAAGCCTCCATGGGAGCTATGCACGGACAACAAGGTGGTGGCACTGCAGGGTGCATGACTCCTCCATCAAGGAGCAAGGGGAGGCAATTTGTACAGCTCAAAAATCATAGAATGTCCTGAGCTGGAAGGGACCCACAAGGATCATCAGGTCCAACTCCTGCCCCTGCATAGGACAACCCTAACACGCACACCATGTGTCTGAGGGCATCGTGCAAAAGCTTCTTGAATATTGTCAGGCTTGGCACCATGACCGTTTCCCTGGAGAACCTGTTCCAGTGTTCCACCAGCCCCTGGGTGAAGACTTTTCCTGATATCCAACCTAAAGCTCCCCAGTACATCTTCCTGCCATTCTCTCAGGTCCTACCACTGGTCACCAGATAGAAGAGATCAGTGCCTGCTCCTCCTCCTTCTGTTGTGAGGGGACAGTAAACTGTGGTGAGGTCTCCCCTCAGCATCTCTTCTCCAAGCTGAACAGATAGAATGACTTCAGCCACTTCTCATATGGCTTCCCCTCTAGACCCTTCACCAAATTTGCATCCCTCCTTTGGACAGTCTCTAGTACCTTGATATCTTTTTTTATTCTGTGGTGTGTGAAATTGCAAACAGTA
>WAAB01003915.1:744827-762255 GCA_013389865.1 Piaya cayana | reverse complement strand
CAGTTTTCCACCCAGGAGAGTGTGCGCCTGTCCAGGCCAGAGGGTGACAGTTTCCGTAGCAGAATGCTGTGAGAAACTGTGTCAAAGGCTTTGCTGAAGTCCAGGAAGACCACATCCACAGTCTTTTCTTCATCCAACAGCCGAGTCACTTTGTCACAGGAGGTGATCAGGTTAGTTTGGCAAGACCTGCGTTTCATGAATCTGTGTTGACTAGGCCCGATCACCCGGTTCTCTTGCATGTGCTTCATGATAGCACTCAAGATCACCTGTTCCATGACTCTCCCTGGCACTGAGGTCACTGACAGGCCTGGATCCTCCCTGTGACCCTTCTTGTAGACAGGCACAACATCAACCAGCCTCCAGTCCAGTGGAACTTCCCCAGTCAAGTTATGGCCTTCCTCTGGACTCATTCCAACAGCTCCATATCTTTCTTATGGTGGGGATTCTCGAACTGGGCACAGGCCCGCAGTAAGGGTCTCGGGGGAGAGGGAGAGCCACCCTCCTCGCCCTCCCAATCCGGCACAGCGAGAGACTCCGCCCCCTCCTGTGTCCCGCCCGCCCCACGCCCTCACTAAATATGGCGGTGGGGAGGTGGGGACGGAAGTGACGCCATCGCTGTGCGCCGGCGGCGCGGGCCCTGGGCGGTGGGGGAGGTGCCGCGAGAGGCAGGTAACGTCCGCGCCGCCGCCTTTGCTCCTGTCTGTCCGTCCTTCCTCCCGCCCCGCGGGGCCGGCGCGGGGTGAGCGGGGGGAGGGGAAAGAGGGAGAAAGGGAGCCGGTGGGAGGGAGGGGAGAGAGCTCTTCCGAGCGCGGCTCCGTGTTGGGGGGGTGGGGATACCGAATGGGGGGCGGCGGTGGGATGGGCTCCCGGTGGGCCCCGCAGGCGGGTCCCGGCGGAGCCGCCGCGGGGGGCTGGCTTTGTCTCTTCTGGGATGAGGTTTAGGTTTCTAATGCCCCCTCGCCCGGTTTCCAAGCTGTAAAACCTGGATGCTCCGTTTGATGCCGCCGGGGAGGGTAGAGAACGTCGGCTTGCGGTCACAGGGGGAAAAAACCGTGACTTTTTAGCTGTAGTATAAATATTAACGTAGTTCTAAATTCTCATATATATTTTTTTCTTTTTTAAAAAAGGATGAGCAGGCTTTTTTAAAATCGTGAGGTGGGCTGCCTCTGGCCTAAAAACAGTCTTTAATACTTTTGGGCCATAGCTATCCAGCTAAGAAATTAATGGGAAAATGTTTGATTTCAAGATATAGTGCTTAAATTCTCCACTTGTATTTTTTACTTATGTAACACAACAGCACAGAACTAGTGAAAATCCTGTATACATTTCAACTTTATATCCGAAATTGGCTTTTACGTGTTTCTTTTTTTCTCATAAAGCACACGGCCTTGTTTGAAATGTGCATCATGTTATGTGAGTGGATGACAGAGGGTTTCTTAGTTCTGGTTTGGTCAGTAAGGCTGGTATTTTTGGAAGTCCAAGCCATAAAATTGCCAGAATGAAACTCAAAAAACAATGCATCAGTTAGCTCGTCAGTTGGTAGTTGGTGGAATTCAGTTCCAAAAGAAAAAACAAACCAGTACCTTTCCAGCTAAAGCAAAGCTTGGAGGAGAATGAGCACAAGCAACTTGAGTTGTTTGTGCAGGAGGATTTGTTTAGACAGAGGCCTGCTCATGTGAGGCAGGTTACTTGCCAGGGACTTCAGCTGAAGCACGCTGCAAGGGTTCTGTAGAGCGTGCCTGAAAAGGGTTATTTCTGTGTATTGTGCATGTGTGCAAATGTTCATACACTTATTTGTACGTGGGTGTCTCTTATCCAACTCATCAGCTGGTAGGTTTGGTTCTGAGTTTGTGTTTAGATATTGTTCTCAAGATGCTACTTTTTCTCTTTTCAGGTTTTTTATTAGGATTTTAGACACCTAGCATGCATTTCTCTGGAGCTGATGTTTTCCTAACGCTTTCAGCTTGGCTTAAAAAGCTACTTCGCTGGAATGTTTTAAAGTGTTAAAATCCCTCTAGGATTTGCCGTTGATATATATCAATTAATTGAAGGAAATACTTCCCTTCTGGCCTCACCAAAGAAATAACTGGAACTATGGATCAGAACAATAGCTTGCCACCCTACGCTCCAGGCTTAGC
Source organism: Piaya cayana (assembly GCA_013389865.1). NCBI lineage: Eukaryota > Metazoa > Chordata > Aves > Cuculiformes > Coccyzidae > Piaya > Piaya cayana. The sequence continues at coordinate 760,117 of WAAB01003915.1, read as the reverse complement.
CTCCCCTCAGGTAAAACCAAATTATTTAATGTACAACTGGGATCTGAATTTCTTTGTGAAAGTGTTTTATGTTTCTTGCATGTAACTTAGTGTGGTTTTTTTTACAGATCTGAAATGTTCTGCTAGGTATAGAATAGTACTAGTATAAAGCAGGATTTTAAACCCATCAGTTTGTATATGCAGTGATATAAAAAAGATGCAGATATATGGAGTTCCTTTAAGCTGAAACATGACTGACAAGTTGGAAGTATTAATTTAATTTTGGTGGTTACCCGTTAAACTAAATTATGCGTAATGGACCGTCACTGTGCTGTGAATGCTTTTGGTAGGAAGGGCACAGGCTTTGTTCAAACAAGTTAAATTGTGGGTCAAAGTTGAGACATGCTTGCAAGGTAGTGAGAAGTGTATCAGCATCACTGGCTGGAGCTGAACAGTGCTAGAGCTGACAGATCCCTAGAGGAAACTTTTCTATCCTATATAGGAGAATTAATTGACAGGTTTTGCTGCAGCTGGTTTGTATATTTAATTATCTTGTAATATAAATGTGTCTTGTATCAAAAGATAATATGCAGATAATCTCCAGACATGGATAAATAATCTGAAAGAATAAACACTCTCTTAGAGTTGCAAGAATTTATTGAGGTGCTTAATTGTCTTGTAAGGGGTAGTTGTCTTAGGTCAGGAGATAACCAGAAGGGAGTCTCCAGACATGGTTGGATAACCTAAAAAAATAAACATTCTTTGGGGACTTAGAGTTCTTTGTCTAAAACTTGTATATGTCCCTACTGCTTTTGTAAGATGGGATGCCTTTTTAGAAGGGTATCTGATTCAGTGCTGAATTGTAAAATAAAAATATTATTGCCTTTGCTTTGAGGACTTTGTCCTTTTCGATATTTTACCAGGGAATAAGTGTTTCTCGCATAATACAAGAACCACATTTCCAAAGGCTTTCTGGTTTTAGTGAGTTACTACTATATGCCTCAAGTTTTATATGATCAGCTTAGGTTGGTTTATTTTTAGATGACTCCTGCGAGCCTTTTCTCTTAATATCAAGATGGAGTCAACAGGATCTGTGGTTTGTGTTTCATGCTTTCTTCTGTAGGGTGCAATGACTCCAGGAATTCCAATTTTTAGCCCAATGATGCCATATGGCACAGGACTGACACCACAGCCTGTCCAGAGCACCAACAGTCTCTCCATCCTGGAGGAACAGCAGCGGCAGCAGCAGCAGCAGCAAGCAGCACAGCAGTCTACATCACAGCAAGCGACACAGGGAACATCTGGCCAAACTCCCCAGCTCTTCCACTCACAGACTCTTACCACGGCTCCTTTACCGGGCACCACACCTCTGTATCCCTCTCCAATGACACCAATGACTCCAATAACTCCTGCAACACCGGCATCGGAGAGCTCTGGGATAGTGCCGCAGCTGCAGTGAGTGTCCCATGTGATAGTGCAACATGTCTGTTCTCAGGCAGCCCTTTAAAGACTTAAGACCACATCAGGAATTGGGTACTGTATTTTGGCGAGAGGGGAGGCCCTGAGGATTTATGAGTCTCCTCTAGCAATATGAGTAATTTTTTCTATTATTTTTAGCATAGCTTCATTACTAAACCACTTAGTAATATGAACAGTTTCTTAGTGATTTGTCAACCACGTATATTTTAAGCATGCCAGTGGAGGATGTTACATGAGTCTTCATTTAGTACTGTTATAACTTTTGCACTTTAGGAATTCATCACGCTTTAGCTTTCAATCAGTCTGGGTTGATAATCTGGAATTTCAAAACACATATACCTGGAAACATTTGTATTTGTAATTTACTGGATACTTGTAACCTGTTCACAGAAAAGCAAACTCTGCATAGAATTTTAGTGGGATATTAAAGCAGAATACAGCAACTTACACAGCTGGAAGGGAATTAAGAGTAGTGGGGAAGGAACTAGTTGCTAGTCTAGGAGCTAGACTTGAGTTGTGCTTGATATTCCATGTTCCCTTCCTAGTTCTTGGCTCTAGCTGAGTTTGTGATAAGGGAAAAGAACCCCTAGAACTAATTCTAGGCTTAGGTGTGAAGTATTTTCCCAGAAAACAAGTTTCCAAGCAAATTTTGCATCTAAGAATTTGTCTTAGGCTTTCTGGAGACCTACTTTCCTATCACCTGGCAAAGGCTTTACTTCCTGGGTAATTCCCACTTTGTCCTGCACCTCTTCACCCTCCTTGAAGGGTATACCAAGGAAAATTTCAGATGATAGTATTGCTGTCTTGTTTTTCCCTCTTTTCAGCAGCTTCCCTGATTGTGCTGGGTACTCTCAGCACCAATATTTCCTGCCAAACTGAAACAGGAGTTCTTCTCTTGAGACTCTTCATAAATGTGTGGCAGATGAGGAATCAGAATCATGTCTTAGGCCATGGTGCCTTGTGAAAGGGTCTTGAGCCAAAACGCTGCTCAGTGTTCTTGTTATTCAAACTCATTTGGATAAATAAATTAAGAAAAAAAAGGCAAAAAATAAAAAAAACCCTCACCAAATAAAATTAATCAATCTTGGCTAAACATGAGAAAGATGCATGAATTGTCTTTTTAATTTATTTCTCTGAACTATCTTCAGGAATATTGTGTCCACGGTGAATCTCGGTTGCAAACTTGACCTAAAAACTATTGCGCTTCGTGCACGAAATGCTGAATATAATCCCAAGGTAAGAAAAATGTGTTGGGAGTTCATCGTATAACAGATACGTCAAAGGCGCGGGTTGTGGGTATGGTTTGCTGAAATGGATTAAAAGATTCTTCCTACTGTAGATGCAGATGTAGTTTAAAAGAATTCTTTAATATACTTAGAACATTCTGTCAAACTAGTAAAAACCATTTTTATACTAATGTAGCTGTGCTTTACACCAGGTTGTAATTTGGTAGATTTAGAAAGAACGTAGCTTGTTTAAGAAGAACCTAAGCAGTAATGTAATGCACTGGTCAAGTTTTCTGCTGTAGAGCTGACCTGTAAAATGCTCACATGGGCTTGTTTGTTCATTGTGTTCAGGAAGTTCCTTTTTCATTTCACTGTGAGATGTCTGGTGGTGAAGTCTCCCAGAAAGAGAAAAGAAGAAAGAATTCAGCTTCTGGACTCCTGCCAGAGTCACAGTTGTTCTGTATACACTGTGGCTTCCTCCACCTGGCTGCTCTTATGGAATTCTTGTGGTTGCAGTGCAGACACTGGGTTTTTACAATCTTGGTTACATTCTGAGCTCCACTCCTACAAGTTGTCCTCCAGCAATCCTGCCATCTCCTTGTTCCTGATGGCTAGGTTTGGTGGAACAGCAGAATGAAATTAACTGTTTTAATTCATGTTGTCTTCTAAGTTACTCGCTGCTTTTTAACAGCAGTTTGTTAAACTGCGGGGTTTGTTTTAGCTCAGAAAAGTTCCAGTAACAGCAGAGAACCTAGAGCATTGAATCAAGAAAATCATGGCACTTCATTTTTCATTTGGGTGGCTTCCCTTGGAAGTGTTATCTTTGCAACTAGAGTAGTTGGGATGCTATTTTTAATAAAAGTTTAGTTGTTGTGTAACTGAATTGACTTGCTTTGGCCAGGATTCAGCTTTCCTGGGGAGTGGTGTGTGGGTGTTTTGGTTTAGTATTTGGATTTTTGCTACAGTTTACCTGAACGCTACTCTCTGTTAAAGCAGACCTGCAGGCATGTGCCAGAACTGTTGCTGTAAGTTTGTATCAGTGATACTGTTACATAAATGCGTGTGAGTAAGATAATTAGCGCAGTAAAAATTTGAGCAGGCTATTGTAACCCTTAAGGTAGGGGTAGGTGACTCTGTAAAAACTTGTGACTAGAATAATCAATGTGAAAAGCTGTTTTCCACAGTGGAGAGAAAGACGGGTTATGTAACACACTCCTGACTTTTAGTCAGTATATTAATCTACCAAGGAAAGATGTTGTTTGGCTGTATTATTTAAGCCATAGTCTGAAAATGTGCTGTTAGATAACCCACGCTCCCACTGCCTTGGTTATTTCAGCAGAACAGGTTATGGGACTGCATGGTGAGCTGGTCCAAGTTAAATATAACAGGCAAACATGGGATTGTGCATGTGCCCACCCACATCAGTTTCTAGTATCTCTTGCACCGAAGAGTTTAAGAGTATTTGGAAATGCAGGTGGAGATTTTGCAGTAGTTAGAATGAAAAGCTACAGCCAACCAGGCTGCTGTGTTCTGCTGTGGTAGGTGAGGTGACTTCTGTTTACAAAGAACTTTGATCTCCAGCTGTTCTGTTTGCTGGTATTGTAACAGGGTCCATTTTTTTAAGACACAAACAAAACTGATCATAAAATATTTGCACCTGGGTAGTCTTTCATCCTACTTATTACAGATCATTTTGAAGATGTGGAAGTTTTGGTTTTTTTAGTTATTTTTGAGATTTGTCTTTATTGCTCTGTTTTAAATGTTAGCATTATTTTTTGTTGCATATACAGTAATGAGAGATGAGCTTAGTAAAAAAAAGAATGCAGTGGTGAATATCCTTATGTCTGACTCTGCCTTTCAGTGTGTGTGTGTGTGTGTTTGAATCTACTTATGATTTAAGAATTTCAAGTAAATTTTGAGTGATCCATAAGTATGTTTGAACTTATTTCTTTGCAGTACAGACTAAATTGTTCTTTAGATTATGCCAATTTAATGTTAATGTAATGTTTACAGCAATATATCACTAACAGTCTCAATGCTCACATTTCAGCGTTTTGCTGCGGTTATTATGAGAATAAGAGAACCACGTACTACTGCACTTATATTCAGCTCTGGAAAAATGGTGTGCACAGGAGCTAAAAGGTGTGTTAAGGCATTACAAGCAAACTAATTCACGCTGTCTTTTCTCTTTTACTATGATGATTTAGAAGTACTATTATTTGTATACAGTATTTGCATATATACAACAGAGTTATACAGATACAACTAAGCTTGCTTCCTTGTTTCAAGTAGAGTAATATAAATTTCTTCATGAAATGTCTTCCATGACAGAAAGGACTTCCTGATGAAAGGGGAAATGGTAGTTCTGTTTCTGAAGCTCTTCCATGCAGTCTGATAAACTCATTTGTGGAGGCTGTTCTATTAGCTTTTTTGGCTTTGCAGTTATCTATATTTTTTTCCTCCTAGTATTTTTAAAGTTTTGGTGACTGTGCACTGGGACTGCCTATACTGTAGTGGCAGAGAAAGAGTGATTATATATTTGAATAGCTTCCTTCATCACAGGCCACGAGCTGCAAGTCTCTGGTCCCTGAAGTCTGATCTGTTCTTAACATGATCATTGAAGCTTAAGAACTGAAAACTAAACATAGGCTTAAATTCCGTGGGCAGGAGAGAAATTCTGCTCTGAAGATGTCCTGTTAAGAATCCAGAAGGAATAAGCTAATGAGCAGAGATGAATGAATATAGCTGTACAGGACACACTTCTTTCTGGTGACAGTTGAAGTTCAAGTTGTCTTTTTCTGTGTTAGGAGCAACCAGATCCTCAGCTGTCTACAAAACTTAAGCAAACTGAGTTGTGCAACGGTGTGTAAGGCCATGCACGTGTGTTTAACCCAGGTTTGAGTGCCTGGGCTGAGTCAAGCAGAGGATTTTGTCAGTTCGCAGTATTCATTTTCAGTAGTAGTTCAAAGTTGTTCTGCAATGAAAACGTAAAACAGTTCTCACGTCTCATTGAGGGACTCAGGTTGATATTTTGTGTGTGAAATATGGGGAGTTATAACTTTGGTTTTTGCATCGAGAACAGTGAGTACAACACTAATGCTGTTCAGGATCCTAGTGCCAAAATTAAGTTATCACTGGTTTTCATGCTCATTTTGGTTGTAAAAAGTTTGCCTGTGTCCTTCCTCTCCCCCTCAAGACCAACAGTTGTTTTTTACCTCTCAGTTATTATATTTGTGGTTTAGTGCTATTTGCTTTAAGTAATACTTAACTGAGGAAATAATATGGATATCCTTTTCTCACTCTAGTGAGGAGCAATCCAGACTGGCAGCAAGAAAATATGCAAGAGTTGTTCAGAAACTTGGTTTTCCTGCAAAATTTTTGGATTTTAAAATTCAGAACATGGTGGGCAGCTGTGATGTGAAATTCCCTATCAGGTTAGAAGGACTGGTACTCACACACCAGCAGTTCAGCAGGTAAAGAAAGGCTTGCTTACATTCTTGGTACATATTGACTATGTTAGAAACGTCTGTTTAGATTATTCCCTTGCACCAGAGGGAAACCTGCATCTTTGTTTTCATTGCTTTCTGCCTTGGGTGTAATTGAGGTTGCCCAATGTGAGCCATCACAATCACCTTTGCTACTGCTCTCTCTGGTTTTCCATAAAGTCTACATCTGTTTTGCCCACTGCTGCAGTCCTGTGGGTGAAAGACTGGAACGTGTGTCTGCAAGCACGTTTTAAACTCTGTCCCTCTCTTCTCTTACAGCTACGAGCCGGAATTGTTTCCTGGCTTAATCTACAGAATGATCAAGCCAAGAATTGTTCTGCTTATTTTTGTTTCAGGAAAGGTGGTTTTAACTGGTAAGTGAAGCCAGTATCTTCTTCCAGTAGTTTAGATCTACATTATGTTACAGAGAGCACACCATGATACCAGAAGTATGTAAGCTGCTAGGTACTTTGCTTTAGAGAAGACAGTACTGAGAAAAAAACTTTAGTAGAGTCTTCTGGGGGTGAGACCATGTGAAGTAAACCATGCATTTGGCTAAATCCATGTAGGCAATGATTGTGAATCCAGATTAAGCATGCAGGTGCCCAGAAAGCAGTAAGAGTGCAGATAACGTTTCTGGCAAAACCTGCAAGTCTCTTTCTGTGTGCTCTGTGTGTGTGTGACAGAGTAAACTGTTCTTTGACAGGTTGGCTGGAGGTTGCTGCCATTCTCCTTTGATACAGCAGCCAAAGAAGGGGAGATACCTCAGCTCTAGGACCTCCCCCACCTCAGACACCCTACCTACACCTTTCCTCTTCCCCTTGTGCCAAGTCTCGCTATGGAGACACTTTTTGCCCGCAGGGAAAAGGAGCGTGTCTCTGCAGTATTGCAAGTGGGGGCTTTGCAGCAGGTTCCATTGCCAGGTCTTGCTCCCCAGTCATTCACACTGTCAAAAAAAAAATCCTGCAGTTAGGCCTTTCTGCAGAAACACCCCACAGGTCTGTGCTTTGTAGTTAGGTCTCCTGCAGAAATTATGCATAGGGAAATCCCATTTACAAGTATAGTATATACACAAAGATACTGCTGGAAGTTTTATCAGAATAAATGTTTATGTGTGCTCTATAGGAAATGTGTATTTTAAAAAAGATTGTAAAAAATTGGTATTTATGGAAATGCACAGGTTTTATACAGTCACATTGAGCTAGATGTTCTAAAAGCTAAAATTAAGTATTTGGCAAAAAGTATAACATATCTCTTTTTCTAGGTGCTAAAGTACGAGCAGAAATCTATGAAGCATTTGAAAACATCTATCCGATTTTAAAGGGATTCAGAAAGACAACGTAACAGTTTCTACATCTCTCAGAAATTGGGGGGAGGGGAGCTATTTTAAAAGGTATTGCGTATGGCACAGCAGTAACAAGAGACGGACTTCGGCAAACTGCAACACCAGGACTTGGACAATTTCCCAGTTAGTGCCTACTTCCCTGATGCTCAAGGGGAACTGTAATATTGGTTATGTCTACTGAGTTACTGTGAGTTGCTTTACTGGGCTGTTCCTGGAGCAGTCCCTCCAAGTTTTATTTATATTCTAGCTTTTAAATAGTTTTAATGCCAGTTCTATTAATAGAAAATCTGTAAGTTGGTTTAAAAGACAAATGCAACTGTGTCACTCAGTGTATAAACCACTTAAATTACCATGTATATATATGTTTTAACTTCCTTCCTTAAGACCATGGTTTTTATAATTTTCAGAACTTAAGCTATCAAATTTTTTCAATTTTAAATTTCTTTGGTGCCAGACACATTCCCTCTTTCCAGTATTAAGCAAGACAATAAATTTATTAATGAAAATGGCTCATTGTACATATATATAATATATACCTTCCTTCTCTTTCCTCCTTTAGCTCCATGTGTACAATAAACCCTCTTTATACAATTATGGGAACTGTTTTAATGAATTTTGAAATGACCCAGCTGGTAGAGTGAATTACATTGAAAATTTAAAAAACAATAAATTAATCTGTTTTTTTCATTAGAATAGGAATTACTGTAAGCCACTTCTTATTTTGGGAGAACCTTAACAATGCTCTGGTTTGCTTACCAGAAGTCATACCCTTGGCAATGTCTAGCTTGAATATTTCTAGTATGTTAAAGCAAAAGAGAACTTGTTAAAGAAGTTTGTGTTAAAGTGTGTCTTGCCTTATGTTCAACAGGTGGGATTTATGCAAGTCTTAAACAGCTACATTTGACTGAATAGGAATAAGAGTTCCCTGCTTAGCATCTAGAATTTCTTTACATTACTACTTTTGTACTTTACAAACTATTGACAGTCTCACTATATTAGTGCTCCTGTAAAATGTCAAAGCCCTTCTGATGAGAGTCAGTATGTACATAAATCTTCCTTCTGAACTGTGCTTGAAGCTTAATGGGCTGAGAACTAAAAATAAACTTTTTTTTTCCTCATCCAGTTATTTTCCAGTAGTAGTAACCTCCTTTCTACGATTTGCACATTCTTTCAAACAGCTCTTATCTAAAACTAACCCAAATATAACTGTGGCCTCTTTATTTGCTAAGTTGGTGTTTCATACCAGACAAAATGAAGTTCTAGCTGGCTTTGGTACTAGGAATCATGGGTGACCTTAATCCTTGGTCTTCTCTACACCTTATAGGGGTGTACACTGGTGTTTCTCGAGGTGTTTTAGTAACTGGTTTCATGGATCCTAGCAGAAAGCTGCAGTTCATGAATGTAGCTTTGCCAGGTCAAGTTCAAGATACCCAAAACACTATGTTACTCTCAGTGTTGCACCACCCTGCTGTGAGGGACTGACCCTTTCTGAGTGCTCTTGAACATAACTGTGGGACTCTCCATGCTTCTGGGGGATCCTGAGCCATTATCACCTTTCCTGCAAAACTCTTAACTTTGCAGGAAAGCTTTAAGTAAATATGGGATGGTTATCAATAAAATCAGTGATGCTGTACTGTACTGACCTAAGATGCTGTTTGCTGTTCTGTGACTTTACCAAGGCTTCAAACTACTTTTTTAGAAATTAAGTTCCATCATTACAAGACAGCTTATATGTAAAGCATTCCCTTCCTGCTCATTAGAGTATTTCCAACAATTTCCTGAATTAATATGATTAAAAAAGCCAACAGTGAGCCATTTCATAAAATCACCTTCAGAATTGCTGGTAAGCAGCCATAAGGAGTCTGAGCATGAGGAAATAGGTAACTGGTAAATCCTATACTAAGATACAGACACACACACACAGAGTCTTTTCTACAAGTGTAGCTACAGGCACAAGGACAGTTAAGCAACTACCACAGTGAATTCAGCATTATGGTTTCACTTTTGCCTCAGCTATAGGGTAGTCACATCAGAAGAATCCCTGCAGATAGCACTTATTACCTCAGTTCTAAAGCAGATAGAACACTTTAATTTTTGTGCATTTTATCTTAAATAACCACTTGACAGAAGGTGCAGCAACTGCCAAGTTAAGATTCAGTACCTTTTGAGAATAAGATTTAAGTTCCACAGTGAAAGACTAAGCAGCTTTATCTTCTGTACATCTGCTAAGCATAAGCACTTAAATGCTTTCGCAGTAGTCTGCTTTTCTCTGTGAAGTAATGGTAATTTTTGAGTAGCACGTGAAAAAAAAATCCTGTCAGACAACAATACAGGTTTTTGAAGTTCAGTCACCAATGAGATACTACCACCAGTCCAAAAATACTTCATCTTTATTTAAACATTCAGAATTGAGATTTAAAGTTAAACTCACTGAATAAATGCCTCTGACTTCGTTACCAAGTTGAAGTAAAAGCTCCTGTGGAGCACACGAAAGAGGCTGCAGTTCTGTTACTGTTACAAGATACCCAGATACTGGTGACTTCAGTTCAATTACCTGTTTGCTAAGTGCACAGATGCACTGAAACAGGTCAAGTATTCTATTTTGATGATTCAGCTTAGTAACTTGATGGAAGTTATGCAGAGCCTGCGGAGAAGTCTTGTTTCCATATGAACTCTTCCAGGTATTCATTTCCATCACCACAGTTGTCAGCGCAAGTGTACACCACCAGTGTTCCCCAGTCAATGCTCTCTCCAAGGCTGTCAACTTTTAGGTGGTTGAGGAGCTGCGGCATTATCTTCAAGGAAAAACAAAGGGTCAGAGGCAGGCCACAGCTCTCTACCCTCTCTCTGTGTCCCTTCACCAAGAAAGGTCCTGCCTTAATTTGTATTCTCTTACATCAAAATCCCAATCAAAATTACTAAGTAATAACAGCAGCTTGCATAAAATAAATCTGGAATTCCCAAAGCAGTGTAGTAGATGCACAGGGAATCAAAGGCATGGCCTTACTTAATTGTACTTACATTATTTGACTAAGCGTTGCCTGATTTGTAAGCCTCGTTCTATCTGAAATTACCTTCATAACAATATTTTGCCTTTGCATAACATTAAGAGTATTTATGATACACATGCTTCTAGCATTCAACATTCTACAGCTGAATACTTTCAGCCAGACACGTTTATATTCATATACTGAAGGCTTTTTTAAAAAACATACAATACTCCTATTTAAGAGATGGTTCCACATTCACAAGTGCACCATTTTCTGGATGCTGCAAATTACAAGGTGGGAACCTACCTTCTGTATGTGAAATTCTTATAGGGGAAAAAGCAGTTACAAAAATTAATAAGGGCTCTTCACAATTTAACATAGTTTGTAGCAACTTCAATGGGCTTGCCCTAATTGCAAGCCAACACCTGTAAAATCAGATCCTATTAAGTCTGAACTACATTACCTATATTAGCTTTAAATTGATTTACGTACCTGGAACTCAAAAATCCTTTTGGCACCACATAAACAATTTGGGATATCTTTTTCTTCAGGAATATTTTCACCTGATACCCAGACTGGGCCTTCTCCTCCTCTGCAGTATCTAATAATCTGAAACAGAGGAAAAGTTTTAAGTTCTTAAGACTCTTCATCTCTGTTCATCATGGGGGTTGGAACTAGATGATCTTTAAGGTCCCTTCCAACCCGAATTATTCTATGACCTCGGTATAAAATTGGTATTTACTGACACAGACAAAGCTGTTAGATGGTGCAGAAAAAACGTCAGTTCCTTTAAGTAATACCCATGGCAAAGCCTTGTCAGTTGCAAATGCAGTATTCTACAGAAGGCAGCCTCTTTGCCTTTTTCTTTTCTTAACTGTTTGAATCATGCAAGTATTCACAGAGCATTTTTTCAGTGATCTAGGGATAAATTGCAATGACCTCTATGTATTTCTCTAAGTAAGGTACCCAAAAATTCTAAGTCAGGTATTTTATAATTCTGAGATGGAGGAAGAGCAGATTGATAATTAGCACACAGAAGCGTACAGAAAATTCAGAAATGCAACCCAGCTTTTTCTGTTTGCAGTGTTGCATCGAAATGCAAAGGGACTGTCCAACATCCAAGGAGGGGGTATTTTCAGGCACGTCCTTTGTTGTTCTGTGACTCCCCAAACATTTATTTAGCAAATCAGGCATTCTCAACAAGAGGACACTTAAGCAGATCAGTCAATTTGGAGGTGGTCAGAGAGGGAGGTGATGCACCTATCCCAAGCAGAGAAGGGAACAGGCTCAGAGCCTCTCACTTTCTGGGTGTGCACTTTAACACTTTAGCTACCAGGTAAAATATTGAAAGAATTTCTTCTTCCTCCACCACTGTCATGGATTTAGGCTTCTTTTCTCTGAATTAAACCAGGAAACATAATTTTGTTTGATAATGTGTCTTTTTTTTAGGCTCTTATGTTAGCAGGAAATAGCATGAGGAGAAATTTTCTTTCAAATGCCTGACATTTGAAAGCCATCATTAAACTTTAAAAAGCCAAACCAACCTCCCCCATGCAGCTGGTGACTGTGACAGAACTCATCTGCAGTTTTGGTTCTGCTAAAAAGGAAAGCCAACAGGGCTGAAGGCTGGGAAAGAGTGTGATGAGTAACCACCTCCTTTGACTAGAACCACTTCACAGGATAGCAGGCCCTTCCCCCCACCATGTTGGTTTCAGTTCCCTGTGCCTTCTCATCCTGACTAATTTCTATTCGAGATAGAGTAGTAGGTGCTAAACTCTTACTTCATCATGAATCAAGTTCTGCATGTAAGGAAGATGAGGGTATGTTGGTGAAGGTGCATGAAGGATGAAGAGGCATCCCCATTGCCATTTCTAACTGTAGGTACAAAAGGCAGTGGAATGTTTTGCAAGTGCAGCAGGATGCTGTGCTAGAGCCCAGGAGTTCTATGGCTGCCCCATCTTCTGACCTGCTCTGGTTCGGCAGCTACTCTCTCTTTAAACTTCTGGAAGACCTTGTCTTCTTCAGTTTCATGTTTTGCCATTGCTTCCAATGTCTCTTCATCTAAGGACTGAAATGCTTCACCTAAGCAAGAGAAAGAAAAAACCCAAAGATTACAGGCTAATGCAAGACAGACAAAAAATAAAAAACAATCCTGCACCTGTAAGTGCAATTCCCAGTAAGCATCCCTCTAAGACATTTTTTTCTTTTCGTGATATATAAAGACTCAAGTCACATGCAGATCTGTTTATCAGTTTCAGCTACATTTAAAACATACACATCAGTACTGGCACACTGGAAAGGGAAGGAATTAAGCTACCAAAGTTTACAGCTCCCAGAGGGTATCGCTGGGGCTGCTGAACCTTCAGGATGGGACATCTGAAAAAGGCCACTCATGCCATGGGTGTGTCAGACTTCAGTTTCTAGCACTGAAGAGTATCTGTTACACTCCCTCCTTCACATCAATGTAGGTCACTCTGGAGACAGCATTTGATCACAGGAAGAGACAGCTAGGAACCCAGCAGCCTTCCCTTCTAACACCATGATCTCTCCCCCCGGAGTGTGCAAGGCTGGTATGGCAAACTGCAAACAAGCCACAAATTTGGGGTGGAAAGCCAGGGAAGGGGTCTGTACTTGACCTGCTTAATTAAAGGTCAATTAAGATAGCCTCATGATGGGTTTTTTGCTAGTAATAGACAAGGAAATTTGTTAACTATTTTCTATACATTAAGACAAATTGAACCATGTCAAGCTGAGACCAACTCAATCTCCTGATTCCAACAGTATCTGGCAGCAAATACTCAGGGCCCCCTTTTTCTCACTGGAGTTTTTTACCTGCGGGAAGCACACAGAGATACAGTGTAACACGTCCTCTTCCACAGCTCATAGGGCTGGGGCTTAGCAAGTCTCTCCTGAAAGCAATTTATATTACAGGATGTATACAAGAAACCTTGTATCACAAATGACTGTAGATTTAGCCTCTGGTCACCAGTAAACAATAAACAGTTAGAAAACCACAGTATTTTGTATTTTAACAATGTAACACATGCTTCATTAAGAATAAATACATATAGCACCTTGCTACTTACCTGCACTGTTTGAAACTCCAAGTTCTTGTTCTTTCGGGTCCTTTGATGCATCTACACCTCCTTGTTCATCGATGGGATCAATGCTGCTGTCAGCAGGAGACTCTGGTTCCTCGGGTTCTATCAAAATTTCATATTCTGGAAAAAGGAATTCGTTATGCTCTGGAATTGCATCCGCCGAGTCATCTACAAAACAGAAAACAGTTATCATCACTTCACAACGTCATCTCATGTGTCACATCCTTCTCCCCCAAAGCCACACAGCAAACCATGTAACAAAAAATACAGCACAAACATTGCACGAACAAGGATTTAGATCATGGCCAGACCTCATTGAAAGATAAGATTTTCTATTAAAGACGCTAGAAAACTGCAACAGGTGATGCATTGCTCTGGAACTTTGTAAATCTAGGAGACACAGATGACAGACTAAATAGTGTCAGCAGCTGCATTTTAAAAATAGAGTTTGACAGCTCTGTGCATACCTCATTCTGACCAGTGTATGCACACAAGTCAAGTGTGCACTGGGTGCACACCTGAGGCTATACAAATTTTTCTTATTTTTCCTTTTCATACTGTCAGAGAGTAGTTTCCCCAAACACATCAAATATACCTTCAGTATGATGGTATTAACTACGTGTTTGTATGTTTCAGGCTTCCACTGTTTCAATTAAGCATTTCAAATGTCTGACCCATAATCTCATTCACACAAATCCACTTTTTATCACAGAATGGTTTGGGCTGGAAGGAACCCTTACAGGTCATCCAGTCCAACTGCCAGGGATGGGGAACTGGACTGAGGACACCTTCAATTCTATCGGGTGGCCGAGAGCTCCATCCAACCTGACCTTGAATGTTTCCAGTGATGGGGCCTCCACTACCTCCTGGGAAATCGATTCCACTGTTTCACCAACCCCACTGTAAAAAATTTCTTCCTCACATCCAATCTAAGTCTGTCCTCCCCTAGTTTAAAACTGCTACTAAAACCCGTTTATGTTCTGCTTATTTCCACTTTCTACAATGTTTTGGGGACCAGTGTCCCACAACACACAACAGGAGACTGATCACACACACCAAGTTTTGTTGCCCCATTATTAATGCACTTCTTCTGAAGACTGAAAAAATACTCTGTGCTTGTCCTTTTAACAACCAGCAAATAAACAAACGAGACATTGGGAGAGAGGATGGATTCAGAAAAGGGCCTCTAAATAAGCACTCTTTTAGCTTATCGACCATCACAGGGTATCCCAAGAAGGCATCACCTTGTATGCACGTTTAAACCTTATGAACGAGCTATCTTAAAAGTATCCTGCAGAGGGGAAAAAATGGTCTACATCCTTCCAGCTTTTTATGACAGAAGGCTAATTTGTTAGCTTTCCAGAGCAACAAAGCCACTGCAGTAAGCACCTAACGGGGAAAAGAGAATCCGAGAGAACGACTGATGTTCCCTTATGAACCGCCGACAAGGCCAGCCACCAGCTTCTCCTCTCCCAGTTCCGCGGGCCCACCCAGCGCGATCCCCGCTGCCCACAGCGCCGAACCCACCTGCGCCAGGTGCCTGCCCGCAGGCCCGTCGGTGCCCGCCGCCGCGCCAGTCCAGCGCCTGGTGCTCGGGGCCGCAGTAGGCGGCGCGGCGGCAGCGGCCGCAGACACGGGGCCCCAGGCAGCCGCAGACGCGGCAGAGCGCGGCGCCGCCGCGGAGC
>WAAB01003915.1:635642-744811 GCA_013389865.1 Piaya cayana | reverse complement strand
CGGGCGGGCGGGGGCGCGGCGGGGCCCGGCGGCGGCTCCTCCGGAGGCGGCTCCGAGGGGTACGTGTCGTTCCGCCGCGGCAGCTGGTTCCGAAACGCTGCGGGCGAGAGGCAGCGGTCAGCGGGGAGCGGCGGCCCCGGCCCCGGCCCCTCTCCCCCACCCCTTGACCCCGCACCTCACCGCGCAGCGGCCCCCGCGGGCCCGGGAGGCGGTAGCAGGCGGCGCCGCGGCAGGCGAAGACGAAGAGGGTGCGGTGGAAGGCGTCGGGGCGGGCGGGCAGCGGCGCGTACAGCTGCAGCAGCAAGGCCAGGGGCTGCCGGCAGCGCTCGCAGCGCAGGGCAGCGGGACCCGGCAACCCGGCCTCGCCCAGCCACGCCGGCCTCCCCCCGACCTTGCTGGGGAAGTAGGCGCTGCGCAGCCGCCAGGCCCCCGCGGGACCCGCCGACTCCGCGAAGCCCAGCTCCACGCCGGACGCCATACTTCCTGCTTCTGCCGGAAGCTCCCGTCTCACCCCGCCCACAATGGCCGCCGCCGGAAGCTCCCGCCCCCACGTGCCAGGGAGGAAGTGGCCACCCCCAACGGCCGCCCCGTCGCCTCAGGAAGCAGAGGCGGGAAGGGCGAACGCGAAGCCAGAACGGGCATCATGGGGAAAAGAGTAACAGACACGTTAAGGACGCTGTTTTAATTCCATTTTTTACAGATAACATCCACGGAGTAATGAAAAAAAGCCATTCGCCTTAAAAAGAACCAGCCCCACGCCGTCAGCATTTCTGGTTGTTGCCCAAGATGAGGTTTGTGCTCTTGGTTCCGAAGGGCCCTACCTTACGCTTCACTAGCCACCACCGCACTGCCCCAAGGGTTAACTTGAACAACAAGTCTTCTCATTACCTTCTACATTTTCTCATCCATGGAATCCTGAAACCAGTCACATTCCTTGTTTTGAGGCTAGAAAAATGTGTTCAAGCAGCCATTACTGTGCACATCTCTTTAAATATTTAGTGACAACCAAAAAAAATATATACAATGTTTAATCTGTTTTAAAAAACAAAACGCGGTGGGGATACAAATACAGCACTGACTCTGGGTGGCAGCAGTTTCTGAGCACAATGGAAAGCTGCCCTGCTGAAGAAGCCTCTCCCTCTGTTCCTCAGGGCAACCCTGGCTGCTCCTGCCCCCAGACACCAGCTTCATGGAGGTCAGTGTCCTCAGCAGGTGCTGACATCCAGGTACGGCATCAGGAACCACTCAGAGTCGTGCAGCCATGGGTTTCTGTACAGGTATCCTAGCATCTAAAAGAAAAAGTAAACACCGTCACTGCTGTTATCGCCACTCCGTGGAACTACTTTTTGCTTTATTTTCCTTGACTAGGCTACCGGGTTGTACAGTATTTTGGATAAAAGAATAGATTCAAACCTGCAGTCAATCACATAGGCAAAAGTATTGTTAAAAAAAAAAGAAACCATTAAGATTTTTATACAGATAAATCTGAAGAACTGTTAGAGAAAAACCACTACATTTAATGTATGCTCATTCTCCAAATTTATTAGCAACTTGAGAAGCTCTCTTCAAATTAGAGATCACTCAAAACACTTACCAAACATGTCCAGGATTTTATTAACAGCCTCTTGATTTACATTGTAACTGAATCCGCTGGACCTACAGTTTAAAGAAAAAAAACCCTTGTTTTTTTTCAATGGATAGTTCTTATTCCAGTAATTTCTATACAAACAATCCGAGTTAAACATTTCCATAATTTCATCGTATTTTTCATCCTACTGGCATGCATATCAATTTTAAGGGCACAGCAGACTTTTAAGCAGATCATGCTCAAGGACAGTAGTTATGGTTTCATTATCCGTCCTCTTGTTCACAGTCCCTATCTCTCTCTTCCCTTGAGTTTTTATTACAGACAACTGCAGAAAGAGAACATTTGTCTGTTTTCAGTTATATGATTTTCAAGACTATCTTCCTGAACCTGAATCAAGTCTTCAGCTGATGTCAAATTCTGCAGCACTCAATCAATTTATTCCATTTACCTGAAAGGGAAATTTAACTGTAGACACCAATTTAGCTAAGTAAATAGGTGTCCAGACCTATTTGGGAGGGGAAATAACACAGTATTTTGTGGGCTTTCCAAGAGCACTACAAACCTTAACCAATTCATTTCCTTAACAAGAAACATAAAATAACTCAGGGTCATCAGTTGCCAACTATGTTCTGTGAACAACATGGGGATTTGTTAAAAATGAGCAGGAATGTTCTATTTGCATATCAAAGCCTTGGGAGAAACTTTAAAAACCAAATGGGCTTGGAACCCAGAAGCAGCCCACTAGTGTTTAATGAATTCTGTTGCTGGGTCCCACAGGAGCATCTGAACTATAAAGGTGTTGCATCCAAACTGGGTCTCCATTGCAGAATTAGTCTCTTACAGAGCAGGTGCTTCTACAAGGTGTAGAGAAAGGAACTACCTGGGTCCTTACCACAACTCAGGTAAAGCCAACCAACCAGCCAACTGGTGCTTGGGCAGCTGGGGTTCTGCCCGCTTCACACTAATAGCTCAGCCATTATGAATTGCTAGTAAGACCACACACTGACTTCTACACACCAAAAAGCCAACATTAACTTACATTTTCTTCTTCTTCACTGCACCTAGTTGCACAAGAGCTGCTAAGGCATTTTTCTGCATGTCAGAAGACAGTGCTTCATAACACTGCGTAATCTCTACAGAGAAAGCAGAAACACAAAAGTTTTAGTGCTGTCCATTAACAGGCTACACTCGTAAAATCACATTGTGTAACAGCTGTACACACCCTTCTCAAGAAGCTGAAAAACAAAGTTGCGGACTCCAGGTATAAACTGCTTCTCAGTAAAGGCTTCTTTTGTTTCCTTTGAGAGGTATCTGAAAATTAACTAACATATATAAACAAAATTAGCACTTTTTTCCATTTGATTATCAGCTTGTTCTGAATTACAGACAGACATGTCCTTATACGGAAGTAATACTGTTACACATTGATAAGTATAGGAGCACTCCTCAAAAGGTATGATTACATAAAGCACCTGAAAATTTTATTACTTTCTAATGGGCATGAGACATCTAATATTAAAATAAGATTCAGTATTGCTGTAATAGTTACCTTAGACATTAATTTCACATTCCTGTTCTCACAATCAACAACGGGATACATTTTTTTTAAAGCAAAACCTGTTTTACAGATGGGAAAAACTATGTGAATCAGTACAGTTCAGCCCAAGCCATACACCAGATCATTAACAGATCCCACTAGGCTTGAAACATCTACATTCCCAGCAATGTTATGCTGAAAAACCTGAGATCTAAGCCTCTTGGTTTTGTATACGTTGCTTACTACAGAGACGTAAATATTAGACTGATTAAAAGCTTGGATACCCAAAGAATTTGAAGAGATAAGAATGCAATTAACAACTCCCCACAAAAGCTATCAGTTATCAGACACAAACTCATTTCCACATCTGTCAGGACAGCCCACATAAAATGAATTAAGCAAGAGATTCTCATAAGGAACAGCAATGAACCTAGTAGCAGCACACTCCCAGTTAAGCCTGTAAACCCACAAGAGGCCATCACATTACAGGGTGGTTACTGCTTTAGTCAATTGGAAAAGTCTGAGCCAAAGGCTGAAATTGAGATCCTGGGTGGTAGTTAAGATATTTATTACTGTTATTTCTCAACTCTTGCACTCCCCAGCTATGAAAACATTATTTATACTGCAGAAGTATCCCAGCTCCTCTTATCTAAAACACAGAAGTAAAAAGATAATTTTCTGAAAAGCCACATACCCGATAGCCTTCCACAAAGGGTCTGAACATAGCTGACAGGAAAGATACTATAACATTTCCTTTGTCGGTAGGGTAGATTTCCTGTTGATTTGTTTGAATGGCATCACATTTTGTAAGTAGAAAGCATCCTTCCTCAAAATCCTGGGAGAGGGAAGCATAACTGAAATTTTAACATCTACATTAAGTGCAGCTACCTTTCCCCACAAAATCAACATACAAAACAGGACACCATTTCCATTTCTGAACTCAGTTTTCAAGAGACTCAAACCAAAATTTCCCTATATATCAGAAATACCCTTATAAAAAGCAGTGGGAACATGATCTTAAACACAGCAGTAGCTGGATGCACAACAGGCCTAGAAGCAAAGAAAGCACCTGTGGCTGCTATTTTAACAACCACCTGAGCTCCCTCAGGATTTCGTCAGAATAGGGTCAGGTTGTCTTGGTTTAGGGTTATTTATTTATTTGGGTTTTTGTAAGTCAAGGTTTGCCTTTATCTCTCATCCACTGTTTATGATAAAGGATAACATAGGATCACTGACCTGCCCTCCTACAAGAGGCAATACAATGGTCCAGAGTTACAAATTATGGAAATGTCAATGGTAAAACCATTTTACTGCCAATTATCCACAGGGATGAGGGGGGAAGACACAGGACACACACACAGAACACAAGGGGACAGGACACAGAAGAGATATGAACAACTAGAGAGGTGAGCTGCTAAGAGATCCCTTAACATTTTAGCAACTCTTTCATTTGACAAAGTAAAGTCAATCACAGCCAGCCACCTTACTATTCCATGCTTGGTTTTGGTACTTAAAAATAAGCTGCAAGAGGCAACAATTGCTAACAATAAAACCTAAACATAACGGAGCCAACTGGTCTTTAAAAAAGGCCTAATTCTCTTCTATATAAAAATCTATGAGATTTTAAAATAGTCACAAGTCTTAAACATTCTTGAGCATTTGTTTTTTTAATACAGGAAAGATCACAAATATCACCATCAGATACTTGGCCTTAGCACTGATAAAAATCAAACTAAATCAGTTTTAAATCCAAATAGAAACCACACGTGGACTTACCAGTTTATATTAGGTATGACGCTGAACCAGTTGTTTTACTAATAAACTTGTGCACACCTGCACTTCAAGCTGGCTGGACTTCAGCCAGCTCCAGCCCAGCAGGATGTGTACAAACTGACACAGCAAGTCCTGCAGAGAGCTAAGTGGTGCCTGCAGTTTTCACAGCTTGCCTGCATCCAGCTGTGTTAGGAGAGCAAGCAGACACACTGAGCCCTGTGATGAGGCAGTATGCAGGAACAATAGTGCCTTTGAGTAATGGTTATATGGGGTGGGGGTGCGAAACGAGGGGAAGCTCTTCTCAAGCAAGTAGGATGCAATTACAGTTTCCGTAAGACTCTCATGAGGGACACTGTCATGCCATTAGGAAAGTTCTCACTTCAAAAATCTTCACAGGCTGCATCATCTCAATTCTGTGGAAGATTTTGGCTGCAGAAGTTTAACTCAGGCCTGATTATAAGCACTTCCCTCATAGCGCTCACCACGTACTATCTGAATCTACACAAGATAAATGCTAGTAATAAAGTACTTACAGGGCTAAATAATGAACCATCAAAATACAAAAAAAACCCCACCACAACCCATTTACTTATGCACAGGAATATTGAAGCTTTCATTGTTCAAGGTCTAAAAGGAACATTAGCCGTTGTATGAACACTACAGAGTAGATACCGCCACACTGTGCAGTCAAGAAAAGCTGGGTGCAGAGGTGAACTTGAACAGATGAGGCACTGGGTGTTGGCACAGTCCCATGGCAGCCTGACACCACAGACCACATAGCAGGGAGCTACACACCTGAGCACAGCTGCCCTCAGAGAAGCATAATCAAAGGACAACAGGTACCCTAAATATAGAATGGCATACTCTATTTGCCAAAGATAACAAAGACATACAATGGTTGATCATTAATTGGGATAACACCTATAGTCTAACTTTCTGAAAGAGCAGCAGTGCCCCACTGCTACTCAATCTGCAAGAGCTCTTAGGAAAAATATCCTGGTGCACCCTCAATGTGAATTCCTGGTTTGTTTCTGTGCTGACAGAATACACCCACTCTGTGACAGAATTCAACTAAATCTACGTTATCACATTTTTCTTCACAGCCTAAGGTCTGTTCCTTAACTACACACAAAGAAGACAGTATTTACACTTCATCTGAAAGACTGCTTTACACCTATTTTTATATTCATGCTGGAAGACCAGTAGGCTTTATGCTAAAAAAGCCAACTTCTGCTACAGTTAATTTTACTAGTTCAGAATTGGGAAATTCCAGGATTTTTAGTTTTTTACTGGAGGGAGGTGGAGGGAAAGATTGCATATGCAGCCCTGTGCACAATGTTGTGCGACTACTCAAATGACTACTGACACTCTGACCCCATTTTAAATTCTCAATCACACTACAGATTAAGTTGATATCATTGTATGTGTTTATCACAAAGCACTTATTTGGCAAAGCCCTGAAATTAGACGCTCTTTTATAGGTGGCTGTGTTATTGACTACCAGCATTTTGGTATAAAGGATATTTTTACCTTCAATGAAATGCCAGGAAAGAAGATGAACTCATCAGAAAAAACATCTCTCAAGAAGCAGAAGCAACTATAGACTTCCTCTGAAAAAGATATTGTAAAGTACTGTTGTTTAAATAATTTTAAACATGTAAGTGAAAAGTCATTTACTCCTTATTTTAGAGGGAGTACCTACTTAGAATAATTTGGACTTTACATTATAAGCATGCATACACATACAGCAGAAACTACCACAACAAAAAAGCAAGTACTCACAGCACTTGAAACAAGTGTTACTAAAAGGAAAGAGCCATAGCTTCTCTGAACGTGCACTAAATAGATTTGTGCAGTATCTGATGATATAAGGTATGCATTCTGAAAAGTTCCTTTAATAGTCTAGCACTGTAAAACACTGAAATACTTCAGGAACAGCAGTGGGAAAAGAAGAAACACTGAGAAATGGATGCATTGTGTTCAAGTGTGTTCTGCTAAATGCCAACAAAATAAGACACTTGGGAACTGGGACCATATCATCTTAACCCTGCCCTCTCAGCAGAACATATCTACTTTCAAAAGTATCAAAGGGTAAATAAAAATGGCAAGCAAAATACCCCTGTCCCGTCCCAACACATCTGCCTTATACTGTGGGATCTTATCCAGAGTATAATGTTCTCAAGTAGCTCCCACTAGCAATCACAGGAACTTCATGCTTTTCTAACAGCTGACAACACAATGGAGAAAGCCAGTGGGTTCTCAGAGCTACCCAAACATACCTTTTCTAAAGCTGCGTGTCATCTGCAAGGCAACTGCCACCAGAGATGGACGCACAAACACGTTCAGCAGCTGGTTTCTGTAGGTGGCACACATGAGGATGGCCAGAGCACGCTTAAAGACGATTTCCCCTACAGCTCCATCTTCCACTCCTTTGTCATTCAGGACCACATGGCCATCGATAAGGCGAGCAACGTTGGAATGCAGGGTGAGGCCAGCCATGACTGCTTTTTTGGCACACAAGTTATCTAGCAAAAAACCGCAACACTCAGGAGGATGCAAAAGGAAACACAACTCTAGTGAAACAGCCTAAAAGGCACCAGTATTTCATTACGTTTTACCACCAAAGACCAATTATTAGACCAATCATTCGGTCAGAGAGTTGCTCTAAAAATAACCTCTACCAGGAACTGGCAAACCTGGGCATAGTTTGAGATGGAAAGAACAAACGTCAAATATTTCTGTAATTAAAGCACTTTGATTTTTTCCACTTGCTAACAATGACAAATACTTCCTTTGTCTCTGGAAGAAGTATTCTGAGTCTTCAAATAAAAGAGGCTAGATCTGTTTGATGGATGCACTCATAAATCAGGAAACAGAGATCATATTTTTGCTTAGGCATTTCTGACACCACAAGTGTTGAATCAGATGTACAAGTCACTATGTGGTTTTTTTTCTCCCAACTCTCACATACTTGTATAAGGAAGGCCACATCCCAAATTAAGTTTAAAGAAATCCTAACGGAAGTATCATTACACAATACACCTGCTCAAAGAGAAATCAGACTACTTAAACCCAAATCCCTTCCTGTTTCGTAAGATAACCCTTTTAAAATGCCTAAAGCAACAAGTGTGTGGCTTTGTTTTCTCATTTAAACAATAAAGTTCTTAGAAGGCAGGCATGAATTTCACAAACCTGTGGGCTGTGGTCAAACTTTTTTGTCAGTGTGACACACCACAAACTTTACTCAGATAAAGACCGGCACATTCACTTTTTTTAGAATAGCTTACAGTTTAAACATTACCAAAAACATTCCGTGCATCAAATGCAAACTCTGGCAAGCAGGGAAAGAAGCAATAAAAACTTCTTACTGAACACTAAAATACACTTTACATGTCCTCAAGCATATCAAATCAATATAGCCTCTGACAGAAAATCAATTTCATATTCTTTCCCCTTAATATAGATCTTGCATAGCATCTCCTTGAATCTTACTCGCTCCTTCAGCCTATTTTGTCCCACTTCTGCTAAAGCTCCCAAGTTTCTCAATGCAATAAGAAGGAGAAGCCTGAGCACGTAATTGTGCAGTTCCTGTTTCTAATATAAGATTTCAAACAGCCAAAACCAATGTTCTGCCTGTAACAACAATACAGCATGACAAAGGCAGAAATAACTAGCTGTTTGGAGACGGAAGAATGGACAGGCTACACTAGTTGCTGACTTGGTACCGTTGCCAAATTAGCCTTTAAAATATATTTATTCTTTCAAATTATTGAGCTCAAAACAACACAACAAACCCTGTTTCTATGCAACTGATGCCTACAGCAGGGCCAGCACACTCCCAACAGAACCTGTTCAGCTGTTGTATTCCTCTGTTTCATTGCCATGCTTATTTGCAGTTCTCTGACTATATCACAATTCTACTAAAGCAAAAGTTTATTAATTTCTCCAAAGAAAATAAACAAAATAAATAAGCAAACTTGAATGCAGTATTTTTCAGTTTACTGTGCAGTAAGATTATCTAAATTATGTTTAAATATCACCAAGAAATTCTTTGGTTTAGCAGTCCGGCAGGAGCAGACCTTGTCTGCATTCACTGCAGGCTTCTGAAAGGAGAAGTGGTTTTGTTGCATAGATGGTAGAGTTCTGTTATAACTGTAGCCTGTTCCTATGTCCTTACTGCAGTAGTGAAAACAATTCTTGATTATACATGACTACTAAAGCAAAGATTCATACTTTAATCTATGTACACTGAAAGGTAAATACACTTGCATTACACATTATTTCTTCTTTGCTAGCTTTAGCATTTATGTCCTGAGGCTCCAAAATTAATTACCAGAGTCATCTTGGCTCACTGAGAGAAGTTTAAAATAACATGCAGGAAGACTGGAAGGATAATCAACATTTCAGCAGCTAATATATACGTATACATTATATATAAGAGCATGCGTGTGTGTGTAAATATATTTTAAAAAACCCCACCAAAGAAGCCTTTGCCCCAAAAGCCATCACTGGTTCTGGGGATAAAAAGAAATTTAAAAATAAAGAGCTATATAAAAACCTATAGCTTTGATGTTCTTCCATGCATTTGTTTCTGCCAGTTCTTTGCCAGAGTAACAACTCATAGTATAATCAATATCAAGCAATATACATAGCATTACACCAAGTTAAGCGCTGCATATCAGGTAACTGCCTGTGATGTACACAGGGTTCAGAAAGACAGATGCTAAGCAAATCTCAGTACTCCAATACAAGCACCTTACACTTTCCCCCTCATTCCACATTTCAGGAAATACCAGTAAAGTATCAGTTCTGCCTCCACCTAACTGTTTTTCAGAGTAGTGTCTTCTATAACCTAAGCCAAAACCTGCAAGGTTTTAGACCATTTTTAGCATATCCCAAAATTAATTTAGGTCTCTGAGGAAAACATGCTGTAAAGTTGTCACCATACACTGCTTCCACAGAAATACAATTTATTCTTCATAAGCAACAAAAGGAATTCTCTGCATACCAGGCCATTCAATGAATCCTCCAAAAGTCTGTGTTAAGCCTTTAAGCCACAGGGTCTTTTCTATTAGAAGTTCAAATTCCATGGCTGGCAAATTCTGGAGCAGGACAGCAGCAGCTAGCACCCACGGGCTCAAAACCATGTTTTCTATTTGCAGGAGCTCCATTTTATAAGCTACGTCACTGACAAATTCTTGGATATCCTCAGATGGCTTTTGGGGAAGATGCCTGAAAAGAACAACGTAGTTCAAGGTAAAGAGTTCCAATGCCTGCAATATATATCACACCCTTCCTTATTTCTCCTGTAATGCTCCCAGGTCCATAACTACTTTATAGGCCCTAACATGTGGAGGGAAATTCTATCTATGGGCTATGTGGAACAGAAGTATAAACCAAGACATCAGTAGCTTCACAATAGTACTTGAAACACAGAACTCTGTATTGATGCTGTGCACTTGCTATCTTCCAAAAAATTCAAAAGCATTATGTTTTACATAACAAAATGCAAATGTTACCCAATGCAGTCATAGCTACAGCTTCCTGGTACACTATTATGCAGCAGTTTGCAGTAACAGAGCAAGAAAGAAGAGAAAGGTGGAACTTTTAAGCAACAAACCCCACAAATTCTCAGGAAAGAGAGCTCTGCCTGGCTCATATGTCAACATTAACTTTAAAAATGGCATATTCTCAACACAGTACAAAGCTATGCAAGTAACAACCTGTCTCAGAAACACCCTATCACAAGTAGGATAATCCCATTGTTCAGACAAAACAGTCTAAGCTGTCTAAGTAGGCAGATGGAGGGAAGGCAAGATAAGCTGAAAACAAAGTACAAGGGAACATCTTAATTATTTTATGGAAGTGAGGACTAAACAAATGCTCCTTCTGTGCATAAGCCATGGAAAGACTGGATACCTGGGAACCAAATTGTATGGGCACCGATTGATCCTCCCAGATGCCAAGGTTCTAAGTGATACTGGCTGGCCAATGTAGATGTGTATGGTACCAAAATTGTCACTGAGGATTCTTCTGGCTTTTAACAAACCCTAAGAAAATGGGAAAAGCAAAACCGAATTTTGGTGCTACAGGATGTGTATATATCCACCTGTGTTCTGTTTGTAAGGAATTTACATACAGATGTAGACTCTTTGGGCTTTGGGACTCCTAGGAGTTCATATGCATAGAGAGATTCTTCTAATATCCTCTCATAGCTGATGCTGATGGGAACAAGGTAGGTGTCAAAGACTTCACGTTTGAAAAATGGTTCCATCACAATGCTAAGAAGACCTATACATTGAAGAAAGACAGAAGGCAAAAAAAAAAAAGTTAAATACTTCTCTTTTTCAGGGAGGGAAAAGCAACTGCAATTTAACTTTGAAAAAGCTATCTTTACATTTTAAAAACTGTTAGTAAGCATGCACTGTGCTTGTTCTCACTTCAAGCAAGCAGAGGCACACGACAATGTCCAAGCTTTAAAACAGAAAGTAAATACATTTGGATAGCTATTTGTGCTCTTTTTTGGCAGCACTGCTCTGTACTCGCATAGCATTCCTTCTAAAGATTTCCCATTACTTTTACATTTAGCTTATAATATTCCTCTGCTGGTCAAGGGACATCTATTTTCTAGAAAGAAAAGGGTGAAGAGTGATGCAGTTAATTTTGCAATGGGGCCAAGGAAGAGAAAGCAGGAGAGTGCAAGAGACATGTATTGCCAATCTTTGTATGGTCTTGGCCAACCATGGTGTTTTCTGCTACTCTGACGGACTTCATCAATTTCCCACCACTTTAACATGCCTTCCTGTATGAAGAACTTACAAAACACAGATGCTATCGTGAACACCAATAATCTTTAAAAGTTTTAAGTTTTCAACAAACCTACCAAACTTCGGAGTCAGAGTCTTGGCGGTGCGGCTTCTAGTCCCTTCAAGAAAAAATTCAACTGGGGCATAGCCACTCTTCAAAAGTAAAACAAAAAATAAAGCTGGTCAGAATAAATACTTAAATTTTAAGTTTTTGTTTGTTTATTTTTTAATGGAAGCTATGCATGTCTAACTTCAGTCATCTCTAAGCTTGTATTCACCACATCATATAGTTAAATTAATGAAAATATTGCATCTGGCATGAGATATGGCACATGATCCAGGGTGACTAATGTGCAGCAATTTGTTTACCACCTACTGCTGAACTACAACAGCATGAGAGTGTATGCATGTTCTTTAGCTACAGCAGTTCTGCGGCAAAACATTTAATCAGATCACAGTGAAGATTTTCAATCACATAGCTATAACATTGTACAATCATTGCAACAAAGTACTTCTTAAGCACACATTTTGAGAGTTCAGTAATTTATTTACCCTTAACATTGTTTTTACGTATTCAGCAAACACTGCCCAGTAGAGTTTGTTCCCACCGAAGGAACGTCGCATAAAAAAGGCCCCTCCCCTTCGTAACAGCTCACCAACTATTTTCATTCCTAGGAAATCTGAAAAATAATCAAACAAGAAACAAAACCTCACACACAAAACTTACAATTATCAGTCAGCAGAATCAACTACCTTCTCTAGTACAGTGATTCAATTACCAGAGTAAAGAAGATTTCTTTCAGAGAATTCTATTGCTGCAAATACCTTTATTTGCTTTTATGCTGTCTAGTAAGACTTAATATATACACATGTGGCACATTATGATATGATTTTGATCTTTGTTTTGTAAGCAGCATTCACTTAGAGCAATTTATTTCCATAAGTCAGATGGACAGATTTCACCCATAATAAAGACTACGTTTTTGAAGTACATCTTCTCACTTATCTTCAGAAAGATCAGTTACCACTGAATGTATCCTAAAAGACATAAAAATTAACTGACTGGTTTCACCATATTATACCTTTTATGATCCTGACTCAAAACTTTGGGAGAGACACACCAAACCAGCTAATTATTTTCTGTTGTTTTCTAGTTTTATGCAATTACACTTAACTTGTCAAAACCAGGAAACACAATGTTAACAGATTTATTAGGGAAGCATTTAAGAGTCTATGCAGCAGGTGGCCATGTGACACTTCAACCTTCTTGCCACCTCAAACCATGAAATCCTTGAGAACAGACATTCACTCTATAAAATAAATTCACATTTCCAGCTGCAGCACTGACAACAATTGCCTTGAAGACAGAATCACAGAATCATTTAGGTTGGAAAAGAATTTATGATCATCGAGTCCAACTGAGCACTGCCAACTCCATCATTAGACCACGTTCCTAAGCACCACACCTACAGGGATGGTAACTCAACTACTTCCCTGGGTAGCCTGTTCCCATGCTAGACAACCTCCCTTGATGCAACTTGAGGCCACTCCCTCTCATTCAATCACTTGCCAGTTGGAGAAGAGACCAACACCCACCTCACTACAATCCCCTTTCAGGTAGTTGTAGACAGGGATAAGGTCTCCCCTCAAGCTCCTTTTCTCCAGGCAAAACAACCTCAGTTCCCTCAGCCACTCATCACGAGACTTGTGCTCCAGACCCTTCAACAGCTTCACTGTACTTCCTCACCCACACTCTAGGACCTCAATGTCTTTCTTGTAATGAGGGACCCAAAACTGAACACAGTATTCGAGGTTTGGCCTCACCAGCACAGGGGAGCAACTTCCCTGCTC
Source organism: Piaya cayana (assembly GCA_013389865.1). Classification (NCBI taxonomy): domain Eukaryota; kingdom Metazoa; phylum Chordata; class Aves; order Cuculiformes; family Coccyzidae; genus Piaya; species Piaya cayana. Next base: position 731,256 of record WAAB01003915.1, on the reverse strand, counting down.
CTGCTGGCCACACTGTTTCTGGTACAAGCCAGAATGTCACTGGCCCTCTTGGCTCCCTGGGCCTCCTGACGATTCACATTCAGCCAGCTGCAGACCAGCATCCCCAGGTCCTTTTCCACTGGGCAGCTTTCCAGCCACTCACAGTTGTCGTATGCTATGTCACACACACGCATATATGTCGGGTCGATAGAGATATACAAGCACACACATATATATTAGAAGAAAAGAGATAAAAAGAAATTGGCTAAAGGAATAGCAGCTGTCAGTTTCCTATGTGCAGTGGTCCATCTTTTTCCCTTACTCTCCTACTACCCTCCCTCTTTCACCACAATAGACTCTTTCCCCTCTCTTACTTCCACTCTCTTGGCAGGTACTCAACCCCCTAACCAGGATGCTGGCTGTATGCCAAGTACCTCTCTCTACCACACACTGCTGGCCCACGAACTTGGACCAAAACACATTCTCCCACCTACCTCAAGCCCACACCACCTCACCAGCTCTATGCCTCTAATACAACTTGCTCCCAGGACCTGAGACAGAAACACAATTCCAACACCAGCCAGATTCTCACCTGTGCCCAGTGCGTGTACTGTGGTGTTACTGACAACAGTTTTTCTCCAGAGGAATGTAAAATAACACACACATGCAGCAGTAAAATCAAGTTGCAAGCCCCTAATTCTGAAGAACTTTAACCCCTAAATACTCTAAGCACTTTAAAAATGTTAATCCCTAAACTAAAATCCCTCTAAGCTAAACTAATGGTATCTTAAGATAGTATTTTGAGGTCCAAAATTCAAAACGGCTCTAATCCAGAAGTCAGCAAAGGTTTACATCAATATCTATGACAGCATGTGAGAAGGTTCTGAACAATACATGACAGGTAAGCAGCTGCAATGCCAAGGTAGCTATAAGACATCAACTTCTGAATTCACCAGAAGCTAGCCTGCATCCCCCAGAGGCAAGATACCACTAACTCAAAGACCAACAAAATCTCATCTTCCCTAGTTTCACCTGGATTCTGCTCATTTTCCACTTGTCTTCCTATCCTCTTGACTGGAAAAGTAGTCTACAGTAGAGCAGTAGGCTCCAAGATCTTTGCTAGCTTGTGCACACAAGTACAGCACTGCACCAGATCAGACATCTGCCTGCTTAAAAGATCTTGTTGATATACAGGAATTCCAAGATCATGTTTCTCGGTTAAATGCTGCTAGAGTCAGGATTTTCAAACAGGACATAAACTCAGAAGATATTTCTTTTTAAAGTCTTCAAGAATTGTTCCCTGCAAATAAATTTGGCTTCAACTGCTTTTGAATCAAGTATGTCCAAAATCTTGACAATTAGCCCTCTGATGCAAAATTTTATTTCCCAGTCAGCTCTGCTCTCAGCACTTCACACAATGGAACTCTGATAACACTTCAAGGGAATCAGTAGCATCAGCATCTACCACAAGGTAGCCGGTGCTTCATATCTGGCCATTATGACTGCACTTCAAACTGTATAAAAGTATCACAAAAGGTTTTGCGTACACAGTAGCTCTCTGGCAAGTTTTTATCTGTTCCCAAGCATAGAAGTCATCTTCACAACACCTATCTTTGCCCAGCCTTGGGTCTGTGGAAGGGCTACTTCTAGGTAAACACGGTCTGAGAAAATGCACCTTTGACTGGACTCAGCACTAGTGAGAAACTTTCAGGTGCTGCTAGCATCTCCTCCAAGGAGGTTTTAACAGGACACATTTGGAACAGATGCTAAACACAACTACTTATAGCAGCAACTACCAGAACCCTTACTACCGATTGTCTGAATCCTAAAAAGATTGTTGAAATAACATACTTGCCTATTCCTGCAGCAATGACAGGCAAAGCCAAGTCATATGTATATAGCAAATAAGACAGCATCAAGAAGTCTACGTAGCTTCGGTGACTGGGAAGCAGTACAACTGGATGCTCTTGAATAGCGTGTTGCAACTGAAAAAAATGGCACAAACAATACAATAATGTTTCAATATTTACAGACTTTTATTCTTTTTAATAAATATGGGCCTTCAGAGGGCATAAGACAAACAGAACCTAATTTGTTCGAGGGTGTTTTTTCTGCTCACATACTCCACATTTCTTTAACATGGAGCCATAAGAAATGGCAAGCAACAGTTTCCAGACTAGCAACCTGTGATTCCACAAGTATCACAGGACTCAAAACCAGGGCCACTTCATTACATGATAGTCTTAATTCAAATCCCTTTTGATGGAGATGGGAAGACCAACAGGGGGAGGTCAGGGCTGATATTGGTGTCTTCCAGGACAGGTGTCTTCCACTGCATACTCCAGAACAGTGACATCCTGTAATGAAACAGGGGACAGCAACTCTGCAGGGAACTGGGGCAAACTTAAAGCATCTCCTGCCTCAGAGATACACTATGTCTCATCACTCTTACCTGTACAAAGTTTATCAAAAAAGTCAACCCACTCAGCTACATTACATGAGTTTTTAATCTCCAATCCAGCTAAATGCATTACAAAAATTATAAGATAGAAAAACTCTGTCAGTGGCTGATCTAACAGAATCACTGACACAGGACTGCAAGTATTCCTTACAATGGAAAGCACTTGGAAAATGTACCAAAAGCTCTGCTGACCATTTGCCTCTAAAATACTTAAATATCATCTCTCTTTGCCCTCACTTATTAAGAAATACACACAAGTGGTCTTTTTTTTTCTCCCCAAGGTTATTTTACATATTTATTACTTGGAGTGAAGATTAGAGTCTTTGTTCAAATGACTGGTATGAGATTATAACTTTTTTTTCCCCCACCAGTACTTACTCTCTGCATTCCTTCTTCATTTACACAAACTCTCTGGAAAAGCCTTTTAAATATTTTGCTCAGAGTAAAAGCAAAAAATCTGACAGTTCCTAACTGCATACTGTGGCCCATCTCATCGAGGATTTCCGTGGCTTCTTCTTGAATTATATCAGGTGATTCTCCCATCTCTTTTGCTAACTAGAGAGAAGCAAAACAAAAGAGCAGTCAGATATTTTTCCCTTCTCTTTGCCCATGCACTCCCTTCTATGTGCCACAACAATTACAGCAGAACCACTGCAAGAGTCAGCAAGATTTTGTTTTACGTGACTGGCATGCATCTAACCATACAGAATCTGTTCCGTATCAGTCAACAAGAGAAAGCCAAGCTAAAGCTGTTCAAAATCAAGAATGAGCTTAAATGTCAACAGTGTGGGAGGTAGAGGGTGTATAACTGTTTCTCCTCGCCAAACACACCATCTGAACATTTTAACCTGCAGTATCTTCAGAGATTTAAGTTCGAAGAATATTTCCTTATTACTGAAGAAGGTTGTACGTAATTTTCTTTGACAAATAAAATTAAACCTATGTTGGCAGAGATATTGACAGTGTAAATCTCTGTAAGGTGAATTTGTGTTATATTTCGACACTTAGCTGAAGAACTTCCGTCCCATCATGCTTGAAGTTTTTTGTAGTGTATTACTTTGGCAATAGCTAGCTGAAATGCATACAAAGCACTGTCTCTACCAGCTTTGCATATCAATGACCTTTTTTCTGTTGCTATGCACATTCTCCTTGAAGTTTTCCTAATCCCTCCTATTTGATACTTTGAATCTAGAAATATTTAATTGAAAAGTTAGTCTTTCACTGTTATGGAATAAGGAATGTGCCTTTTACCAAGTATGGAACAGGAAAAAGGAGGAATGGCAGAAGAAAATACTTCTAAAAAAGCATGGCTCTTAGGAGGCCAGCACTGCTGACCTACTATTTCTATTTTGTGACATCTGAGAAAAATCCATCTCCTTCAATCTACCTCCATGTAACACTTTACTATTATACCTATGGGTTCATTTGTGTTTTAATAAACACATTGTCACCCTTCGTATTTCCACATGTAGCTATAACTAATTATTTTAACCACTTAAAGAAGCCAAATACTACTTCCACTTGAGCCTGAGAAAACCAATCCCCCTTGGGAAGCCAAAAATTATTCTTGTTATTCACTAGGGGAAGAGATACTGCTCTTATTCACCAGTAAAATGTTTATCACACAACTGAACCTAAGCTAAAACAAACAAGCGCACTTAATTTCACACACTGAACATTAGCAACCTCAGCAATTTGTCACACAAACAAATCCTAGTGTGCCTGTGCAAAGCTGCACAAACTCTGACCAGACGGGAGGCACACCAGATGTAGATGGTTGGACATGCTGCCCAAGATAGTCTGTTAGACACTTTTAGTAATCTCTGGTGTAGAGTTGAGAACTAGTTTGCAATGACAGGACTGCAAACCCTCTTTAATCACTTGACACTAGCCAGGAAAATATCCATCAAAAAAGCAGCACTCCAGAGGAAAACATCAGGCAGTTGTCTTTCAGTCAAATCCTCTGCAAAGTATTTATTTTCAGTAAATCTTTTAGTGTTTCTAAAGTTGAAAGATTCTTTTTTTTTTCCATTTCATACTACTCAATAGTTCATGACTGTAATAGGACTATTTTATGGTAGCCACTCACTCAGGACTAACCAAAACATCTTAAATGCTTCTATTGGCCTGGAATTATTTTTCATGAATACTGAAAATAGCTACACTGCTAACTAACATACACTTTCAGCCATTTCAACACAATGTAAAATATGAGCCAGTCTGACCATGAAATATTTTATTCATTACGAAGTTGTAGCTGCCCTTTATTTTAAAGCAAAAATATGGTAACATCTTAGACAGTGTTTCTAGTTCAAGGAATTCTGTATGAAATTTAATTCTCATTTCAGGGAAAACAGCATTTATGACTGATTCATAAATACATCACTAGCCTACAAAATTCCTGCAAGACATCCTCAAAGAACAAATTTCTAACAAGGAGAATGCCTATGTCTTTCACAATGCTGCTGTTTGGCAAGGACAATAGAAGAGGGGAAAAAAAAAAAGTCAAATACATCACAGAATCATAGAATCACCAGGTTGGAAGAGAACCACTGGATCATCAAGTCCAACCATTCCCACCAATCTCTAAACCATGCCCCTCAGTACTTCATCCACCCGCACCTTAAACACCAGACATTGCATAAGGAAGGTGGTGAAGTGCCACATGGGCAAAATCAAAACTACTTAATGAACAAGCTATCCAACAGCTTCAGCAGCAACTCCAGGATATTATCAGCATTTGTTTTTCTTGTGAAAAAACTACAGCTCTCCAGTTACTGATTTATTGGAGCACCTTTCAAACTATAGCTATCACATTTGACAAGGATTAGCAATAATCTTTTTTTCCCTGCTGTCACACAAAGCTTGGCTATGTTCAATCTACCTTGTTTTACAGATCAGTGTCCAGACTCACCTGCTTGATAACATATTGAACTTGCTCAGACTGGAGAACAGCACTTTTAATAGCATTTGGCTTGCAAGGTGAAAGTCCTTTGTAGATTACAGGAGTGTAACATTTCATTGCATATCGCAAGTCACTGGACAATCGTCTTTCCTCCAAGATATCTTCAAACTCATCTCTTTTCTTTGACGTGAGCTCTTTCTGCTGGGAACATACAAATAAAGAATGAGACACTCTCAGGCCATTCAGTGGTCTGCGTGGCTACAGCACCAAAATAATGGTATGCAACACTTCTGCAACATTTGGCTTTTTTTTTAGCTTTCTATAGTATCTGCATTCCACATTCTGAGTGCACGAACAAGTGTAACTTTGTTGGAACGATGACGCAAATAGAAAAGACTATGGAAGAAAAACCCAAACCCCAACGAAAAACCTCAACCCTTTCCATCTGCAAGGGCCTCCAAATCATCCTATGCCACATTACTTAATTCTGCCCAACAGGAAGCTGAAAGAACAACTGGGTGTTGAAAGCTAGAGGCGAGGCACTTCAGCTTCTCATGATTAATAGGTATTAACTAAATCACCTTTCATTTCAACTCCTACAGCTGCATGAACACAGTGAGACGAATGACATTACAAAAAGACAATTATCAATACAATAATATAATCCTTGCTACTTTAAATTGCATCTGGGACCTTGCTCACTTGTGCCGACTTTCACCAAGCTTGGACATAAGATACATAAAACACAGCCAGGCAGGAACAAATCAAAAAAAGCATTACCAGCCATGTGAAGATCAAAATGCAATTTGGTGCACAAGTAGGTAAGAACACAGCACAGCCTCTGACTAATCCACACCAGTGCTAAGCAAGAAAACAAATGTACATCTAGAACTAATTGTGGATTTGTCCCACTGCAGAAATCTCAGTGACCAAACTCTTCCCCTGGAGTTAGTAGGGTTCCCCTGCGCTCGAGAGAGATGTCTCTGATTATCTCCTATAACACCACAGTCCACATGAATAATCCCTCAGTCTTTCCAAAACTGAAACTGTGTTCCTCTATACTTCAAAACAGCAGCAATAGCCACTAGTCAAGCAAGGCAACCATAGTGAGCCTCTGTGAAACACAAATATAAAAGCATTGGTTATGATCCAGCATTAATTAGAAGAAGGTAAAATAAAAATGCTTATGTATTCCTTTACAGCACCACTGGAAGGGCAGCACAGGCACTCCTTTCATTCATTCAGCCCCCTCTTCCTTCACAGAACCAGTCTGACAATGAAGGATAAAACATATTGTTTCAGGGGCTTTTACAGTGACATTTTCTGGTGTTGAGAGGAAAGCCTTGCCAACAAAAACACAGGAGAACACCAGGAACAGATAAGCAAACCCCAGCAGAGATGGCTGGGGTTTCAACCCTGCGAGAGGGAGTCAGGTTTCACTGCCAGCTGACCATAGCCACATCAGCAATGCTACCAGAAACAGCTGACATTTAAAGTAAGTAGATAGCAAACATTTAGTTCATGTACATTAATCGGCACAAGATAATTTGGCAAAACTAAAAAAAAAAAACCCCAAATCAGGCATATCTCCACTTAAGTACCACAAAAAGTCCTCCTCCAAAGCTTCAACTGTACTGAAAGCCAATTTCAGTCTATCAGAGAATGTAAATCCTACTAAAACGTTTGACCTTCTCATTCTTCCCCCCTCCCACAGTGCAGTCAAATTTGGATACATTCTACTACAGTAGTGTTTGGTAGATCATCTATGATCATCTAACTTCCCTCTCCACTACTGCAGTTTAAAGAATTGTTCCACAGTAACTGCACTAAAAGAATCCTATACAAGGTATTAAACCTAGGGCCATATTAATTTAAAGTCTTCAAGGTTTTGTGGGGGGTTTTTTTGTCTGTTTAGTATTATAGTTTTCACTCTTCTTCCACAGCTTTCAACTAGTTGGTGCTTTTCAAGAACCAAGGGAGCTAAGAACTATTAAGAAAACTGGAAATATTTGTGTTAGCCATCTGTTGTCATTGACACCTTTTATTAACCCCCTTGATTAAAAATAAAATAGAAGAAAGAAAACCCTTATACCCTGTAACAGTAAAAAAAGATAGCTCAGAATAGCAACAGAACATACCAGTTGGCTCTACATACACACCTACCTGGATCAGTATGTGACAAGTCAGTGCTCAGAAAAAGCTAAGAAACTTATTACCAAAGTTTAAATCCTGCAATGTGCAATGATGCAAACCCACGACAATGAAACCTAGCACTCAGCTCGGGTATCACTAGTCCCACCAGCAGTCACTGCATTGCTACGGCCATGCCCAAAATGGCTTTGGTGAAAGGAGTTTTGCAAAGGCCACAACCAACTGAAAAGTCACCTCCCAGCCACAGCTCCTCATTTCACCTTTCCAGATTTCATGTGCCACTGATTTCTCAGGTATTCTCACGCCCTATCCTGAAGCAGTGCTGAGAGCCAAAACACAGTTTACCAACCACTAAAGAATAGAAACGCTGTTTGTACACCTTACAGCCAAGCTATTGTTCCAGTTTCAGTTGCCAACTGGCAGAGAACATATTTAGAAAAACGCTGTCGGAAACCCTGACATCAGACAGATGTGCATGGTGACTAAGAATTCTCAGGGAGACCTTAGAACAGCCTTCCAGTATTTAAAGGGGGCCTACAGGAAAGCTGGGGAGGGGCTCTTTATCAGGGAGTGCAGTGACAGGACGAGAGGAAATGGGTTTAAACTGAGAAATTGTAGATTTAGATTAGATATCAGGAAGGAATTTTTTACTGTGAGTGGTAAGACACTGAAACAGGTTACCTGGAGAAGCTGTGGATACTCCATCCCTGGAGGTGTGTAAAACCAGACTGGATGAGGTTATAAGCAACCCGATCTAGTCAAAGGTGTCCCTGCCCATGGCAGATAATCCATATGACTGGATTATCTTTAAAGTCCCTTCCAACCCAAACCATTGTGTGATTCTATGACATGAAACAGCAGGACCCTGGAATACCTCGGCTTCCATATAACCCCTGAAAGAAATTAAATGGGAGCATTCACAGCATGCAGCCAAGAAAACACAGAACTTTGGGAATCTCTGCTGAAACCAGGCACCGTTTCCTTCTCTTCCCAGTCCCCTTCTGTAAATCCAAGTACAGAGTAGGGTTTAGCCCTCCAAACCTGAACCTCCACAGCAGAGGCTGGCATAGGAACTGTAGGGAAATAATAAGGTCGATGAAGTAATTTCCACCGCGTAACACAGGCAAAGCTACTTCAGCTGCTCCATCCCTATCATTCCAGCCCCGAATTCATTGTTGGTGGCGGGTTTGTCTCAGATGACAGCTGCGCGCTCAGATCTCATCCTCCCCGCCAGCCCCAGCTGCGGGGGTGCGGACAGACCCTCTCTAGGGCGCAGCCGCAGCCCCTTCGAACTCCTCCCGTGCCTCGCAGAACGGGAAGTGTCCGGTTCCCGCTCCGCTCTCTCCTGTCCCTGCTGGAACCCTGAAAGGGCCTGTCCCTTCCCAGGAAGCTCCCGAGGGAGTGGGGGGCCCTGCTTCCCAAACAGGGGGGGTTGAGTGGGGAATGATGGAGCCGGGCAGGGGCTTGCGTCAAGCGCCGTCATTCTGCTCCGGAGCGAAAAGCGCGGGGTGAAGATCACGGAATCACAGAATGGTTTGGGCTGAAAGGGACCTTAAAGATCATCCAGTTCCAACCCCCCCAGGCTGCCCAAGGCCACATCCAACCTGACCTTGAACACCTCCAGGGATGGGGCAGCCACAGCTTCCCTGGGCAACCTGTGCCAGTGCCTCACTGCCCTCATGGTGAAGAAATTCTTCCTTATATCTAGTCTAAATCTGCCCCTCCCCACTTTATACCCGTTCCCCCATATCCTATCGCTATAAGCATCGATGAACAGGCCCTCCCCAGCTTTCCTACAGCCCCTTCAGGTGCTGGAAGATTGCACCAAAGGTCTCCCCGGAGCCTTCTCTTCTCCAAGCTGAACAGCCCTATCCCCCTCGGTCCGTACCGGTCCGGGAGGCGCTCCAGCCCTCGGATCACCCTCGCAGCCCTCCCTCTCCCCGCCGCCTACCGAGTACATGGGTGTCCCTCGCCGCGCCCGCCCAACTGCCGAAGCCGCCGCCGCCATAGCCCCGCTCCCGGCTCCGCGCCGCCCCCCTCGGCGCCCATGGCCGCGCGCGGCGCTGCCCAGGGCGGGGCGGGGGCGGGGGCGCTGCCGCGCGGTGGGCGGTGCCATCTCTTGGGGGCGGTGACGGGGGCCGCACGAGGCCCAGCGGCCTTTTCGTCCCGCCCGCCGCTATGGCGCCGCGCGAGCCGAGGCGGCGGCTGGAGGCGCTGCTGGGCGCGCTCTACGACCTGGGTGCGCAAGGGGAGGGGGGGTCCTTATCGGTGACCTGGAGTCAGGGGTTGATCGTGCCCTGAGTTAGCTCGCGGGTGACGCTGAGCCGGGAGGAAGCGTCGGTCTGCTGGAGGGCAGGGAGGCTCTGCGGGGGGGTCCGAACGGGCCGGATCCGTGGGATGAGGCCGATGGGATGAGGTATAATAAGACCGGCAGCCCCGTGCGGAGCTACGGGCTTGGGGAAGGGCGGCTGGAAAGCTACCTGAAGGAGAAGGGCGTGGGGGTGTTGGTCGACAGCCGGCTGAACATGAGCCAGCAGTGTGCCCAGGTGGCCAAGAAGGCCAATGGCATCTTGGCTTGTATCAGAAACGGTGTGGGCAGCAGGTCCAGGGAGGTTATTCTCCCTCTGTACTCGGCACTGGTGCAGACTGCTCCTTGAATCCTGTGTTCGGTTTTGGGCCCCTCATCGCAAGGACATTGAGGTCCTGGAGCATTTCCAGAGAAGAGCAACAAAGCTGGTGAAGGGACTGGAGAACAAGTCTTATGAGGAGCTGCTGAGGGAGCTGGGGTTGTTTAGCCTGGAGAGAAGGAGGCTGAGGGGAGACCTTCTCACTGTCTACAACTACCTGAAAGGAGTTTTTTAGAGAGGTGGGTGTTGCTGTCTCCTCCCAAGTGATAGTATGAGAGGGAATGGCCTCAAGTTGTGCCAAGGGAGGTTCAGATTGGACATTAGGAAAAAATTCTTCAGTGATAGGGCTGTTAGGTGCTGGTAGAGGCTGCCCAGGAGGGGCTTGAGTTGCCATCCCTGGAGGTGTTTAAGACACCGGCAGATGAGATGCTCAGGGATATAGTTTAGCAAAGAACAGGTACAGTTGGACCTGATGATCTCCAAGGTCTTTTCCAACCAAGCAATTCTATGATTCCTTGGTTCCAGACCATAGGTGAGGGGCCCCATGATCAGAACAGTGGGGAGAAGAGCATGGCAATTGCGGCAGAGGAGGAGGCGGCAATTTTGGGGGCACAGATTACATATCAGGGAAAAGGGTTGTTGGGCACTGACAGAGGCTGCCCAGTGAGGAGGTTTTGAGTCCCTGTCCCTGGAGGGGTTTAAAAGACAGGCAGATTAAGTGCTCAGGGAGATGGTTTAGTAGACAGATACGGTTGGACTTGATGATTTCAAAGGTCTTTTCCAACCAAGCAATTGTATGATTCCGTGCTTTTGGCCCACAGGTGAGGAGCCCTGTGCTCGGAACACTGCAGAGAAGAGCAAGGCAGTCGTGGCAGAGGAGGAGGACGAGCCAAACCAGGGGCCACAGCAGGTGGTGGGCAGGCGGCACGCTGCCCGTGACTTCTTCAAGGAGCTGCAAGCCGAGCTGGGCACCCCTGCACCTGCCCCAGCAGCCCCCACTGCCTCACCTGCTGTGGAAGTAGTTGTGTTCCATGGGAGGAAGAGGAAGAGGCAGCCCAGCCCCTCTGCAGCACCTACTGGCCGTGCCCAGGTAGAGATGGGATGGGATTCTCCACCCTGCACCTGCCCTGTGCTGCTTGCAACCCTGTTCCATAAAAATAGACTGTAGTGAGTTTCCCTGTCCTCCTGCATAACCTAATTAAAAATAAATTGCTCTTCCAGAAAGGGTGTGGAATAAACACTTCAGCATTCAGGGCTCTGTTAAGAAATATTATTCTATACAGAAATGTTTTTTAAGTAGTTTTTACAAGTGGCTGCCTTAATGCATGAGAAACCCATGCTTCCCTTATCAAATATCTCACAACTTGCTGATTGTACCACCAAGACAGTGAAACTGGGTAAGAATTCAGGTAAAGATGTATCCCACTCTTAAAAAAACCAAACAAACAACCCTGTCTTTGGAGAAGTAACCGCTTCTTGTTTGAAATGGAGGTGTTCAGCACCAGGTTGGATGGGGCCTTGGGCACCCTGGTCTAGTGGGCATTTTCCCTGCCCATGGCAGGGTGGGTGGAACTGGATGATTTCTAAGGTCCCTTCCAACCCAAACTCTTCTATGATTCTGTGATTCTATGAAATACTGCTTTAGAATTTTTTTGATTGCTCCCTTCCCCCTAGCTTTAGTACAGAGTATTTCAAGGAACTTAAACAGAGTTAAATCTGACAAACTGATTTAAAACTTCAATCCATTAATCAGTCAAAGGGAATAATACCTGTGAGTGATGTGAACTGCTTACCTTTCAGAAAAATGGTCTGCCTTGTCACAGGGCATGCTCCTGGGGCACAGCACTGTACTGGTGAATACAGCTCAGCTCTTCAAAGCTATCTGGGCTTGTTCAGCCTGGAGAAGGCGCATATAGCAGCCTTCCAGTGCTTAAAGGGGGAGCCTGCAAGAAAGCTGGGGAAGGTCTCTCTGTTAGGGGCTGCATGGGGCATAGAGCAAAAGGGAAATGGTTTTAACCTGAAAGAGGAGAAATTTGGATTAGATATTAGGAAGAAATCTTTTACTGTCTTGGTGGTGAGGCACTGGAACGAGTTGCCTGGAGAAGTCATGGATGCCCTGTCTCTGGAGATGTTCAAGACCAGGTTGATCGTGGCTATGAGCAGCCTGATCCAGTGGAAGGTGTCCATGCCCATGGGAAGGGGGTTGGAACTGGATTATCTTTAAGGTCCCTTCTAACCCAAACCATTCTATGATCCTATGAAAGCACAGAGATGTTTTTTAAAGCTACTCCAGCAACTTTACACTGAGCAGGTACTGGACCAGGATACCCCTTTCTGGTGAGAGTTAAAAACAACCAATACCTTCTGCATGTTTAGAGTTTATTTTGCTGTCTCCACAGTCTGCCACCACAAATCATGAGTTTTCTTCCATAATTCCCACCTTTCCCATGCCTATTTCCTTCGCTCTTGCTGATGGAGCTGCCTTTAAAACCAAGATCCTTCAGCAATGTATGTATTCGGCTTGATGGCATCCAGTCCTGCTGCTGGCAGGGGCAAGCTGAAGCAGGTCTGACAGCAGGACTTGAAGACTATTATTTTTCTGATTTCATAAGATCTCTGCAGAGATATCCTGTGTTTGAAATAGGTGTATCCAACAAAATAAGTTGATTTGCGGATAAGTCTGTCAATATGGCAAGAAGTTAATGAAATAGAAAGCAAAACCACTTAGCTGCTTCTTTGTGGAAGATTTTGTGTGCTGCTCTGTGTTTGTGAATAGATGTGAATGTGAGGTGCCCGGGCTTCTTATTTTTCTGTTATCACAGCAGTTTTTGGCTGTTCACAAGCAACATTCATCTTGAAAGACTGGTGTTGGATGGTCGATGGGGGAAGGCATGACAGCATTAGATCTCACTCCTGTGGTTTGATTTGTGGGTGCTAGATTCCCTTGCGCTACCAAAAACTGAGCCAGGTTGCTTCAACAGAGTTGCAGGTTGGGCAGCTAAGAATTAAGCTTGTTCTTTGTGTTGCCACCAGCTATCGGTACAAGCACCAGTATCACTGTGCTGGCTCTAAACCAATATACTCAGAGTTCATCTTTTATCCTGCATTAGCAGTTTGGTATGGATTTGGAAATGGAAATATGTGAGATGCATGTCTTGCATGTGGCAATTTTTCTCTCATAAAATTTAATTTGTATTTAAAGGTATAAAAATTAATTGCAGCTATTCATATCTTAATGAATTATGAAACTCCATGTAAGTGATATCAGATGATCCAAGCAAGAAAATGCAAGACAAAACTATATGCACTGTGCTGTAATTGTAGCCTATAAAGTGTGCAAGGCTGTTCCAGTAAGACCCTGTAATATCTGTGTATTAAAAATGCCACTGAGACTGTTTCTTTTAACAATTCAGGTAATAGAGCTAGAAAAATATACTGCTGGAAAGCTGTATATTCTTTCCTACAACTCATTTTACATTTCATTCCTTTATAAAATACTATCACAATCAGCATTTAAAGTGGTGCTTCTTGTTTTATTAATTTGAAATGTTTTGTTTTGTTTATAGACCAAAATAGTAGATGAAGTGAAAAATGTGAACGAACAAGAATTTAACTTCGAAAAAGTAAGTCAGCAGGACCTGTCTTAATCTTACTATTCTAGCGTGCAGGTGTGTGCATTTATTTCCTTGGGAAAGCTATAGTGGGACCAATGGGAAATGCTTCCAGTGAAGGTTTTCTATTGTAGGTGAGGATTTCCTAATAGCTAATTTTGGCTGCATGCCTTGCCAAAGGAGGAGTGTACTGGCTGTTGTCAAGTGCTGTGTGTGGAGGGAGGTGTGTTAAAACTCTGGTATTTTTTCTGATTTTTTGGTGAGAATTTGAGGGGAGTCACTGTGTGATGTTACTGGTGTAAAGCCATGTGAGTACCCATAATGTATAGCATAGATCTTTTGGGTCCGTGGTGGTAATCTTGGATATCTGGTCTCACGTGGGTTAAAAAAAACAAACAACATTTGCATCTATTTTGGAAGCAGCAGATGGCTTTTTTCCACTTGTCTTTTCTCATCTCTTCTTATGTGAGTATAAGTGGCATTGGCTTTAGATACTGATTTGTTTACAGATCTCTGCAAGTTGTTCTATATGTCTGATCTCTGCTGAGGATCACATGTGATGTGATCCAGTGAAATCTTTCACTGGACATTCTGTGTGGAGCTCCACGCTGCTGAGAACAGTGGGGATTTAACCACTGCCTTTAAAAGTATTATAACTTCACCACTGGTTTTGGCAGGGTGTTCTTGTGTAGTGTCAACTATACATACATATGTATTTAAACCACTTCAATATCTGTCCATCTATGTTTCTTACTGGTTAAGTGCTCTGCAGCCAAAGAATGAAGATGCTCTGTAAACGGTGGGTGCTGTGGGTAGCATGTTTCATTGTTCTTTGTGCAGCACAGCATGATTCATTTTTATACAGAGGAGATTAGTTCCATGTGTCGATTTCTTGAAATGAAGAGAATCAAAAATTGTCCCCGTGGCAGTCCACACCATTCAGAGATTACATGGACAGTGGTTACCTGTTCTGCAGTATAGCTCCAAACTCAGGGTTTTTTAGCATCCTGATTTCAGGTATTAGCCAGGTTTATTTGGGAATATGACTTTGCTGTGGTTTGTGAAGTGTTATTTTGCAGCAGTTTGGACAAATTGCAAAACGCAGGCAATTTTCTGTAATGTTCTAGGCTCGTCTGGAAGTGCACAAGTTTGGAATCACTGGCTACAAGAAGCAGGATCAACGTGAATGGGAACAGGAGCGTGCTATCATGCTGGGAGCCAAAGTAATTGCTGCTTTTGGTTTGTGCTGGGCAATCACCCAGGTGTTACACTGCAAGAAAGCAGTTAGAAACACTGAGGAGGGGTTAGCACTACTTAAAACACAAGATCCTCTGCCCTGACCCTTCTCCCACTTCATCCTCACTTTTACATTTCCTATTCTGTCTTGTCTATTTTCTGTAGACTTCTGGAAAACTAGTACCATTGTGTTATCAGAGATGTTTTATAGATGAAATATGACTGACTGGAGTGGAAAACAACATTTACTAGTCCCATTCAAAACTAAATTGTTGGGTGGGCTTTCTTTTTAAAGCTGCACTCTTCCAGTGAGTTAAAGATGGAGAAAACTTCAGTTTTATTTACCGTCAGTACTATAAAAGAAAAAAATAATTCTGTAGGTCTTTTATGAAGGGAAGGGAAGGTTATGAGTTTTCTTTCTTGCTCTCTGTGTGTGTAAATGTTGTAGGATTGATACAGAACATAAACATCCCTCTTCACTGTCTCCACCAAGAAAGTTACAGTCTTTGTGTGTCTCCTTTACATCTCTTAAGTCCCTTCTTCTCACCCAAAAGGAAATAAACTATTTCAAATGTTTCACCACCACCACCTGAAAAATATTGTCCCTGGAAGCATGTGAATATTTTTTGAACCTATTTGAAAATTTCATCAGTTGTATCTCTCCAAATCTTTATTGCAGCCCCCCAAAAGGGAACATATGAACTACAAGACTTACCAAGAGAAAATGAAAGAGAAAAAAACAGCGAAGAATGATGATAAGGGCAAGGTTTGTTTAAGATTTTCTCTCTACAAAGACAGCATGTAAGAGCTAGCCCAAGAGCCTGACAGACAGTGCCTGAGGCATGGTAGGAGTGCCTGAGCTTGACACCCACTGCTCCTTGTGGAGTAGGTTCCTGGCTCCAGCAGAACTAATTTCATTGCTAAAAGCTGTTTGGGTGCAGTGTGAAGGGCACAGAGTTAGCCTTATGTTGTGGTGGGTTTCACTGTCTTACCCCTTGAGGCTGATAGACTGATGACATGAAGCCAGCAGGGTTTTTTTTAACTTGCCTCTTAAAGGAAGTTAAAAAAAAAAAAGGCCTCCATTTAAAATTTGCTGCGTGTTGTATAACCGCACAGAGCCAGATCTTCACCTGTTCTTTTATCAGCACAATTCCATCTACGATCTTGCTCATTAAAGCAGGGGTGAGGTTTCTGTTGCATCCATCCTCTAGCACAGCCCATCTGGTTCTGGGCCTACTCCCTGCCTCATCATGGAATCTTCTAATGTAGGTGGAAGCAGGCTGTGGGGCGGGTGATTGCTATATTAGCCTGTTTGCCACCCTCTTTCTCAGGGGACCTACTTCTCCTCGTTTGTTATGTGGCTTAAAGTATATCCAGTGCATGACAAGACATGATTGAACCCTGTTATTTGGCAGGTACACTCAGGCTAGTGGGCGTTTCTGCCTGATAGGAAGTTCATCTTGACCCAAGGACTTGTCACATGCCCAAGAAGCAAGCCTCTCTCCTCATATGGCTGGGTTTGTGCCTTGTCACATGGCAGGGGCAGCTTGCTGGTCATGAGTGGGCTGTACGTTCTGTATGGTGGCAGGAAGGGCTCTGGGTATTCCATAATATGTTGCATCACTTGACCTATCAGAAGGTCTCCCAGCCTGTTTGAAGTGCCTGCTGCCACATGAAGCAAAGGCTGCTGTGTGTTTTGTGTGTAGGTGGTGGTTTTGCCAAGATGTTCTATTGCTTTTCCTTTAAAATATGTACCTTTAACAATAGGAACATAAAGGTGATTCTCTTCAGAAGAAGAAGAAAGAACAGAAAGAGAGGTGAGCCATTTTTAATGTGGTTGAAAATTGTTTCTGTATAGCCTTCCCATTGTATTTCCCGTGTGTAACAGCCTTCTACCAGAAGTTGTGCAGATCACAGTGGCAGGAGCTTCTCCAACTGCAGATCTCCTCAGTCACAAAATGGTGATGTTGCTCTGTGTCTAGCGGTTTCAGAGGCTTTAGTTACGCAGCTTAACTGAAAATATGTCAGTTCTGCTCCAACATGTTAATACTGCAGCTCAAGGTGAGGTGAATGGAAATCTCTCTGGACTCAGGATGTGCCACTTGCTCAATTGCCCTGAGAAATGTTTCCTGCAAAACACAAGCTACAGTACCCAGAGGCTTGAAAGGTGAAGTGGCATTCTTAATCATAGTGTAGCAGGTTCACTGAAATGTACTCTCTTCTTTCTATATCCCAGAGTTTTTGTGTTTCTAAATCTTTTATAATATAAATAATTCTGTAATGTGCTCAAATTTTGAATGGCTTTGCAGCTAATAAAAGTTCTGGGGTCATTACCTGCTATGATTTTTATGTTCCATAATACTAAACACTGATTGCGTAAATAGGTGACATTTTTCACCATACTAAGCATTTTAATGAGTTTCTGTTTTTAGTCTTAATCCTTTTTTATTCTTATATTCCTCTTCCTGTTTCAGGAGGGCCAAAAAGAAGAAATCTGTGCCTAGCATCTGGCATGCAGGACAAGTTGGAAAATTCAGAGATGGGACCTTGATTCTGCAAAGCCATGACATCAAGAAAATTAAATCTTCTAAAGTTATCAAATGAACTTATGATATAGACTGAAATGGACAATATGTGTAAGATAGAATTAATGTTGCTATTAACACAGATTTACAGAACCTCTCATCTTCCCATCATACTGTATTATTTTTTACTTTATCTGTTGTTGCAGGATCTTCTATATTCCATTCTGCCTTGGGAAGAATATGAGAACTTACCATTTTATAAATAAAAATAAGACTTTTTATTAAGAATGTTACATAGGCTATTTTTTATCAGTCAATACGTGGTAAAGAAAGCATTTCACTTTCTAGAATCAGCTTATTGGCTGTAAGTAAAAATTCATTTAATCCATTAGTTAATGGATTAAAACATTGTTCTTTGCTTTGCTCTGAAAGGAATATGGAAAAAGCAATACCTCACTTGCTCTGAACTTGAAGTAGGTATTCTCAGACATTTATCAGGAAAACCTCTGTATCTTTATGACTTGTTAATGGTTAGTGGAACTGCACAATGGTTTTCCTGTCCTTTAAGACCTTCTAATGTTTCAAAATTAACTGCTTTGGAATAAAAATGAGATTTTCTGAAGTTTTGTCCCAGGTAAGAGTTACAGACAGACCCAATGCCACCAAGATTTCCAAATAAGCACAGTTTCAAATGATGTTTTGGTGTCTTGGTTGTAAACTTTGTAAGACTGAACCAAATGAAGCATGGACACTCAGTAGCTACTGTTTGTTCGTTACAAACTCATGTTTATTTTGATCAGTGTTCCTGTACCTCACACCTTTTCTAGCAAGTCTTTGCCAAAAGGGAAGTTTTATTGCTACTTGAATTTCAGCTGTTTGGTGTTTCTGAAGTAACAGTTTTGTCCTCTGTAGCCAAATATTTTTTTAAGGTTGTGTTTCCATTAGAAATGGCAATGGTTAGTAACCTTTCAAGACGTTCTGTCTGTTCTACCTCAGGCTGAAGAAACTTGAATATTTTAGAGGAAGGCAAAAATAAGGTTAACTGTTAAATGACCAGGGAAAGTTCACACTGTGTTGCTTATACATACAGTTATCTGGAGCTTATTTGAACAGCTCTGGCAGTGAAGCAGATGTATACAAGAAGGAAAACAGCCCTTACTGGAGAAACTTCCAGGTGTATTGGTGAAATTCAGCATATCCCTGCAGGCTGGGGAAGTGAAGCATGCTTCCTAGCTATTGTTTGGGAGCCTGAGTAAGGTGATCTCTAACCCTGAATGAGCAGCAAGGTCTGCATGAGCTTACAGCTAGCAACAAGAACAGCAGCATCAGGGGCTGCCCCTGTTACAGTACAGGAAAGTGTTCTGGGGTAGGGAGAGCCACACCACAGATAAGGATGCTTTCTGGTGCATTCCCTTCTCCCACACCTTCCATTTTACTTTAGGGTTCTGGAGAAGTGCCCTGCACCACAGAGAAGACTAAGAGGATGAAGAGGGCGCAGAGAGAATGACAGCTGGGTGAAAAGCATAAAGGAGTGTTTCTGGAGCCATGTGGGAGAAGGAGGGGTGCGCAGAGATAATTGCGTAAATCAATTTCTTATTCAGTATTGGTTGCAGATTCAAACCAGAATTAAGAATCCTCCTCTGATTACAGATTTAGAGAAATGTCAAATCATGATTGCATGTGAAGGTGTAATCACTAAGCAGAATTAAGCACAGAACATCAGGACTTGTTGAGGCAACAGATGGGCTTTGGATGTTGTGAGATAATCCGGGGTTTTTAATTCGTGGTTAATCCTTGTGCTTAGTTTTTCATTGCTCACTTATAGATAAAGTTTTCTTCAGCTTGCTTTGGATATAACATGGGAGAGTTTGACTTCAATCAGCTTTTGTAATTTAAAGAGTTCACCACTTTCCACCTCCACAGCTCCCAAAAGCTCTTTAGGAGTGAAACTTGGTCAGAATGGAGTGCCTAATTTTTGCAGTGTCAGATTTGTAAGTTATGTTAAATAAGAGTAGAAAAAAAATCATTTCATAAAATAAAGAGTTGAAACCTGACATGCCAAGCTGACAGTGGGACATGAAAGCTTGGGGAAGACAGAGAGGTAAAATAAATAAAATAAAATCTTATTTTCAGTTTGTCACTTATTTAACATTGGTGTGTATGTGTTATGAAAGTTTTCTCTTACGTGGTAATAGGGGTTTTTTTAATATCTAATCCCCAAGGTGATTTGAGCTGGCCGTGCTACGTCCTTGTATGATACAGATCTTGTATCCTTCAGTCCTGTTCTATTACACAATGCATTACCAAAAATGAAAACAAATTACATTTGGCAAACAAAACTGCCAAGAACCCGTTATGCACCTCTTGTTTCTCTGGACTGGCATGTGTTATTAGTTAACAGAGTATACATGTCTGTTCAGGCAGGAAGCTGCTGGAGCAGGTACTGAGAGACAAAAGCCAGTGTTGACTGAGTAACTGATTCATTATGGGCAAGGGAGAGCAGAGACTGTCTTATTTTGCACTCTACCTGCAGTCAAAGAGAGGAATTAGGGATAAAGAAAGAATGGAAGGATTTATCCTTATCTGCTCTCTTTGTCACAGGAAAAGACAAGCAAGTTAGCTTTATTACTGTTTGACCATATGCTAAAACCATTGTGATTAGCTTTCCTCCCAAACCCATTTGCCATGAAGGAGTTGATGCCAACTTGTCTCTGGCAGGGGGAAAAAAAAAAAGCCATGATGGATGATGTCGCCACACTCTTGGCTGTACTTCTGGTTGTTTTGGCTGTTTTCTGTTTCTTAGCCTGGAGCTGCAGTTGGAGCTGAATAACACATCTCCAGGTAGAATCATAGAATAGTTTGAATTGGAAGGGACCTTAAAAATAATCCAGTTCCAATCCCCATGCGAAGGGCAGGGACATCCCCCTAGATCAGGCTGTCCAAGGCCCCATCCAACCTGGCCTTGGAACACCTCCAGGGATGCAGCAGCCACAACTTCCCTGGGAAACCTGTTCCAGTGCCTCCTTATGTCTAGACTAAATCTGCCCCTCTCCAGTTTATACCCTTTGCCCCTCATGCTATCACTACAAGCCTTTGTAAGAAGTCTCTCTCCAGCTTTCTTGTAGCTCCTTCAGGTACTGGAAAGCTGCTATAAGGTCTCGGAGTCTTCTCTCCAGGCTAGTCCTCTATAACCAATGTGACCCAGAGCTAATGGAGTGCTGCCAAGAAAGAGAGGAGTTTCATGCCACTGAATCCAGGGTATGTCTGAAGTCGAGGCATATGGTTGCTCTGAGGGATGACTCCTGGCTTTCTCCAGTTACCAATTACTCTTGACTTTGGCAACAAAGCAGGTATCAATAGTTAGATCTAGTTAGGCATGCATCCTGCACATATACTTCATCTACATTATGACATATTTTTAAATAACAATTCATAATAATAAACAGGGTCCCAATGCTGGATTTGTTGGCAATGTTTTAAGGATTTATTTAGAAACTGTTAAACAACAGAAACTCATATGCCAAGTTTTCTGAAAGGGTAATAATAATAATACACAAAGTTTTAGTCGGACCAAAAGACAAAAGCAGGTTTTTTTCCAATTTAAAAAATACAAACATTTGCTACAAGTACAAAACTATAAAAAGTTTGTATTTTCCTCTTGATCTGGTGACAGACACATACAGCAGAGATGTATATTTCACCAGCTTCAAATTCATATAAGCTATGGGAAATGATGATAAAGAAAAAGATCTCGTGGTTAGGAAGAAAACAGGAATAACTTTGCATCTTTCGTTTAACCAGAAGTGAACACCATTATCTTATTCCTTTGTACTTTTTTCGTTGCCAACATTTAAATTAGTGTTATTCATGCTTCATATAACAATCAGAAATAACAGCAAATTTACCTCATGCATTTATTTTTAATATTCATCACATAATGTCTTCTTACCATGCTACCTAGAAAGGTTAGTGTTTTTATTGACAACACTTAAAGGAGATGGATGATGAAGGAACGCAATTGGGATCCAGGATTTTTTTCTATCTACTGCTGCACAAGAAAATGTCAGAAATTGTCCAATTAGCATAAAAATAATTTTGTAATTAATTCTGCTTGGATCTGTTTGCAATAACAAATGTCACAAAAAAAGTCACTTAATAGAAGGGGAAAATGCTGCCGAGTGCCTCAGTAAAACGCACATCTGCCTCCCGTATTGTGCAAAGATGCAGGAGCCTCGTACATGTAGTCTCTGTGGCTTGCATAGGGGCTTCTGCACGTAAGAAGACCAAGTGCGTCTTATTTATGGTGGGTTTGTGCTTCAGGCTGTTGCTCCAGCCAGGTGTGTGTGTGTGTGCAGCATTCAGGAGTGCTGAGCAGAGGAATCACCAGAAATGTTGTCAGTAAAAACTAGGAGCAGCTCACTTAAAAAAAAACAAAAAAAAACCCCCACAACCTCTCCATCCCCATCTTTGTTTCGTAGTTTTCAGTGACAAGCGCCCTTTACATCTGCAGTGTGGCTGATTCATTACCATAACCTGTCGAAGGACTTGAAACTGTAATCTCCCTTACAAAGCTGATCTAGCAAAGATGCTTGGGGTATTCATATCTTGCCTGGTTTAAAGCTGAGCTCTTGACTTTGCTATTGAAGCAGAATGCTGCAAAGCTGGTAAGGCTTGAGACTAGGTCTAACAACTCTTTCCTCATCTTTCTGTTTGTGATCAGTGCATGGAGTAGGCGGCATCAAAAGCTGCTGTTGCTAGGTTGTTGGTACTTTGCAGCCCTTCTCACAGAACCAGGTATTTTGAATTACGGGCCAAAAATGTGCCACCTCCTGTTGGCAGCTGCGAACATGGTGTTTTTCATATGCTGGTAGTAACAGCTTAGTCTTGATCTCATCTCTTTCTTACCCTAAGAAATATAATAACATAAGACAAAAAACTGCATCTCACATTTCTTCTTGCTCTAGAAAAACTCAGAAAATAGAGTATTGGGTGCTCTTTGCCATCTTTACTAACGACACTTTGGAAGAGGAAAAAACCCACACAGAATGAAAATAAAAGCTTAAACAGCACTTTGACAGAACTCTATCACCAGCCAAGAACAAGCTACAGCAATACAATATAATGGCATCATTTACAACACCATGGAACATTGTGCATATAAGAAATTACATTTAATGCTTTTCCTCTTAAATTCTGATATATTGACATTAAGTCTTAGTAAGATCTTCTTGTCAGCTCTTTTTGAGTTCATGAAGGAAAAGAAGGGAGTGGAAATTGTGTAGCACTGCACACCTTGGGAAGTCTGGCAATGCTCCTGATGGCACGCTCCTGTTTGGTCCCACTAAACAGCGAAATTTGCAGAGGAATAAAGCCAGGAAGAAGGGTCACAAAGGTTGAGGTCGGGGTTCACAGGGATAGATGAAAAATAGTGTCCTTTGTTCCTCTGTGGGGCAGAAAATTTAGCAGCCGTGCAGAGGTTCCAAATTGGTGTATGCACAAGTCAAGCTTGTTTATGTTTATTTGAGGATGGCTTATTTGTTTCTAGAGGGGTTTTTTCTTGTTTCTTTAAACATTAAGTCAATTTACAGCTACCTTATTTGTGTTCAGTGCAAGAGGCTCTGCCTTCCTGCTTATAAGAAGCAGACTGACTCCTAGGAGCAGGAGAGTCCCATGAAAGGCAGCTTTCTGTAGGTCCAGGTGGCAGAGGAGCTTGGAGGCCCAGAGAGCTGCACAAATACCCTCAGGGAATCAAAAAGAAGCAAGACCCATCAAACGTGGTCCCCTTGGGTATCTATGCTACCAGCCCCCCTGGGTTCTCCCTGGACACTCACCAACATAGTTTCTGCAAGGATCATAGCACAAAGGGGTGACTCCCTCCTAAAGGAGGGATTTGGAAGAAACAAAAACTGGCATAAGAAGTACATGCAAAATGCTGGATTTATAACAAGATGGACGTCAGGGGAGTTACTTGCAGAGAAGCAAACTACCATCAGCCTGAGCAGAGGTGGAAATGCCCCAGTTCTCCCCACCTGATGCTGTTCTGCAAAGGGAAAATTTTGCTCTGCCTGTGTTTAGATGGACGCTGCCATCTGGATGCTCTGTGTACATATTCACATATGGAGTAATCAGTTTCCTAGTGTAATTCTAACTACTTAAGTATTATTTCTGTTAATCAAACTACCAAAATGCATCCAGCTGAAGTCATGAGACTACACTTTATCGGGATAACTGGTTTATTGCTATGGCCCATGCCAAACCCAAGTCATTGGATGTGTACACAACCAACACATAAAACCATTTTATTTTTTGACCTAGGCTAAATTAGTATTGCTAAATAAGTATTACTAATACAGGTTTCCTACTTCTAACTGTATTCCTTTTATTTTATTTGCATTTCTTCTAGGTTAAAAGGAGACTGTAAAGGTAGCTAGTCTATATCCTACTTTTACGAGTGTTACAGTGTATAGAGGATAACAAATGAGCTTCTCTACAGTTATGAAGCATGTCTCTACCTGCTGTCCATATCTCCATTAGAAATTAGTAACCTGTATCACTGTGTTATCCCTGGGACATAACACAGCAGAAAACAATATGAAAGCAACTAGAAAACCAAAAGAGATTACTGCAAACGCTTCTAAAACCCATTCAGAATTAATTTTAAACATCTGATGATGGCTGAAGATGGGAAAGATGTAAATTCAGTTGAGTTTCCTTCACAGAAGTTTGGAGTAAAGACAAAGGTTCAGTCCCAAAATAAACAATGCCCTTTTGTTTTTAATACAAGTGAAAGTGGAGTGCCTTCTGTATTAAAACTGTCACGGGATGTTTCCCAATATAAAAAAATATGTGCAACTTATGTACAGTATTCCCATACTCTGCTCTGACTGGCAATACTCAAAGCCAATGCTATGATTACAACTGTTAGATACGTAGAAGAGCACACTCGAGGAAATTCAGGGTCCAGTAGCGTTCTAGCTGAGGTAGTTTAAAACAGACCCGCTAATTATAAAATCCTGCACGAGTTCATGTGGTACTAAATGAAAACAAAATTATAACACAGTTGATCTCTCATTTTCTTTAAGAAACCAAGATGAGCATAGCATAGTTATTCCAGTGTCTACAAGTTTACTGATACAATCCGTTCCAGACTTTGAAGAAGTTGCTTTCTTATTTAAAAGCTTATGTTACTTTTTCCCCATCATTGGTTTTGTTTCCTACTTCAGTCTTGACATCACTGAAGGTGCACTGCTGTGCTGCAGGAGAGACGGGCTACGGGATGCTTGGTTGGTTACACGTAGCATGACGGCAGACTGCTCTTTGTCTGTGCAATAGCCTGGGACTGGTTTGTTCTGGGCTACCTCCCTCTCCCCACTGTGGCTGGGAGGTGGGATGACCCCAGGGAGGGTCCTAGCTGCTCTCTCCCAGGGGAGCCTTGCCATTGCTCAGCACTACCTGAGTGATTTGCTCCTGCCAGTAGACCAGAATTGGACCCGCGGCAGGATGCCTTGGAGCTGGCAGGCCGCCCTAATGCAGAGCTGGGCTGTTTGTCCCATGGCCGTGGTTTAACGCAAGGCAGTAAGATGGATTTTGGCTAGAATATTTGTTCTCAGGTTTAATAATTACATGTCTGATAACAATATGCATGTGCGTATATGTATACCTGGAGAGGAAAACTTGTAGCAGCAGCAGGATTTAAAAAACGGAAATAGTACATTGATGGTATTTAAGAGTTTATGATGTTCTTGTTTGATAGCACCATGCTTACATAGGATTAGACTGACAGAGTCCAAGATGTCATGAGCTCTCACAGTCTATTGCATCTTGTCCTTATGCATTGCTGCTATACACACACACACTTGCATATGCTAACTGGATTCAGAGGATAAGGAGCATACACACATATTGATGTGGTTTCTGACAATAGCACACAAGTCACACTGCCACAGTCATGGGAGAAGTTCCCTATCGGTCAAACTCCAGCTGAACTGCTTCCTGTTTCCATGGGAGATGCCAGACACAGATAAGTCTTGCAAAATATTTTTGTCCCTGTCTAGAAAAAAATCATAGGGACAGACTTCACATAATGCTATGAATGTCTCTCACTCAAGTGCTTCATTAGGATCCAGATATTGATTAGCTCACACTAATATAATAGAAAATTAAGGCCTCTGATCTCAAAGCTACATTGGAACTACAGCTGCCCAGGGCTCATCAGGATCAAGGCTGGAAAGCAGCATTCTCTACATGGGACACTTCACATGTTCCATATTTAAATAAATATTTTACCAATTAAATTCAAAGGGATCTCTGCTGTGCCTTTTTTCAAGAGCTGTGCTGATTACCACAATCAGATTTTCTGTATGTGATAGTCTCCACAATCACATACAAAGAACAAACACTAAAATGTATCGAGGATGTTTTTCTCTCTACTTTTGATATCTGAATTCTGCATTTATCATGCAGCTAAAACAAGCGCAATTATTACATGGCAGTGTTTGGAAACCAATCTTATTCTCGATGAAGATGGAAAGTTCTGCCACTGATTTCTAGGGGAACATTATCCCACAGCTTACTGCAGTCCAGAGCCAGAAGGAATAATTAATGGTCATTTGAGGCCCTGAATGTAATGGACAGCCAGGAGTTCTTGGGCACACAGCCTCCACTTCAGCTGTCCAAGCGTCTGCTTTCCTGACTTAAGGACTTCAAGTGGCAAGGGAATGCAGTTCACCTACTGGTAAACTGCCCCAACACATTGTCCCTCAGTCTTAGTCTTACCCATTTTTTTCTGGCATCCCTAGTATCTTTCAAACACAAATCCAGCCATAAGAGAGAAAATACACTCATTTAACCTTTTGCTTTACAAATACATGTGTATGTGTGTGTGTGCATGTGCACATTTGTGTACATATATGTGCAATGTAGTGTAGATATGTTCAGGTACCCATCTGCAGTCGAGGGCCAGTTCAGTGGGTAAGCTTGCTATGGCTGTTAAAAATGAAGTGGGCTAGCTGTAACCAGCAGATAATTTGGTGAGCAACATACCATATGGTGCTTTTAAGTCCAGGAAGAGAATGCCTTTTTACTGACTTACTGAAAAGTACCAAATCACGTGGAGAAAGCTTACAGAATCCAGCACAAGGTTGGGCAGAGGCTTCATTAGTTGTTGGGCAACTTGGGCTGCTTTACACATTGTGGCACTTCCAGTCCCGTTTGCAGGGTCACCTACACAAAAAAGAAAGAACATGTAAATTCAAAACTGGGACATCCTCAACACAAAGGATTCATGAAGGCCAAAAGCAAGTAATGACAGGGGATGGGCTGTGGGACTTCAGGTCCAGGTTTAAGTCATCAAGAATGTTAATCAAGATGATATTAAGACTCTGAAATAAAATATCTCCTTCCCCCTTCCCTGCTGAACACCTTGGGTTCTAGAAGCCAGTTGTCCATCTATCTTCCCAAACCTAGACACCAGCTGTATGCCACCAAAAACTCTGCTTGCTGGACACAAGGTGGATAGTGTCTTTGTGTGAGTACCTCAGGACAGGGATCACAGAGTGGAGCCCATGTACTAAATACAAGAAAATCCTTTTGTCTTTGCTGTCATGGCAGGACAGAGCAAAGGACATTTAGTGCTGCTTCTATAACCTGACATCTCTACAAGGACCAGGTTTCCCACACAGACCTAAAAGAGCTCCATTCAACAGCAAACACAAACTTAGTCTCAGGGTTTCCCACTGACCACTTGTCAACCATGGTCTGTCTTAACTGAGTTGTGGTAAGAAATAGAAACCAGGTACTTGAAGGATATAAGTAGCTAAAACTGAAGGTAGGTTGTGAGTAAAATCTTTTGAATATAGCAGTGAGGTGCCTGGAGAAGTGCCTGCATCCTCCACATTGGTGCATCTGATATAACAAAGCTATGAAACCTTCTTGAAAGATTTGTATGCCACCAGTAATGACTGCTGAGTATTCATGCACTTATAAGGCCATGTGAGGTTTCTGATGTTAGTNTCCCTGGAGGCATTTAAGGTGCGGGTGGATGAGGTACTGAGGGGCATGGTTTAGAGATTGGTAGGAATGGTTGGACTCGATGATCCGGTGGGTCTCTTCCAACCTGGCAATTCTATGATTCTATGAAATGTTGAGTGTTCTGCCCTGGCTGCATTGGCCCTACCTGACCTAAGCTGAACCTCCTTCAGTCCTCAGGCTCCTGGGATGTTTCCTTAGGCATTCCTTTACACTACCTCCTGTTTCTAGAAGTATGCAGTGGCCTTGAAGTAGAAGTGCACTCTATTTAAAGAGAATTCCTCCAAGAGGAGACGCTCTTGAGAATGG
This sequence comes from Piaya cayana, assembly GCA_013389865.1. NCBI lineage: Eukaryota > Metazoa > Chordata > Aves > Cuculiformes > Coccyzidae > Piaya > Piaya cayana. Next base: position 703,426 of record WAAB01003915.1, on the reverse strand, counting down.
AGAGCAATCTCCAAAATTCATAAAAAGTAGGAATGATGTGCTGACTGGGTCTTCTCTGTTGCACTAATTCTCTGACCTATGTTGTCTTTGCCGTCCTTACCACTGTGCTGTTCACATTTCTGTCTCTTGTCCATGTTAGTAACCTCCATATGTATGACCTAAGAGGAATTTGGATACTCATGGTTTTTAGTCAAACTGGCAGAGGACGCCTTAGCGGCACTACTTTCCAGGTAGGACATTGCAGCAAAATAGGTGTAAGAACTGGTATGTGCAGGTACTTCTACTTATTTTTACAGCATTACTCCTCACAACTGTGAAGTGAGGCAGGTCAAATGCAGTTTTCAAAAAAGTGTTAGCAGCCTAGGTGCCAGCCTGAGAAGGAAAGAGACCCAACCCATACCAATTACCTACAGATGACATTATCAGCCCCTGCAGCAGTGGCCAGTAGCATACACTCTCCTCTGGATGAGAAGGAAAAGTGGGACTAAAGTGCAGAAGACTTGCCTGGACGTTTCGATTGAGGCTCAGCGCAGGCATGAAGACCCCCTCGATGTTTTCAAATGCTGGAGGCCCTTGCTGCTGCCCATTTATGTAAAAGGTCAGATTGTGCTTGTTCAGATCCAGGAGAACACCAATGGTGGAACCTTTAGAAACTCCTCCTTCAGTCCTAAGGTAAAAAAAAGATCAAACTGTTGGTGAACACAGAGCGCTACACTGCTGCTCTGCCTAGGACAACACAGGCTTACTAAGCAAAGTTAGTGGTACAGCATGGTGAAATGGTTATCCATGCAATCAGCAATGACTGGTTCACACCTTATGTACCACATTCATGGGAGCTTAATGGGGGGAGCCTAAAGAGAAAGTAGGCCCATCTCTTCTTCATCTGTAATCTAAAAGCCAAAAATGGTGTACAGAGCTAGCAGGTCCCCTCAGCTGCTGAGAGATGGTGAGGGTGAGCAGGTCAGGTTAGCCCTGCGCATGTGGGACAGGAGTACTGGTGACACAGCTCCTCAGAGCATCCCTGCTGTACTGAAGTGATCACAGCAGAGAGTGAAAAAGCAGAAAGCTGGATTTCTAGGCATTCATTTCTAATCATTATGCCTGCTAACAGCTTGAGTCCCGGACTTTCAGTCAGAGTGTTCACCTTGGCATCCCCCAAGGACATCCAGCTTTCCAGAGACCAGGGAGTCAGCACAGATACAACAGATCATTGGTTTGGGGAGGAAGGGAAGGTGGGCTGGTTAGGGATAAGCATAGCTCCCTAACGGACAAGGTGCTCCGCTATAGGACTGGGAGCTATTTCAAGTGTGCAGGCATGGTTATTAATACCAGTGATAATTAGTTGTGTCAGGAACAGCTGCTGAGAGCTACGATGGTGTCAGAGCTTGCCAGGATAGAGTCAGCCAGCCATTACATGCTTGAGCGATTTGACATTAATGCACTTTGATTTGGGGGTTAGTCAAATGCAGTATTACTTTAAAGAGCACTAAGCAAAAATATCTACTAGATATGCAGATTGGCCACAGGCACTGCTACTCTGCTAATATTACAGGGACTCTGCGATGGATTTACAACCTGACACAATTTGTTCAGGGTAAATCAGATTTCAAATAATTTGCAGCAGGAAAGGAAGCAGCTGCCTTCTGTCCTACACACTTCCCTCAGGCACACAATAGCCAGATTGATGTAATTTTAGAATAAAATTTATCATAATAGGTAAGCAAAACATAAAAATAACGGAGGGGGTGGGGATCAAAGTACGGTTAGGTGCTTAGTAAGAAATTTTCATCTTGTCCACTAGGTGTCACAAACTGTTTTCCTTCTGACTAAATGTGGCACAAGGCATGTCCTCTGAAGGCGAAGGCAGTTTTATCTGTGGCATAATAGCACAGAATACAACTCTGACTCCTCCACTTAAAGCTTTTCAAACAATAATAGTATAGCTGAAAACCACAGATTGGCTCTAAGATGCATTAGATTTCACACTTTACTGTTCTGAGGTTCCCTTCATTTGCTTTCTGGACCTAAAAGCATTAATAGGTTTCTCTCAGCTCTTCTCCAAAATAAGGAAGTACTTTGTTTTCCAACAAAATTTAAGATGCTTACTTATCCTCAGTATTTCAGTACCTAGACTGTTTTTATTAAAAGCATTCAATCATAACACTCATGATGAGATTGTGGAAAGCAGCACTACTATAATCTAGATCTATTTACAAATAGATTATTTTTTTCCTCTCTGTTTAAGAACAGCTTTGATTATAGGGCACCACTTTTTATATCCTGCAGTGTTTGAAAATAGTTTTTATGACAAGCTTTTAAATGACATTGATTCTCTCAGAAACAGAAACAGCAACTTTGCCGTTTTGAGATTATTGTGCTCTTTCCTATATGATAAGCTAATTTGCTTCTTGCGGGCTAATTAACTGTGTGCTGCACAGTGACATTGAAAGACTCCTCTGCAGCCCCTGGGGACAGTCCAGCTGAGGAGGAGATAGATGCTGCCTGCAAATACAGCTGAGGTGAGTGCAGGATCCCGCCGAGGCCCCTCTAGGAGTCACACAGGTGTAAGAGCAGAGCAGATGGCTGGGAAACCTCTCCCTTCCTTGCTGCGTCAAGTCTTGCAGGACATCAGCAGGTAGATTGCCCTGTTCCTCAGCTGCCACCTCCCCACAGTGAGATCAACCATCTCTGGCAAGACAAAGGCAGGGCAAAGGCAAGCAGGATACACTTTGCTGTGGTGCTACCAAGGAGACTGGACTTTTTGTGAGACTGAACAGCTGTTCTTACTGAGCATCCTGTCATTTCCTTGAGAACCATACTTTGAGGAATCCGGTGCTTTATCAACAGCTATCACGGTCACTTTCTTTAGGAGGAGAGGTGGGAGAGTCAGTTTCATGAGAAAACTTACAAAAGGTAGTTCCTCACACTTTTGTACATAATTGGGACAGCATCACAAGACATTTTTTTCTAATAAAAGCCTTAGCTGCAATAAAAAATAGCCAGCTAGCTCAAGAAACTCAAGTGCACATTGTTCTCTCCTGCTACACCTCTCTGGCAGCATGTAAAAGAGCTGTTGCTTTACTGTAATGCATTTTCTAAACTACTTAATGACAGTTATACTATAAGCCCCTAATAATCTGCAGGCTATGTAAAAGAAAAATACAACTGTTTCTAACAATACTTCTTCAATATATACTTAGCATTCATTAAATGATAACCCATTTTTGAAGATATGCACCACTCTCATTATTTCAAGTAAACCCCAATCCTGCGTGTTTGGGGGTTTTTTTTTGTTTTCTGGGTGCAACAGTAAGTCCTGAAGTGTGGAAGTTCTGTTTAGAAGCCTGGATGGTCGGAGTACCTATAGGGGAATTTTGCTATCATTAAAAATGCCATTGCTTGTGGCAGCATCTTGGACAATGTGCAGGACTGTATGGACTGGAGAGAGGAATTAAGAACAGCAATAAGTTTGAGTATTATTAAAAAATAAAGCTTATCAATTTCTGGACACTTTAATATATAATTATTTAATATATAATTATTTTAACTGTCTGTTAACAGTATTTAATCATGAGCTTTACAGTAACTTAACAACTTCACCGGGTTTCNGCACATTGTTCTCTCCTGCTACACCTCTCTGGCAGCATGTAAAAGAGCTGTTGCTTTACTGTAATGCATTTTCTAAACTACTTAATGACAGTTATACTATAAGCCCCTAATAATCTGCAGGCTATGTAAAAGAAAAATACAACTGTTTCTAACAATACTTCTTCAATATATACTTAGCATTCATTAAATGATAACCCATTTTTGAAGATATGCACCACTCTCATTATTTCAAGTAAACCCCAATCCTGCAAGTTTGGGGTTTTTTTGTTTTCTGGGTGCAACGGTAAGTCCTGAAGTGTGGAAGTTCTGTTCAGAAGCCTGGAAGGTCAGAGTACCTATAGGGGAATTTTGCTATCATTAAAAATGCCATTGCTTGTGGCAGCATCTTGGACAATGTGCAGGACTGTATGGACTGGAGAGAGGAATTAAGAACAGCAATAAGTTTGAGTATTATTAAAAAATAAAGCTTATCAATTTCTGGACACTTTAATATATAATTATTTAATATATAATTATTTTAACTGTCTGTTAACAGTATTTAATCATGAGCTTTACAGTAACTTAACAACTTCACCGGGTTTCTTGTCAGACAGTATTTTTCAGGCAATTATAACATTTTTGTGTGATGAAAATCTGATGTTGAGATCCTGATCACAGGGAGCTTTAAGACTACGATCCAAATTCTCTAGACTTTGAATTCCCATTGCCCTTTAGTACAAAACATTACAGTGTGATTTCTGTCTCTTTCTTTATACGTAGTGGCTAGGGTACAGCTACAGCACCAGGTGTTTCTGCTCTTGGGAACTTGGCCAAGGAATGGATGGATCTATTGCAATGAATGCCAGTGCCTCTTAGCAACGGGCATACATCATCTCTCATGCGAACTGATTATTTCAAGGAACAATGAGGCTGAAAGGTACCTCACAAAGCTATATCCCTGCCCTAAAGTGTTTCTAAACTGGTGTTTTTTCAAACTGTTCTCAAAGGTCCTCTCAGATAGTATGAGTGTCTTCTATTTCTGCCTCTTCTTCCAGCATTACAGAAGACATACTAGTTTTTAAGGATGTAGACAGGTCCAATTTTGCGTGCTATGAATGAAAAGGACAGGAAAGGACTCTAAACACATCAGGTCCCATGAACAGGTCTTCCAAGCTCCACTTCAGCTTACCCTTGAAGCTAGTCACTTATTTATTGCCCTAATTTCTCCTCATGAAGATTAGGAAGAATGAAATGATTACTAAGACATAGCCTCCATCATAATAAAATCTGAGAGGCTAAAAGCTGACAATAAATTTCCTTTGAACTGTGACACCGTGTTCTCATGCCCATGTCTCCTGTGGGGTAAAAAACTAGGCAACAATAACCTGTTTCCACAAGACTGTTACAACTAATGAGTTAAAAAACTGACCTACTTGACTGTCACAGTTAAAAATATAATGCCTAGACCTAATTTCATTGAAGCGCATGTGATTTCATAACACTACATGCCCTCTGCGAGTGTACTTCACTTAAACAGCTATTCCATGGGTCTATCCATGCCTTGGATGTGCTTGCAAAACCTTTGTGATTTATCTAATAAAAACTAGGAATGCCTTATCAATAGAAAGCACTTTATTCTCCTGTTTAAGCAGGATGACTAGAAATCTGAAGTGTTTTTCATTGTGCTTCCCAGGAAAAAAAAAATTGTTTCACTTGTCCGTTGCTTGCCAGGAGGAAGATGTCAAGGACCAAATCCATAAAATAGGTTTCTGGGACAGTAGCACACAGAATGGTTGCCAGCTTTTTCCCAGAAAACATAAGCTGTTTCACAGAATACTACAATTAACACAGCTTAACATTACTTCTGCCCTAAACTGAATCAGAATATTAAAGGGACAGAGAACCTTTTGGAGTATTTATGATACTGATGTTAATTTACTCTGTGTTGACTTAGAACATCTTTTAAGGCCTTTTGAGCCAATGAAAATATTCCAGTTGACTTCAGATAGCTTTGAACTCAGCTACAAGGCTCTTCCACCTGTCTGTAATGAACTGCGAAATCAAACTACGTTTCAAACAAAAAACCCCACCCCAGCAATTGCAATATACTTAATTAAAATATAAATATGCTTCAGCGTATAAGTGACTATTAAACAGGAGACATTACAACCCGCATTAAGATACAGTGAATGTTGGCATAACTTACCTCTTTAATGAGATAAAATCAGCATTTGAACATCTTAAAAATCACTGCAAGCCGTTATTTTTATCATTTGTTATAACAGAAACAATAGTTGAGCTACTGAGTGCAGAAGACCTGCTGGGACTGTCAGTAGAAAACTAAACAGAAAGTGACTCCCCCTGTCACAGAACGTGCTGCATAACCTTAGCCACCACTTTATTGGTACATGAATGTCCCATCATGATAGAGTATGTATATAAACACACTATTTTCCAAAATAAGCCAGGGACTTAGGATCCTGAATCATATTCTTCATTGGAGACCTTCTTAAGGGTCTCAGCTCCTGTAGTACACACCTAATCTTCAGAGAGAACTGACTCTGTCATGGGACACAGAGGGGGAGCGGGGAGCAGTGCAGTCCTGCTCTGGTGATACCTCAGGTGACTTCAAGTGAAGTGGACCATGTCTCCCCTACACAGTCCAGCATCACATCAAGGAAATACAGCCAGCACTAGGCAGAGGAATCTGCTGTGAGTGCCGAAGCCATGCAACCGTATTGACTCAACAATGGATCTACACTGATAGAGTCTCTGATCCATTCCTGGAAGCAGCTTCGGTTAGAAGATGTCTCCCAACCACTCTGTTGCGTAGAGCACACAGAACCTCTGAGTGTTGGAAGGAAGAGAGCTTTCGTAATGATGGCTCAGGGGTGTTCTGAAATCCTTCTTTGTGTAAACTGGTTGTATTGGTAAAGACATTTTTCAAAGCTAGTCAGTACACTGGCTCAGTTGGACGGAAGCCGTGAGTTAGCCCTTACTGCCAAACAGTCCCTTGTGTCCAGATCGCCCTAGGTGTGACCTACAGCATTGCCTTTAATCAGCTTTCAGTACTCTCAATAAGCACCTGCCTTTTGGACAGGCAGTCAGCAATGCTTTGCCTAATCACTGTGCAATCCTGTGGCAAAGATCCTTCTGGAGAACAGAATCAACCAGCTTTCTCCCTGTGCTCCTCCAACAATGAGAAAGTAATCTTGCATCCCAGCGTGCTGCATTCCTGCCTGCTGATGTTGTGGGTGGGATGTGCAATAATGGGCTTAAATCACAGCAGGGGGAACTTAGGCTAGATCTCAGGGAAAAAAATGGTAACAGTGAAGATAACAAACACCAACACAAACTACCAAGGTTCAGTTGCTGTTACTAGTGATTTTTAAGAAGGAATAAAATAACTACATTTAGCAGAGACATGGACTAGATGGCTTGCCGATGGCTTGCCTCTCATGCAAAAGATGGCTCTTCCTCTCATGCAAAGCAGAAGAATGATCAGTAATGAGAACAGAACGCAGGAGATCCTTACCGATTGGTGTGAGAATTGCAATGCATGAACCAGCTGCGGTTGTTGTCAACATACATGGCCCATGCCTTGTCATCCTTGCCTAGCATCATGTCCTTGACAACATTAATCCTGGCGATGCCAAAGGCTGGATCTGGATGGTTGTCGTACCGGTCCACGTGCAGTTCCCAGTAATGCACACCCTTGGAGAAGGCTGCTGTGCCAAGAACAACCCGGTCATCGTAACTGTTGCACGTAGCAGTCTGGTTGTCATTTGACAGCACTATGTCTCTGTGAGCTGAGGAGGGGTCAAAGGTGAACCATGCCACTGAGGAAGGGAAAAAGGAAAAGCTGGATTATGGCAGAAGAGGCTGCGTTCAAGTGCCATCTGCTTTACTTCAATTAGGACAATGAGATTCTGCCTTCCTAAAGACCCCATTGCACTTTCAGATAATAAAAACAATCTTTCCTCGTTACTGTAGACAGCTACACAAGATTGCTTTGTGCTGGTACCTTGCTGCTTTTCAGCTTAGAAGTGCCTTATATTATCTGTGCTTGTTCCTCTGTATATAAGCTGCTAAGGGCAGTGACTTTCTGTTCTCACACAGTAAAAAGAAAGTCATTGAGGAGACAAGGGCTCCTCCATGATGAGGAAGTTGATCACGTAGGTGAATTGGTTCAGAATGACCTTTAATCGAAATGGAGTTCCACTGTGTCCATGCTGGTTAAGACTGATTTCACTACTTTATCAAAGGGGGAAAATAAATATATATATAAAAAAGAGCAAACAGAAAAAGCTTTTAAAGTATAAATATTTTATACTGGCCTATTTTGGCAACACAGCATAAAAGTGGAAGTGATAATAGCATGCGCTTCCTGATTCATTACAATATCATTAACAAAGATGAACTTCTTGTAATGCCCGTATGGATGTCAAGTATAATTACAGAGGAACAAGCATGAATTCCCATCTCTGTATTATCAAACCTTGCTGTGAAATCAAAGCAGTAGTGAAGAAAAAGGCAGATTCCAAATATATATGGAGAAATGGAGACAGAGCGAAACAAAAATATCCCATGTGCTGCATAATTGCTTCTGTACGCTAAATCAAATAAGAATCTTAGTCAGACCTGACTTCTACTCCCAAATAAAATTCCATTATTTGAAACCTGAAGTGCTACTGATAATGGAACATCCCCAAAAGTGCTAGGAGGCCAGCACAGTTCCTGTGCATGCGCAGTTCCTGGCCTCTCTGCTCAGATGATCCAAAACCTTTGTGCCGGTAAGTGCCAAAGATATTGGTAGGTACAAAAGGATGCGAGTGTCCTATCACTGAGACCTGCAGTTTTTCACTTAGAAACTGGCAGAAATCCAACTCACCATCTGACGTCTGTAAAATAACTGTCTTGCTGTAAGGGCCAACTCCTGATGAGTTGAAAGCTTTGACTCTTGCATTATAGGTACTGTTGAAATGAAGGCCATCAATGGTGCAGAGGGTTTCCTTGCCAACATATACTTCCTAAACATTCCAAAAAAAAGAGAGAGACACACACACATATTTAAATGTTTCTTTGTGACTTGTCATCATACAGTAAGACTTATAAATACAAGCCACAAGTGAACAGCTTCTCACTTCTTTCCAGGAGTAGAAGTTATGCTGTTGAAACATGGACAACCACAGCAGTGGGGACATCAAGGACGGTTAACAGTGGAGACACTAAGGTGAAGATGGAGCTGAAAGGGCACAGCAATTAACGGCAATACAGGAAGATCTTAATTTTTATCCTCTTTACCATTTACTCCAAACCAATATTTTGGATAGTAGTCTCAGCATCTGACCCACCGTAACCATTCTTATTTTATGTAGGGCCAGAAAAGGGAAATGCTTTGACATTTTAACACATACCTGTGTTAAAATATAATTCTGAAACCTGCAAACACAAAGTCAGAAGGAAACTGATATAGTCAAGATTAGGATCACGTGCATCACATGATGGAACAGCAACTAGACAAGAGAGACATCATAAAAGTCTGCAAAGATTTATTAAACACCAAGAATTTGTGTAATGTGAGATATTTCAGGAAACAAAACATCTAGGCAGACTAATGAAGAGGATCAGTCAGATTACACAGTTTATGTCAAACTGAAAGAAGCCAAGAAACCTCATGTTTGTTGGAAAACTGAAACAAGCAACAGAAAATGACAGCAAAGGGAAAAAATCCTGTCTTGGCAGCAGGTTGAAAGCCACAATTCCTTTCCACCTATGATTTCTTCAGTTCTGGGAAATCCATAGATTTATGGTAGCAAAGGTCTTAAAGAGCTTAAGGCTCGACTAAGCAGGCCACTCAGTCCCAGTTCAGTTAAGACATTTAAGTGTATGCCTATGAGTAGTCCTGTTAATTAAGACTCTCTGATATGAACCTAAAGTTAATTAAGTATGCAATGAATAAAAAAGGGATTACTTAAATTCACAGCGGGCCATGTGTTTGTCCACTTTGCTACCATGCGGTTCCTACAAGTAAAAAAATCTTTTGGGTCCTGAGTTAGCTGGTGATCTTTCATGGGCTGAAAGAAGAGTTTTAATAAAGTAGCTTAATTTATCTCCATGTTATAGCATATGTTGTCCCTGCAAAAATTTTTATTTGTAGGACAAGTCTCACATTTTCTAATCCATTTCCTATTTTTACCACTGTTCACTGCTGGTGTTAAAGCAGATTGATGCTCTCTGCTACAATGGGAGGCAAAACCCATTCTTTAAATCCACCCATCGAATACTGATAAAGTGCAGTCAGTATCACTGATTTTAGATATATAATCCTTCATGGAAAGGGTCAGCAAACTCTTATTGAAATGGCATTGCTGAGAAGCTTGCTGTTCATCTTTGAATGGGTAAAACTGAGTGTGTTTCTACCACATCAAGAAAAGTGTTCCCCTGAGAAACTGTCACCCTAGATTGCTAAGGACTGAGAAGGTTTTGTATCTTTCTCAATCCAAGATCCTGACATGGCATTGCTGACAATCCCAAAACTTTTGCTAGTTACAAAACCCCCCATACAAATGGACTTGTATATGCACCAGCCTAAATTTATTCACAAATATTTATTTAGATGTGAATATCACTTGAAAAGATTTATCCAAGACACTGGAATTTATTACAACTTGTTTCTAACTCTTCATTCATCATGCACAGACAACACCCTTACCTACTAATATTAACTATATCAGCAGCTCCCAGCAGCCATTCACAAAGGTACTTCTTCACACTTTCAATAGTGGAGACGACTCCACTCTGTCTCTTCAAATGCATGGGAAATGATACTTGGACCAAGGAACTGAGGAGACCTTCCAGAAAAATAGTGCTCTCTTCAAAATGCCCTGCTAATATTGCTGTTTCTTCTAATGAGGGGAATTCAATCAGGTGCCTTCGCCAGCAATGGGTGTAGCAGTTTGGTACAGGGAGACAATTCCTTAGGGGGAACCTTGCCAGGCCATTTTCAGCTTGAGAAACTTAGGTTTCTTGTAGGAAGCCGTTTTGCAGCTCCCAAAGAAATACCATCACATATTTTTGGCAGAATTTCCCATTTGTGAAGAGAGCAGCTGTATTCCCCAGTGGTCTCTAGAAGCTTTCAAGGCACTTGCCCTTAGGCAATGAACTGGGCCAGTTTGGTCCTGGAGCAACAGGAGCATGAAGCCTGTCTCAGAAGGAAGGGTCACAGCTTCCAGCAGGATATGGCTGGCAGAAAGCTGATTGTATTATTTCTGTAGTTTATTGGGATGTGGTGGGAGGCAATGGGAACCTAGAAGTACCCTGCACCTGCTGGCAGGAGGAAGCAGCTGTGTCATCACCCTGAAGGTCTGGAAGAACAGCACTTGGGATGCCTTCCTGTATGTACCCACCCTTTCACAGCGTGTCTGTGGAAAGCTGCACACACCTGGTCTCATCTACTCACAGAGAAAAGACCTAGAAATCCTAAATTTTTATGTGTATTCACACCATTTGTATTCAAAAAACCCAGGAAAAATCGTGTTGCATCTCTGGACCAAGACTCTCAGCTACTGAAACGGTGCTACAGAAAGATGAGAGTGGGGGCTTCAAAGAATTGTCTGGTTTGTGAAATAAACCACTTGCAGCTCCTGTAGGCTAGTATGGGATTTTCTGCTGTGGTACGCTCCAGGAGGACCACACAGTACATGTGGCAGTGACTTGAAATTCTACCTTTCACCTCAGCAAGGCTCTCTTGGCCAGAGTCCCAAGAATAACCTCAACCAAACTCCCTGCCCAAGCTGGGGGTCCTTCTATTAAACAGTATCTGCACCTAGAGCTTTCCCCATCTACATGATGAAAGCAGGGATATTTCGACAACCCGTGTGTTCCCCCGCCCCACCCTCAGAGAGACACAAATTCATATCCTGAGGAAACTCATATACAAAGAAACACAAATAAATGCTGAATGAAATTCTCACTCGGAATTGGCCACCATCTCCATCATCAAGTTCCAAGATATAACCCTCCACCGGGTTGTGGCTCAAAGGTGGCATCCTCCAGGCCAATGTCACACTGTTGTTCCTGGTGCAACACTTCTCCAGCTGCAGTAATGGGACGGGTGGCACTGTAACAGGAACTGGGTACAGATTAGTGTAACTCTGCCCTACCCCATCAGTCTGTGCCACGGGCAGTGTGACAACTGCTCACCTCCCTCCTCTTGTAGGGGAGCCAACATTTGTTAGGAAGTGGGTCCATTCCCTTCCTTGAAATAAAAGGAAGTAACAGCAATATAACAAAATATCATCACTCAGTAAGACAAATCATTTGACTGAAACAGGTAAACAGAAACATATCTGGACATGTTTCTGGTGCCTTCCCTACTCATGTCTGTTTTCCTTCCCAGGGGTCACTGGCTGGCAGACTTTTTTTCTCATAGTAGAGCGCTTTGACACCACTGTCCCCAAAAGGAGAGAGGGAGCAGTAGTGGCAGGAGATGTCTCTAGCCACAGGTGGTATGGGAGATGCAGGGCTGCCAGGAAGACCAGGTCACGAACAAAGAATTGTTAACTAGCAAAGCAGCCGTTTCTCCCAGCACAGTACCTGAACTCCACTGACAGCAGCAAAATAATTCTTTGCAAAACTTTTTTAATAAATCTAACCTGACTCCCTTCCATTTTTCTTTTGCAAAACCACCTTGGATATGTTATCCTTATGGAAGCTGTACTTAAAAGAAACTCTTGAAGAAAAATATTCCATTTGCAAATTTTATCTCAATTCATTGGCTCAGGTAGCAAAAGAAACTTCTGCACTACAGGAGAGAGCCTGTGTCTCTCTCTTCTCAGAAATTATGAGTGCAAATTATCTACCACCATGCCTTTTTAGTGATTTGCCCAGCAGAAACATCAAGAGGCTGTTGACCAGACCGGCATCTCAAAAATAAAAGTAAACAGAGTAAAACATTTAGCCATGCCTTTGTGGGAAAGAGGACTTAATCACACCTTCTCTGCTAAATGCAACTACATTCTCACCATTCATGCTTTGCTGGAAATTATAAAGTGGAAATTCAGTCTTCTGGAGAGATCTGACATGTATCTTACACACCATTGAAACTGCACAGGTTAAATGGGATATAAGTGATGCACAGACTTTGCTTGGTCTTCTGCCTAAGGCTGAATTTGACTGTTCAGGATTATTTCTGCAGAGCTCAACTGAGTTTTGCAAGAAGCTGAGTGCTCTGAACATTCATTGACTTAGCTCTTAACATTGTCAGTTTGCTCTTCTTTTATCTAGTCCACTTTGCGCATCTAGTTTTTTTCCTCCCTCTGTCTGCCTGAGAGCTAAGCCCTTGAGCTTTTCCTTTTGTCCTATTTTACCTCTCCAGATAAAAAAAAGGACTGTTCAAGTTTCATATAACAAGCAGTCTGTGGGAAAATGGATGCTACCATGTGATGGGGTAAGGCTTCACCCCTCACTGGGGAAGTGACACAAAAGTCAACATTACACTTGTGATAAACAGTGCAGAAGCTATTGTGGTTTTCCGCAGGCATTACCCATCACCACAGCAAATGCAGATGGTTGGTAGTCCAGAAGAATGATTGTGGTGTGAAACAAAGTAGCTTTATAAATTAGCTCTTGAAGGTTATTCTGTGACAAGAAAAAGAAAAAAACCCTTGTTCCTCTTCCTTGATATTTAAGGATGATTCAGAGGGTGTCATGACTAAAAATCTACTTGTTTTTTTCACATGGCAAGTCCAGCATTTTCTCTAAGGAGACACTGTGTCTGGAGAAGTAACAGAAATGTGACATTACAAGAATAAAAAAACCTGAAAACAAGAAATTTGGAGGTAATGGGATTTGCTAAGTGAACTATTTCAAGTTTGGGGTTTTGTTTGTGTTTTCTAGTCTATATTTCTAGTGATGATGAGCTCAGGAGAAGATAGGGCTGTATCAGCTATCTACACTCCTGCCACTTTAGCTAACCAGTTAACCCTCTCAGGAGGCACTTGCTGGATCCTTCCCACTTCTGAGACTCCTCTTAGGAAAACCAGATGAAAACCTAATTCCTGAACTTTATAATGTGCGAAATAGACAGTAGCCCTTCAATTCTGAATAAACCCCTAAACACTTCACCTCCCTGCAAAAATTTTCTAGTAACATTGATGGGAGGATTTCAGGGACTGTTCAGGTAACACGTAACACTGAAAAAAAAAAAAGCAGAATTTTTCGGGCAGGCAAGTGTTTTACAAGTCCCTTTCAATAGAAATAAGAATAAGAAATAAGAATGCCATCTAGGATTAGAATATGCATTCATATGGTAAAATGCTGTTGTTCCCATTTCCCAGCAGCAGTGTGAATTTTGGCCCTGCACGTCAGAGTCACACATTCTATGGTGAAGCATCTGGGCTTCTTTACCATGTCACTGGACATATAGATTTTTGTGAGTAATCCTTATCAGCCTCCTACTGCCTTCAGGACAGTGTGTGGCCTGAGATGCACAACCTGCAGAAGCTGAAGGAGGGGTTAGATGCTCCCACCAAGAAGCTGTGCAGCTTTGCTGGGTGACACTCACTGTGCCTGCCCTCCTGCCTCCTTCCCTGGGCATGGATAGGCAGAGATTTGCCTTGACCTCAGATTCCCTCTAGGAGGAGAAAAGGTGAATATTTGTTGTAAAAGTCATAGCAGAATGCAAAGCAAGTTGAATAATCAGGATGCCAGTGCATACTTCATCATGAAGAGCAATGGGACAGGATTAAGAAAAGAAAAATATAGGCTAACTGTCAGAAAAAAAGGAAGGTTCAGATGTTAAATTACAGTGCCGTTCCAATTCTCATTCAACTTAAAGTCCTCTAGAAAGTTTTTGAAGGAAAAGTTTAAAAATATAAAAGGAGACACTGCATTGGCACAGCAAGACCTATTAATGAGTCTGAGTGATGGCTGGCTATTTGAAAAGTGCTTTATGTGGGTCACACTTAGCTAAAAAATGTGATACTGATGTCTCATGTCAATATAAAAGGATCAAAAACACATTGCTTAGTGCATCTCGCAGCTGATCTCCTCTCAGGGTAGAGGAGGGCTGCTCTAAGATGCTGTCTGTTATTTTTCCCCTTGAAAAGCAAGTTGTGCAACAGTGCTCTCCACTTTCCCAGACTGATTTTTAAACGACTAACTGCAGTAAATTAATGGGACCTTCAGAAACATGAGAACTTCAACCTCCTCCAGCACTGCAGTATGGCCCTCTAATAGCCTTAGTCACTGCTGTAATAAGTGCTCTACAGTGTTATCGGAAAAGAAGAAAAGACCACTGGCAAATACTGGGTCCATGATGCAGAGCTACAGAACCAGGGATAAAGCCTATGATGAAACAGTTACTATTTCATTATCAGGGCTGTACAGCTCATGGCTGGAGAAGCGGAAAGATTTGTAACAGGAGATGTGTCTGGGGAATCTTCCTGGCCTGGTTTGCAGAAGGGGGAAGAAGTCACTCCTGACAAGGAGAAGGGCGTAGTAGTGAGTATTCAGAGGTGGTACAGAAAAGTAGAGAGCAGCTATGTTTTACCCCCTTCTACACCTAGACTCCATTTTACAGCAAACGAAGATTTCATGACAGGTCTAGCTGCTTAAAACAACTCTGGAACACACGTTCACCTGTGCCCACAGCTTGAATGGAAGAAATCTGATGTACACATTGAGCCAGTCATCAAAAGAGGACAGGAATTTTATGCCGAGGCACTTGGGAAAAGCAATAGAGAGAAGAAAACATGGACAGTGGAATGGGATCTGGGAAAGCTAAAAATGCCACCAATTACTAGAGCTGCCTGTGTGCTCAGTAGGTCAGCTAGCCTGGGGAGAGTGGGACTCCTGCCAAAGAACTATCAGTGAGAACCTCTGGTCAACATGACCACTTAAGCATTACTTCTGCACCCATCACATTTCTGCACATTCAATTTGTTACTAAATTGCTTTTTCTTCCTGTAAAAAAGAAAAATACACCCCTTGATATTTATTTATTAAAATTAGCTTTAGATATGGGCTTATACAGAGTTCACTGCTGAGGTACATGAACAAGTCATCAAGGCAAATGTAATGTGATTTGTTCTTATTTTCAATCTTCTTTGTCTAACACAGTGAATCAATGTTTACTTACAAGCATGCTTTCACTCTAAATGACCCTTGAAAGCTCACTGATGTTGAATGAGGCCAGAGTTTGAAAAAAAAAAATAGAAATCCAGTCATGCACTAAGCATCGATAACAATAGCACAGATCTTACATTGCAAAGCTTTTGGAACAAAACAGCTGGCAACTGCAAAAGCCACACTGGCCCTATTCTCCTACATTTCCCCAAAACTCCCTTTACAGACCATCTCTGATGCCTCTAATGCATCCACTCTGGTTAGATCGACCAGTATACTGTTTTAATCCCAGTCTCCTCAACACTAACAGCTGGCAAAGACTGACGACTTCCTGGTGTGCTGGGATAGGTAGGATTGGAGAAAAAGAATCAGATGTGAAGAGACATGTAGATTTTGATTTGCAAAACTGGAGGCTCAGAAATATGTCCTTATGGTAATAATTACCAAAATATCGTCCCCACAGTCAGAGAAGAGATGTTTCTAGTAAGTCTGGATGCTAGCTGCTGAAATGCTGAGTTGCTTACTTTCTATACCTGTATCTCTAGACATAAGACCACAGTATCTCAGAAGATAATGCACAGCTGTTTGAGGTCATGAAGGTAAATTTCAGAAAGAAAATGCTAAAGTGTCACACTGAGCAGTTCAAATGCAAAAAGTTTTGCAGTCATTAACTGAAAAATATAAATACACCTGTATATATAAACAACCCTCAATACTTATGAATACTATCTTGGGACCAGTTGGTGGCTTATGCCGCTTGGGCACACAGACATGTGAGGAGAAATAATGTATTCCCTTATGAAGGAATGGTGGCCAGGATAAATGGTATTTTAACCATTCCTTGCATGATGCATATATTATCATGCTAGTAATTCTAACCAACCTGATAGGATATGCAGCAGTTATTCCCTGATCAAGGTCACGATAGCTCAAGGAAAAGCCCTTCCTGAGGTCTAACTGTTAAGATGTGCCTGGAGAGCAAAGCTCAGGAGTGTTGGTAAGCTCTGTGGAGGCTTGGGCAGAAACAGTCCTGTCCTCTTCTGTGCTCCTCAGACCGTGTCTAGCTGAGTACCAGAGCTTCACTGCGGTTATATGACAAATGAGGGCATCAGCAGACAGCACTATCTGTCATAAAGCTCCAGTGAATCTGCCTCAATTAAAGTTGCTAAGTCTTCAAGCTTAAAGCCAGATGAATGTCCAGAAGCCAAATACTTAAGCTGCTCTGACCTCGAGCGACCTGTGGTTAATTAGCACTATCTAAATAGATAGTTTTACTAAATTCTCAATATGTTTGGGAAGGAGAGTGGAAGAAGATTACTATTAAACATATTTAACAAGAAGTATGGCCAGCATTAAATACAGACTGATTTAAGCAGACAAGAGCAGGCAGCATTCAGACTTTTACCAGTGATATTCTTTCTGTCTTGACTCCCCTTTCCTGACCAATAACATTTTAAATGAGCAGTTCACAGGTATTTTTTTGTGTTACTTTAATGCAGCCATTTCTGCTAAGATGTAAAACATCCTTGGTAAGCCTCTAACTTTTAATCCTTGCTTCTCTGCATATTTATCACCTTAAATTACTTCATCTTGGGTCTCTTAGGCTCAGAATTAGTCCCAGAGAGGACAGATAAACTGAACAGAAATCTTTCTGCTTGCTTGAAGTCATAAAAAAGCACATCCGGCATCATGACACGATTATCCTTAACTCATTCACTGACCTCTGGCGGCCTCTACTCTGCAACCCACATGTATAATTAAGACTTGAATCACCACTGAGGGAAGCTAATGGCATCATTCCCAGGGACAACAATGGCCTTCAAATCTAGCTGGTCTACAGATCTACCTAATTCTGATGCAGTTCTCATCTTGCCCCATATAAAACAAACTCACTACAAGCACGTGATGTTAGTTGGGGTTTTTTTACCAATAGCATCCACTCTTTATCAATTTCTGCTTTTAAATACTATTTTTTTTACCTCCTGTCACTTTAGTGTGTCTCTCGGGATCATTCAGATACCTAGCATCAAGGAAGGATACAGCCATGGACCTACTTTACTCTTGTGAATCTCTGCTTCATGATTTTTTTTTCCTAACCTGGGCACTGTTTGCAGCACAGTCCAGATAAGTCAAAGGTGGCTTTTTTTCCCCCTATCAAGCATATATATATGTGTGTGTGTGTGTTTAATTACTACTTCAGCTGTTACTGACAAGATAGGTATAATTGGTATTTTGCATTAACCATATTAAACATAGGAAAGCTGTAAAATGGCATAAAGTTTCATGCAGCTACTGTCTTTTTAATCTTCAAAGCTGACAGACAGCCTTAATCTGAAGAATTTATCTTTTCAAATCTTTAACTGAACCTGATATCACTGTCTGAGCTTGTTCAGGTCACTGCATGTAAGGTGAGCACACCTTTCCAGGAAACACACAGTAATCTGAATGTACTTAAAAACCTTTTAAAACTATCCAGCAATTTCAAGTCATTCCTCTCTCCTCCCTCTATGTCCCCCTTATTCCCACGACTGTTTCAACACATGCATAAAAAACAGAAAAAAAAAGAAAATCATAAAAGCTCACCCCTACATTTCATCTGAATAAAATCCAGCTGGTGAATTGACTGAAGTAAAGGTTCACTATCCAGAGTCAAGTCAAACTCAGCAGACACTTTAGGCTCCAAGGCTCCTTTGACCCACTGTTCCTGAGATACCTGAACACGCTTGATTAAAGCATCTGAAATCTGAAAGAGAGTATCAGGCTTATAATGAAATGGCAGGTACACACATCAAAAGCGAGAATGTCTGTGACGTAAATACAGCAAAATGAAACCAGGAATATGACAGCTGAGACAGGATCTGGTCATTTTGGGGTGAGTTCCATTTCTGATGCATCCCGTCGTCTTTTCAAAACAAAACTCAGGGTAGGAAAATAAAAATTGCAGTTATAAAGCCTGTTTAGATTATGTTACGAATTATGCCTCTGAATACCACATATACTTCTGCCTTCTGTTCTCTGATACGCACAGTGAGTTTTGCTCCCCTATTTAAACAGCAGTTGCACAAAGACAGGCTTAAATGTTGCAGGGTCTTCAGCAGAGGTGATTCAGTGAATACAAGCTGAAAGGAATTAAAAAATCACATGGGAAAGGAGGTATGTATTTCTCACAGTGAGGGTGATAAGTTGTCAGATAGAAGTCAGAAAAATATGATGGATTTTCTATCATTACGTCAAAACTGAATTGCAGTTCTACATGAGTGTTCTAGCTCAACCCACAGACAATTAAGCCAAAAGCCAGACTAAAATGACCACAATGGACTCATCTGGAAGTGAAATCCCAGCTCTGCAGAAATCAATGACAACTGTCCTTGAGCTCAGTAAAGTTGCCATTTGGATGTCTGGAATCTTTCCCATTAAGCTTCCTGTAAATCACAGGGAGCAGAATTTTCTTGCGGATAAGTCAGGGAGGTTTTTTTTCTTGCAGGAGTTTGGATACATTTCCTCATTACTCTTACTAGATGACACTCCTGTATTGACTCTCTTGCATCAACAGCTCCTAATCAGTGTGTGCAGTAAGTGGAGAAGCATCTTATAGCATTCCTGCAACCTTGGAGTTGCTTCCTGGGATGCTGGATCCCTTGGCTGTGTTTCAGTGTCCAGGCTGCAGAAGTGGTTGCCCTAAGTCATGCAGTGTCCCAGTGTTTTCTGGTTGCCTTGAAAGCGTCATTAGATAAACCAGGAAAAGATAAAAATAGAAGGGTATGTGGGTTTTTTTTAATAAAAGGTGACTGCAAAGAATGAAGCCACAAATGTTACAGGAAAAGTAACATGAAATGTAAACAAAGCCTGTATCTAGCTAGCATGCAGATAAGACCTAAAGGTTTCATTTTTCCTGCAGTATCCAGTGGACAGCCTGATAAAACCTGTGTAGTCTTGAGATTAATAAACACCACACATTCCTCACTCTTGCTTTAGACCAGACATGAAAGCAACAATCATTTTGGAGTTCTAATAAGTTTAAGTTGGCTAATTCTTGTCCTGGTGTTCAGGAATGCCATGACAGCCCCATGACGTTCATGCATTCATGTGTGCAGCTTGCCTTGTTCAGCTGACAGCCAGGTACTGATTATTTTGTTTGATTTGCCTTTCTTATGAATTAGGCAATTCATAAGGCAACAATACAAATAGGGTAAAACAAAATAAGTCATAAAACCAATAGAATTAATTGGACAATAAAACTGGTGTGTTTTATCTCATCAACGGATGCTTTCACTATGTGCCCCTAAGAAACAATACCCTGCAAATTAAGGAAATTTTTGGCTAGGCTGTACTTTGCAAAGAGGAGATAGCTGGATCCTCCAGCTACAAGACAGGTCTTGTAGCCTTGCGACGTGCAACAAACTCAATAAAGCAAAGCTACATGCAGTCCCTTAGGTTGGATTTCCTCATGGGGGAGAAGATGAGAGAACTCTTTCACATGGGAAAGAGTAATGCAAAGGAGAGAAGCAAAAAGGGGAGAGGCACTACTCTGCTGAAACACAGATCTTTCCAAATTGACCAGAGAAACCTGTGAGGCCCCGTGTTGGGTTTCTCAGATAAGAATAAAATAATATTCTGCAGAAAGTTATCATTAACTGCATAGAATCTCTCTTTCATCCCAGAAGGAAAGTCTGGCAAGAGGAAGGCATCAGCAGTCAAGGAAGTGGAGTGACTGCTAACTCCACATCTCAGTTAGAGAGCAGTTGTTCAAAGCCATCCCTTTGCTGGCAAATTGATGTAGTCACCAGACTATCTGAGCTTTTAGACAGCACTAATGGTAGTTAAGGTGTACCTGCCTTGGAGTGGGGAGTGGCTAGTGAGCACAGCTGTCCATTTTTAGATTTAACTTTAATGTCTTTACTTTTGTCCCCCCCAGAACATTGGAAAGAAAGATACCTGTAAAAACCCAGAGGGATCATTTTCTTTGATAACTTCTAGGCAGTACTCCATAAGCCCCGTTGACTGGCGTAGCTTCAGTGTACAGTGATTTATCTGGTCCCAAACAACCTGGAAAACAAGTATCAGTATAGCTCTGATGACTGCCTCAGCTTACAGTGACTTGTGTAAGATTATTTCAGAAGAGACGATGAATGCAAGAGTGTGTTAAAGCTATGCTTAATTTAGCTGCCATATGGCCATTGCCATATCTCCATCAGCTATACTCACTTGCTCTGTATTGTAAATATCGATAATTAGCTTGGCAAAATGTTGTGCACAGGGAATCTCAATTTTCAGAGCAGATTAACTGCTCAAAGATCAGACTTGCTCAGGGCAGAAAGAGCACAGAACATGTTTCTGCATTTGCAGTATTCACATTCAAAATCACGCTTTCACAAAAATTTGAGCTTTCAAAAAATACTTCACTTAAAAGGGAAATACTATAGAGGATAATTGCAGGAGTATTTTCTTGGAGCTTATACTCTACCATTCTCTTCATCATTAGCCATTGATTCTGATCTGCTTAAGAATGCATTGCTGGGATTAAGAAATAAAAAAGCCGTATCTCATTTTTCTGGATTTTGGACTTGATTCTGCTACCACGTGGCTGTAGACTAGGCCCCACAGCACTGGGCTTGGTGGCACAACTCCTGAGGTACAACAGCCTAACATGAATAAACTGCAGGATTAGTTGTGTTGTTACTATTTATGTACTAAATGCTGGTTCTTGTTAAGCAAAGGTGGGTTAAAAGCCGATCTCAGGTGGATTTTATAAATTGTTTGCTATGTTGGATTATTGACTGCAATTTTTCATTCTGTCTTAGATCCTACGAATGTTACAGGCACCATAATACCTCAAAATCACATATACATTTCACCATTTCAAGAAATGCACCCATTTAAACATTTCTTGACTGCCACTCGCTCTATCATGTATAGCTATCTTCTCCCACCTCACCTTGCTGCATTGCTTTAATATCTTTTGAGTAAGTGCGTGGATTCCTAGAGGTGGCTTGCCTGAATTTCAGAGTTTTGAAAAGACATGAAAATGCCAGTATTTTACCTGAGCAAAAGGACTTTCTTGCATTTGGAAGAATCTAACCACACAGGTTTCACTGACAAGCACCTCTCAAAAGATAGCCCCAGACCACCAGATAAATAAAGATTGATGACCTGCTTCAACAAACTGCTGAAGTATATGCCTCATTTTAAACATATAAGCACAGATCCACTAAACTGCTGAACTGGAACCTGCTGAAGGACTTCAAGATTGGGTCATTTGAAGTTTTCATGGTGTAAAGGACTGGGGACTTAACAAAATGCACTATAATGCCAGGTATCATCAGCTGTGCTCAGCTGATGAAAGTTGTGCTCCACTCACCTTCAGCTTGTGCTCACGTTCTTTGGTCACCTTTGTGAGCAGTTTTGCCTTTTGTCGCGTTAATGCATCAACCAAGGCATCACATTGAGCGACAAGACAGGCTTCATAATCCAACCCATTCTCCTAGAAGAGGATGAGAGTCATACTCATAAAAGAAACCATATTTTACACCTTAAGCTATTGTTCATTCTTACTTGAGTTTCCGCTCAGAAAAGATTTCCTTTCAAGACTGGCATTTCCATTGCCTTTCTGTACCAGTAATAGCTGCATGTTATAAAATGAAAAAGCAAGATGCTACACCACAAAATAGGCTTATTTAAAACCCAAATTTACTGGCATCTTCTGGACAACAGATGTAATACAACATAATGTAAAAGCTAAATCTAACACACACAGTGCATACATATACATAAGAAAGTTCTGTCTCATTCTGTTTTAATTATCCCACTGTAGCAACTATGAAATCACTGGCTCCACGTCATGGCAATTAGATGATAATTATGGACCAGAATCTGCTCTGCAGGCTTATTGAAAGGAAATTAATCAGATAGAAATCACCAAGATTTCATATATTACTTAGACTTACATAAACTCCTGTCCTATCAACAGGGAACAAACCCTGCTATCACAGAATCTCATAGCAGCTGTAGAAATTGGAGTAGATGGTAATACAAGGTCCTGAGCTGCTCCTCCTCCTGGGGATGGCTTTTGCTGGGCATGGAACTGATGTTGTAGTACCCATTTGAAGGGAGGCTCTCCTTTGCTTCCCCAGCTCATCAGAGTAGAGGTAGAAAGCTTTCAAACCTCTTTTTTCCTTTAGGTGTTCAGCTTTTCTATCAGCTTTCCTCCATATACCCCAAGTTATAAAACAAACAAACAAATAAACAAAAACGAGGGAGCATTAAATGTGAAAAGATTTTAAGCATGTGCTGAAGAAGCATCTCCATAGAAAGCCATCACACACCCCTAACACATTACTGTCTCTTATCTCATTTTCTGAAGCATTTATCTTCTTTTCTGTTCATTGCATTGTCTTCATTCTTTTGAGAGTAAAATTTTCAGCAACTTTCCCTCGCTGTGATGCATGCATCCCCTTCTCCATCTGAAGGATGCAGAGCCACTCTTCCCTGAGAAGCTCCAGACCTGCCAGCAAGATGAGTGGGTGGAGAGACACCAGACGGCTCAGTTACTCTTCACAGGTTTGTCTTAGGCTCTTCCCGTCTGCCTCTCTCCCCCTTCAGCTTATGTCACACCCGACTTCCCCATAAACCCATTTCATCCAGCTACTCTCAATGTGCTGGTTTGTGTACAAAGCCTGAACCAGTCGATGGCTGTAGCGCATCACTTCTTTCCTTGTTTTCTGTTCACAGATCAAATGGGGTTTGAGATGAAAGGATGAAATTGTTACAGTGGACAGGAAAATGTGAAAATTAGATAATGACAGCAACAACCAAGAGCAAGGAAGCAATAGAGCCAATGAGGAACAGGCAGCTTCTGAAAAGAAGAGACCAAAAGATTTAAAAGTGACCTCAGAAAGAAGGGAAGGAAAAAAAAAGAGGAAGAAACGAGATTTGAAAAGCAGGGAAAAGAAAAATAGATTACAAATTTGCCCCAGGCAAGATAAAAGCACAGCTCCTGGTAGTTCTGGCAAACTCAGAGAGGAAATAAAGAGTGCAGATGGCTGCCTGGTCTGCTGTGCACTGAGAGCGGATAATAAAATGTACATATTGCTCAGTCCTTTGTGTTTACATTTTAAAGATGTTTTTGCTGAGGGGTAAAGGTCTGTATGGGTGTGTGGCAATCATCATAAGACTTCTATTAGAAATAACCTGCTTTGAGATGGTTCTTGGTATAAATCTACACACTAAGGTTACATCTCTTCTCTCTCCTGCCTGTAACAGTCCAATAACCTTTTTTTTTTTTTTTTGGTTCAGATGCAAAAGACACAAATCAGCTCATGACACATCTAAATTCTTTCCACTAAAATAGCAAGCTTGTATCAAATCTGCCTACCACAAGCATACCCTGGTATCTGCCATCATCAAATCACCTGGGAAGATTGCAATTTGTCATGAGACAAAACCATGCCAGAAAGCTTACTGAAGATAAAACCCTGTGGGTGATCACCCTTTAGCACTCAGAGTTATGCCCTTGTTTTACTTATGAATACATATGTAGCTGATTAGTCTTGATGTTTTGATTTGCTGAAATTTGATGTCCTCACTCGGACTCCTGTTGGAGATTGGCTCAATATGTGAGGCTTAGACGCAACTTTGTGCCCAGACATGCCTAAATGGTAGAGGATGATTGCCGGACACAATTTCTTCTTCTGAGTTCTCTGCTACCATTTTAAGCAATGAGCAACATCAAAGAAATGGTCTGGCCTTTTGATCTAATTGTAGCAGTTCCCCTATGCAGAGCAATTTGTCAGTGATTTTATTGAAACACATTAAAACATTTTACAGCATAGTCATAAATGGTTGTAATATACCACCTTTAGGTTTCAGGAGGGAAAAATACATTTTTAATGGAAATACACGACTAAAGAAAAGACTGTTGATATGCTAGTGTTATAGATGAGCTTCCTAAAATAGTTTTTCCTACTTATAGGAAGAAGTGCCCTCTAGAGGTGCCTCTCATTCTCCTAGGACAAGGAAAGAAGCCCTAATGACTAGGTTAGATGAGCTACTTAACTTTTAGACAGATAAAGTCAGTTGAGAGAAACTTCATACTGTGACAAAACTGTGGTATGTGACAGATGCCAGCTATGGGCTCCACATTGGTTTCTTTCAGTTAGATGTGTTTGTTTTATACCAGTTCCCAAGTTTTGGGTTCTTCCCTCTCCCAAGTGGCTGAAGAAGACTGTGAGGGTGGGTAGCTACACAGTCCTGTGAAAGCCTGAGAGCTTGGGCAGCATTTGTAGCAGGAATTCATCATCTAGAGTATTAAATGGAGTATTAAAAATTAATACTTTAATTATTAAATTCTAAACTAAATACAGATTTTTTTTTTAATTTCTGCTTTGGTTTTCTTTTAGTTATAGACACAGGGCTTGCTTGTCACTCAAAGAAAAGCAAGTAGAAGAGTGTCACAGAGCACTGGACATACATCCAACAGAAAACCCATGGCTGCAGAGTACCGCTGCTTTGGATAACAAGGGTCCCCTCGTGGGCAGTGTGATGCTCACACTACAGCAGCAGATTTCCAGTCACACTCTGCAAGGTGAGAAGGACCCTGAAGATCATCTGACCTCCAGCAGTGATGAGTCTAAATTTGGTTGAAAATGGGACTTGTTTAATTTTGGTTTTGTGCCCTCAATTACTGCGCTCACCCTGAGCCCTTTTCTTACTATTAAAAGCTGAGCAATAATAGGCACGAAAATATCTTCTGCTTCAATAAATGACATTTTGCAGCATTTATTTCTTCTTTGTTTTGACCTCCTACAAATGCTCTAATAAACAGGTTGACTGGATTTTGTCCGGAAATGAGCACATTTTTAGAAGATACAAGATGAAAAACAAGTAGTAAATTCTGAATATGTTAAAATAAGAACTTATCCTAAATGCCCAAATGAAGCAATTGCAGTCAGGAAGGAGCCCAGAAGCATGACCAATGGATTCAGTCAAACACTAATCAACACAGCTCAGATGTCCGGTATTGAGCATCAGTTTCTTGCAATAAACAGCAAACAATCTAGAAGCTAAGAGGGGCTTGCAGACATTATTTGATGAATAATTTTGCCTAGCAAATCCATTTAAGAAAGGTTAGATGCTTCCAGGAAAGACGATAATGGCACAGGAGAAAAAGTAATCAAATAAATTATTCACTCAGTTCTATTGATTACTGTATTATCAAAACAGCTAATATTCTACAGTTACCTGGATCTGCTGCAATAAATTTTTCAGCTGAACCAGAAATTCTTTAGCTTCCTTTGCTTTATCTGAAACACCATTTAAAGCCTGAGACAGCTGTGTCTGCAAGAAAAAAAGGGGGAAAATATTAAAAATTAGAGATAAAATGCAAATGCATTTCTTACTAATCCTTGGTTTTGAGGATTAATAATGTGCTAAAAGGCTTACTTACAGTCACATGTATTCTTATACACACAAAGTGTTTGTGCTAGAAAAAGGATTGTTAAGATTTTAATTGTAATAAGATTTAATAGAGGTGAAATATGCATGTGGGAGCAGTCAAGTATTGTGTCTGCACATTGCACTTTATTGCAGTGACTTGGTAAGTCAAAACATCTTTTTATTAGACAGTTACCCACATATATAAGGAAATAATAGCCTTACACTTACACAGGAGCATCTGTTGTGCTGAAAAATCCCCAAGTGCTTTCACATAGAGTACTTTTTTCACCAAAGTCTGATTTTTTTACAAATGTGGCTGACTCTACCAAACCTGAGATACACAAGGCCTTCAATGACAAATCTGCATTTTCAGACTTACAGTAATATCCCTTTGGGGCTCCAGCTTCCCATGCTCTACTCAACAAAAGGGTGAATATTTCTGGAAAAGTTTGGGATAAAAAAACCCCTTCCTCTAACTTGTGACTTGTGAGAAATAAGGATTATATCTATTTTAAGTCCACACTGAAGACCCAACATTCTCTTTGCTCAGCTGGTACCTGAGACCTCTAGAATGAGCAAACTGCTTCTTGATGGACTTCCAAGACAGGAAGGAGATGGTGGTTCTGTCTGACCCAAGCAGACCCAGAACTGCTGTGATCTGACAGGAGCAGCATCGGTGTAACTTCCCTGGAAGCCCTGCTGCTGTTACAGAAACCGTATTGTTCCACTTGTCAGTCCACGACAAGCTCAGATCCAGCTTTACTTCTCTGTGTAGAAGTAACACAGAGTGACCAGACAGGTCCCGTCATGATGGTCCTGCAGGTTAAACACTTTTTGTGGGTCTACTCCTTGGGTAGACTTGGCAACACCAGATTACCAATGCCCAGTTAATTATTCTTGCCAAATGGATGTGACAACTGCCATGACAAAATGGAAAATGAAGTATCTTTGCTTATGTTGGGCTTTCAGAAGGCTAATTCCTCTTCTTGATTCCTTAGGACCAGAGCGTGCCTTGAGACAGAGCCTTGTAGATTGGAAGGCACAAAGGTTATGAGCCTCTAGGGGGAGAAATAATTGAAATTCAGTAAGTCACCACTCATTCTCTGCTTCCCTTTTGCTCCTGTAGGGAAGAAAATTACTCCATGTCTGACAAGCTCACTTCTTCAGGCTGCCAAAGTTTTGAGCTCCTGCCTGAATGTCTCCTACTCATCCTCCCTTTCTGCTCACTCATCTGCACAGGATAGCAAAGAGCAGTCCCTGGCAGCTCCTTCTGGGCTTTACACAGTCCAGCTCCAAGGCAGGCAGCCTTACACAGGCAGAGGCACCTGCCTAAACCCACATGGCTCTGTGGGAAATGAGTATAAACCCTGAATGGAAGCTGGGACTGAATTATACCCAAAGAAGCCATCTTCGAGTTTTTTCCTTGTACTCACACATTTTTTTTTCCTTTTAGCCTAGCTGTGGGTATTATATCAGTGCTAAATTTGAAAATGCTTTACTACAACTCATTTGTAGCTAATGTAATCTCAATATTTGAAAATTTAATATTCTAATATACAAACTCCTGCCACTTCACAAAAATTTAAAGTGATGATGTTCAATATTAACAGTACCTGAGGTCACAGAACCAAACTCTAAGTCCTTGAAAGGGTCCCCATCTTCTGCCAGATCAAATAACCAGGTTTCCAGATCAGCTCTCCATGGCTTGATCACAGTTGCCAGAGTTTAAAGCCTATCCCTTTTGATTGCATTTAGTACTCTATCTACAAGGCACATTTGAGCCTTTGGTTAGTCAAGCTGATGCAGGACAAGGTGGAAGCGGCATATGACCAAGTGGTTGGGGACAAAGCGAGAAAGAAATAGGTGGCAAAAGCATGGTACACTCTGCCTTTGACTGGCCCAACAATTTGCCCCAGGGAGACAAGGGCTCCGCTCTTTCAAATCAAATCCAATGGTTAGTCCCAACAAAAGTAAAAATTCCACTTTACTCATATCTGCCCTAGCCCCTAAATCATCTCAAAGTGCATTTCACTAGATAAGAAAAGCCAAAAGCTATACATGGCCATCATGGTAGCCATAGAAAGCTTAATCACTGCAGAGGAATTGTAACTGGCATATGTACGATGGCAATTAGCACAGTCATGCCTGGCTCCCAGCACGATCCCATTGCAAAAAGCTGCAACAGAAATTCAACGACGTCATTGTTCAAAGGGCTCATAAGCAAATTGCTGTGTTCATTAAAACCTGTGGTTGCATTAACACAACTGCAGCATGAAGCCAAAGAGAACAGATCTCCATTTGTGAAACCCACTTAGAGATAATGGCCTTGTTTTTCCAAGCATTTGTAAAAGATACCTTCCAAAGCAGTGGAATTCAGCCATGTATTTCCTATTTAAATCAAATGGAGCTATATGACTAAGCCCTCAGTAAACCAACCAAGCCATAAAAAATGCCTTGCACACTCAGAACAATACTTCCTGATGCAGAAATATTTACTGGAAGCCAAACCGAAATGTGGCAAGCTCTGTTGACTGTGACAATTAGTAACTCCTGACAAATAGTATTCTACCTGCTGTTATCTTTACTTCAATACCTGCTCTTGCAACCAAAAATGTGGATGCTGGAGATGGATACCAAGTTTCTACATCTATCAGCTACAGGAACAGAGGAATAATGAGGGTGAGTAATTAAACACAGATGAGTATGGAAGACTGATGCTTCCTTTGATTTCAGAAAATGAACCAGATAATGCCAGCATCCTTTTTCAACTGAACAGTTCACGCTCATTTAATTTGTTTTCCCTCTATCTCTCTTTAGCAGCAGATTAACTATTGATTAGATAAGCTTACGCTGGTGCTGAATTCTGAAACAGCCCTCATTTTTGGGAACACAAGTCTCTAGGCTGCCAAATAAAAGCAGGCATTCAGGCACTGATACTTGCCTTCAGCCACCTGCCTGCTCACTTGTCACAGACCTACCCAACTGTCCCTTTTTATCAGCATTTTGAGTTGTTTGTATACATATATATACAATGTAATTCAGAATGGGCAGAACTGAAATGCATTTGCCATCATTCCTCATAGTAGGTCAAAAAGCTTATTAACTTCTATTTGTCAGCAGATTTCAGTGTCAATTTTCTTGTTATGAAGACCCAAAAGAACTTAACTTTGGCAGCAGACTTACACAGTTTTACTTCATAAACTATTGGTCTAGATGCACAATTCTTGCAAGTGAATATAGTAAAGTCCAGTCAGTGGATTTACACTGTTTTATGCCATTGGGCCCCTGGTTTTATTGCACACAATTTTTAATTGCACAAGTTGCACGCAGCCGTGTACAGGGGAAACCTGCATCATTAACAGCAGCCAACCAGTCTTGTAGAGCTTTCACACCAGCAGTACAGCCAGTACACCATTGCACATTCTGAAGCACTGTACAGACAAGGTTATACACTCTATTTGCCACTAAATCACTACATATGGCCCAGGCAAAGGAGTAGTCAAGCAAGTTGAACAGATGGTTGTTATAGAAGTGGAAGGGTAATGGATTCTGAAGCTGAAGGCAGGCAGGACCTCTGGAAAACCACTTTCAGAAGTCAGTACAAAAACTAGTTCAAGTTTGCTGGTGCAGGATGAAACTGCGAGAGGTGGGGAAACGGCTCTGGCAGCCTTTCTTAGGTGAAGAATATCATCCACTGGCTTTAGAAGGAGATAAGCCAGTACTTATCAGCTGATGGTAAACAACTGTCAGTCCACAAATTTACTGGGCTAAGAACGCTTACAGGCATCCCTTCCACCAGCCATGCCTGGAGCATCTGGAAAGAACACATGCAACTTGAATTATGTTTGGCGTCCCACGCAATGTAAGTAATTTATGGTTTAGCCAAAGCAAATACAGGTAATAAACTTGTAGATATTGCTGTATCTACAAACTATTTCTAAGCAGAAGTATCTAATTTCAAAACAATTTATCTGAATGAATGTGAGCTGATTTATGCTGTCTGACTTAATGGTTCCATTATATGTATTTTCTGCAAAACATATTGTTCTGGGAAAAATAGTACTCACAAGAGCACAATTTTAGAGTCCACATAGTAGTTGATTTTGATTTTTTTTTCACACTGATTGAATCTGCAAATCAGAAGAAAATCACATTCTGTGATATCTCACTCCCAGAAAAAAAATACTGTAAAAACACAAACCACCAAGGTTTTGTTCTTTCTTTTGACAATATTTGACAGTAGGCAAAAAAACCCCATGACTGACTGTGCACCTTGATTACATCAGAGTTTATCGCATTGTTCAAAATGCATTAAACAGTTTTAAATCAAGGAGGACCATAGTACAGCTGGCCTCTCACACTCCAAAGCACCGACCACACTTGCACAGTAAACTCAGTCCCTGCTCATTAAAATAAAATTCCGCTCAGAAGTGGATCCTGCCATTAGCACAAGTAGCAATAGCTGCAAATTTGTAATCTGCTCCTTCTGAGCTCCTTCTGAGAAAACATTTCCTTTGCACAAATGCCTGCCACATAAGGAGGAGATGGCTGAGCCTTTGGCAGGGAGTATTCAGACTGAAACATGTATTGAAGTTTGTCTTCCTCAGATGGGCAAACTATGCAGAACACCCCAAAGGGCATCTTTTTTTGAGTCTTAAAATTGAAAGCGCTTTTTTTTTTTCCTTGCCAAATGTCTAAGCATAGCTTGTGCTCACGCACAGCATGGACGGAGAGACCAGACTTGACTTTGTCCTCTCCTGCAGTGCCTGAAAGGATCTCTTTGTAGCAGAGAGTGAGAAGCAGGGAATCCTGCAGAGCTGGCCAGGTTCTCTTTGCACAGCTATGGGACAAGGCCCTTCCCCTCAGTACTTCAGGAAGACCCAAAGGACTGCTCACAGCACTCAGGTATTTAAGTCCCTTCAGTACATTGATGTGTTCTAACTAATAATTTTCCCAGGATTCACTGTTCCTGGCAAGAATAAGCTAATTTCATACACTTTTTTCAACTTCTAAGGTCATATCCTGCTCTTTATTCAGGTGGTTGCAAAGCCTTATTTTAACGAGGAGAGTACTAGAACTCAACAAACCATCTGTGCTGCAAAGCAGCTGGCTCTGGTCATCTCATGGGGGCTCCAGAAAAGGTTAAGGACTATCACTTGCAGGGAAGCATGAATCAGACTGCAATATCACATGAATCAGAAAAAGCTTTACTTGTCCCCACACCTTATCCATCCTACGACTCCTTACTCATCTTTGTGTCATGAAATTCCCTCCAGTCATTCCTCCTGGTCTCTTTGAGACCTGAGTGGAAGGGGAGAACTCTTTGAGACCCAGGAGAAAACACAATAGCCCATGATGGACTTGAACATGCTCCCCAGTGTAAAGCATTCAAGTGGCTCTGAGCCACTTTCCATCATGAATACATGGTGGGAAACAGCTGTAACGGTTCCCACTGAATCCCAGGTGAAAGGGAGACAGTGAAAGGAAGGGATGACCATCCTGACTCCTTACAGACAGCTGCTGCCACCTGCAAGAGGATAGGATGGCCAAAGACCACATGGAAGGTAAGCGAGTTAGTGAGGTAGACTCAGTAGTCACACAATCATAGAATCATGGAATCATAGAATTATGGAATGGTTTGTGTTGGAAAGGGCCTTAAAGATAATCCAGTTCCAACCCTGTTGCCATGGGCAGGGACACCTCCCACCAGCCCAGGCTGCCCAAGGTCCCATCCAGGGATGGGGCAGCCACAGCTTCCCTGGGCAACCTGTGCCAGTGCCTGACTGTGCTCATCGTGAAGAATTTCTTCCCAATTTCTAGTCTACATCTCCCCCTCTCCAATTTAGAGCCAGATGTCTGCATGACATCTGTTTGAGCCTGAGATTTGCTGGCTGAGATAGGTGAGACCAGCATGGGACAGAGTCTGGGTTTTCTAACCCTGAGCAGGGGCTACGAGGTTGCTGAGCAGTCAGGAAGTACTAGAGACCCAAGAGCACCTTGCCAAGGGAGAAAAAGTCTGGGAGGATGATGAACATGAAGTGGCTTCACGTCCCACAAACTCCAGCCTGAGATCAGTGTGTTGGGATGAACGAATCCCAGTGCCAAGCACTGCCCGAGTGCCAAGCACTGCCCCAGCTTTAAGCATTGCCCTAGCCCCGAACATCACCTGAGCACTGAGCATTGCCTAAATGCTGGGCATCACCTGAGCTCCGAGCATCACTGGAGCACTGAGCATCATCCCAGCGCTGAGCATCACCTGAGGGTCAAACATGATCTGAGCACCAAGCATTGCCCCATCACCAAGCATCGCCTCAGTGCCTCAAGCATTGCCTCAGCCTCAAGCATCACTTGAGTGCCAAGAACTGCCCCAGAGGTGAGCATCGCCACAATGCCAAGCATCGCTCCAGTGCAGAGCATTGCCTGAGTGTTGATCACCACCTGAGCACTAAGCATAACCCCAATGCTCAGCATCACCCCTGTGCCAAGCATTGCCCCAGCACTGAGCATCACCTGAGTGCTGAGCATCAACTGAGCACCGAGCACCACCTGAGCACCAAGCATCACCTGAGCACTGAGAATCTTCTGAGTGCTGAGCATCACCTGAGCATTGCCCCAGCGGCAAGCATCGCCCCAGCGCTGAACATCACCTGAGTATCAAGCATCATCTGAGTGCCAAGTACTGCTCCAGCACCAAGCATCGCCCCAGTGTCAAGCATTGCCTCAGCCTCAAGCATCGCCTGAGCACCAGGCATCGCCGGAGCACCAAACACTGCCCCAGTGCCAAGCATTGCCCTAGTGCAGAGCATCGCCTGCGTGTTGATCATCACCTGAGCAGCAAGCATCACCCCGGTGCCAAGCATCACTGGAGCGCCAAGCATCACTGGAGCACCGAGCATCACCGGAGCACCGAGCATCGTCCGAGCGCGGGGACTCACCTTGTGCTGCTTCCAGACGGCGCCCAGCGCCTTGATGTCGTGCTGGCCGTGCCCGCCCTCCTCCAGGCAGCGGCCGCAGACGGGGCCGCGGCAGGTCCCGCAGTACATGCTGTAGCTCTCCGGGTCGTGCTCGGCGCAGGCGGGGGCCCTGCGGCCGCCGGTCGCCGCCGTCCCTTCGTTGTCGGGGGGCGCCCCGGGCGGCGGCAGCAGGCGGTGCTTGGCGAAGGGCCCGCGGGCCGGGTGGCAGCGGCGCTGGCAGGAGGCGCAGTACAGCACCTGGCACTGCTCGCACAGCACGGCCGCGGGCTCGGGGGGGCTGCGGTCGCACAGCTGGCACTTGGCGGCGGCGGCGCGGCCCTGCCGGTAGCGCTGCACGATGGTCTCCAGCAGCCGGTTGCGGGGGAAGCCGCGGAGCCCGCGCTGGTCCAGGGAGGCGCTGCGGTGGCACTGCGGGCAGGTGAGCGAGGAGCCGGCGGGGCCCCTCGGAGCCGCTCCCGGGGGCGCCGGCGGCAGCACCCGCACGCCGTTCGGAGACTTGAGGCTGGGCGCGTAGGAGCCGTAGCCGCTGTCGGTCTCGCTGTGCAGGCTCAGCTTGTCCGCGTGGTCCCCGCCGCCGCCCGCCGCCGCGCACTCGGGAGGCTGGAGGCCGGGCGGGAGGTGCCGCTCGCCGTCGGGGGTCTGCACGGCGATGGTGCGGGCGCAGGGCAGGCAGACGTTGTGCGAGCAGGGCAGGATGACGGGCTCGCGGAACAGCGACCCGCACACCGGGCACTTCAGCTCCTCTTCCATGGCCGCGGCTCCGCGCGCGGGGCGCCCGGCGGGGTCGGGCGGGGCCGCCCGCGGCGCGACCCCTCCCCGCGCGGCGCCCGCCGTTCAGCACCCCGCGGGCGGACAGCTCCGCGGCGGGGCGGCCCCGGGGACCCGGGAGGGGCGGGGGCGGGAGGAGCCCTTCCCAGCGAATGGGCGAGCGCCCCGGCCTACGGCTGCGAGCGGCGAGAACGCGTCGTTAAAGGGGCTCCGTACAGCGGCGTCCTCGTCTCTTCGAAGAGAGCCATTGTTTGGGGAGCGGATCGAAGGCAGGCGGGGTTTCCCTATCCCTAGGAGCCCTCTCTCCCTTCCCAGAGGGAAGGAGAAAGGAGGACGCTTGCCAACAAACTAATTCCTTCATATGAATCTCACAGTGCTGGAGCATAGAAGCAGATTGGACGCGAGGAAAAATATCTTCACCAAAAGGGTTGTTGGGCGCTGGCAGATGCTGCCTAGGGAGGGGGTTGAGTCACCATCCCTGGAGGTGTTTAAAAGATGCTTAGACGAAGCACTTAGGGATATGATTTAGTAGTGGACAAGTATGCTAGGGTTTGGTGATCTCAAAGGTCTCTTCCAATTTAGTGATTCTGTGATTCTATGATTATATACGATCAGATAATCATAGAATGGTTTGGGTTGGAAGGAACCTTTACAGGTCATCTAGTCTGGACCCCCTGCAGTGAGCAGGGACATCGTCAGCTAGATCAGGTTGCTCCGGGCCCCAGTGGCGTAACTGAGATGCACAAAATGTCAGGCACTGTTAGAGGGAAGAATGAAAATAGAGTTAAGAGACAGAAGCCAGGACCCCGTTTACAAATGCTGATGCTGGAAGGGAGGGAAGTGTAGCAAGCAGGGAGACGTGCTGCATCGCTAGAGCTTGTAGCCACGTAAGCCCAACACAAATTCACTGTGAGGATAAATCAGGGATGACAGCTCGGAGTTTATGAACTGAAAATAACCATCCTTAGAAGAAAGAAACCAGCAGTGGGAAATCCCCCATCTGTTTTGTTTACTCTACGCATGCTTGGTGTGTATGTAACTGCCTTATTTTGATAGTGAAGAGATATATAAGAGTGATTTCACTGGCTTTTTTTCTTCATTCATCTGTCTTGTTTAAAAGCCACTTCTGTATTATGACTTCAGTTCCATAAGCAGATCCTAATTTTTGTTTGCTTTAAAATGTGAGCTAGTTGTTTCAGAGCAGCTGTTTAACAAACATAGAACTAACTGGTGTCAACTGGAAAAATGAAGAGAGAGAATATATTACATGCACCCCTTCTAATCATCATGTTTCCTAATACATGCTGAACATTTTGTGACACTGGGTAGGAAAGGATTTTCTAGTTTCAGGTTTTGCTTTTGCCACATTATTAAAATTGTTGATGCATGGAAGAGAAGAAATGGGCACAGAGAAGAGAAATATATTAAAGCTTCCAATTTTTTCAGTCTTCCCTCTCTGCAGTTTTCCTTCTTGTGTCTTGCCTAGCCACTGTCATGACAAGCTGTGGGGGGTGAAGGTCCCAAGGGATTTAAAGCTTTGTAGGTCCCCAATTCAAGGTGGAAAGGGGCAGATTTGTCTCCTGGCAGATAAAAAAACCAGCCCTGACCCACAGAAACCTGCCTGTCTTCTGGCTTGGTACCTTTTTCTTTCATTTAACCTCTATGCCAAGATCAACAGTCTACAGACTGACTGTGTGTTTGGGCTACCTCCAGTCAGAAACCTCAGTACTGCAAGAAATGTTCTGAAACACCATTGATTTCTCAGCTACTTTATGCTACTACATCGCAAGAAAAAGCTGTGGGTGAAATGCTGTTATCTTCATAGTCTCTGTTCACTCTTCTGCCGTCTGTCAGCAGTGGGAGTGGATGAGTGCTAAACATTTTTTTGCAGACTTAGAGGTAAATCCAAGTCACATATTTCAAGGCTGTGTTGGAAGCTATAATCCTGAGGGTAATTAGGGAGGCATAGTAGCTTTTTCCTGGACTTGTGCCTTCTCTCTTTACCCGTCTTGTGCATAAGGTGCCAGTAATCGTAACGTGTGTAATGGTAGCATCAAGCCTGAAACATCTGAGCAAAACTAGATGCACCAGCCAGGAAGCAATACAAGAAAGAAACCGTATCTGAAGGACAATCACATTATTTCAAACTGAACTTAACTTCTCTCCACAAACCTGATCTGCCCTGAGAGCATATTTCCATAACAGATGACATTTAAAATGGAGATGTGTTCTTCTCTGTTGTGTATTGTGACTTTTACTTCATTTAGGATCTTTTGTTGTCTACTTTAAAAGTTTGTCTCAAATATTTATACCTGGGAGAGACATGGCTTTGAGAGCAGGGAAAGCCAGGTAGTCTAGTTCACCACTTACCTATTCTTCTGATCCCAGTACAGCTCTTGTTTCCAAGGAATCGTAGAGTTTGAATGGAGAAACCCTCCTCTCTATGGCACCAGCTAGTGGAACTAGCACCTAGAGTAGTAATACTCAATGTTCCAATGGGTTTAGGTTGCACAGCACAGATTTTCCCCCTTACGAAAAATGTTTATCTGGATAACTGTAAGTGCACTATTGATGAGAGAGATGAACAGATGAAACACTGCTGTCATCCTTACTGCTCCAGAGGGCAGAAAGGAAACTAATTAAGTACTGAAAAATGCGACTGAGCTTAAGTGATCCCTGTAAAGCCCCCAGATGGACTTTGGACACCCTTACTCTTGCTAAAGGACAGATCATATTGAGTCAATCCCACTAATTTTAATGGAGTTATTCATAAAGCACTGTTCAGTCTAAGCCTGATAGGGTTGCGCCTTTACTGTGTTTTGTAATCAAGCCATTTTTATAATGGAGATGAACCCTATGATTTCTCATCTTTATGTTCAAATGAGTCTTTAATCTGTTAGAGCTCTAACATAAACATGATAACCTAGAAACCCTATTCTGGCAGTCCTGGCTTTGATCTTTATTTTAATACTTCAGTATCACTAGTATCATCCCCTTAAACTATTTACCCTCTGGAAGAACTTATTAGCATCTTTTATATCCCCTAACAGGAAAAAAATGCTAATGAGTTTTATTTATAAATTTATATAAAAAAGATAAGGCAGATTGCAGTACAACCCCTCAGTAAGGAGAGAGATTTGATTCATCTTTTTGCCTCTCTTGTTTTATTGCTTCTTCCTTCTTCTGTTTGTTGTTCTTTTTGTTGTTGTTGTTTTCCCGTTCCTTTTCATGTATCTTTTTATATTTTATATTGACCTCACATATTAGACACTTTCCAATTCATTTTCTCATGTTTTTTTCCTGCACTAGCTGTCCACCAAGGTTACTTCACTTTCTTCAGTTTTCTTCTACCACTGCTGTTTCCCCATGGGGAACATTTTGATTTCAGTATTCCAGCATCCCACCCACAAACAGGCATCACTGCAAGCACACATCCTTTTGTTTGAAGGTCAACAGAAAAAAAACAGATCTTGTCTCCACAAGTGCCAAAAAAAAGAGGACAGAGAGAGTTCATGAAAGCAGAGAAGCACCTGGGCTAATGCCAGTAGCTTGTGTGGCTGTTTAAGGTGAAGAGTCTTGCTGCCTAGCTATAAATGCACGTGTCACAGTTTAGCCCTTGGCCAGTAGCTAAGCAGTATACAGCAACTCTATCACCCCACTCACCCAGTGGGATGGAGCAAGACTCAGAAAAGAAAAGGAAAACTCATGGGTTGAAATAAAAAACAGTTTTAATAAAACAATTTAAAAAAGAAAGAAAAATGATGCTGCTACCACTTCTAATGTAATTAAATATACTAAATGATACTCAGCCTATTCCACAGTGAGTATTTTTTAAAATGGTTTGGCTTGATGATCTGATGGGTCTTTTCCAACCTGGTGATTCTATGATTCTATGATTGTGGTGACCACCAGTTCCAGCAAACACAAAGATCACAGCAGATGCAGAGACCTCTGGACCTGGAACTAAATGCAGAGCACTGAAAGCAGGACATATAGAGCAGGGCGGCTGAGAGGAAGGGACCGCTCAGAGCAGGCAGAAGAGATTGCTACCTTTGGAAAAATTCTCACTTTATACAGAGTGTGATGTTTATGGTGTCAAATACTTTCTTTGGCCAGTTTGGGTCAGCTGTCCTGACTGTGTCCCCTCCCAGGTTCTTGTACACACCTGTACCTGCAAAACACAGGAAGCTGAAAAGATCCTTGATCTCTTCACAACAGCTATAAACACTGATATTTTTCAGCATTCTTCTCATACTAAAATCTAGAGAAATGGCAGCTGCTGGGAAGAAAATTAATTCTATCCCAGCCAGACATAAACATTACCTAACAACAACATGTGTTATCAGAATTGCTGTCACACTAAATCCAAAATGCAGCAGCTACTTGGTAGAAAGTTACCTCTACCCTGGTCAAAACCAGGACAGCATGGTTTTGGATGCCCTCAGCAACCACCGTGGACAATGCATCTACAGCTGCTGGTTATCTCTGACTTTTAAGCTGGAGTACTATCCAGTGGCTGTGGGTTTTGATACACACCTCCCACTCACACCTTGGCATTGCTTTTATGCAAAAGAAACAACAGACCACAGTGTGATCTCACCTCTTCATCATGTTCTTTACTCAGACTCTTCTTCTCAGCTTTGTCAGCTCAATCTGTGTTGCATATCCTGTTTGAGGGGTGATGTGGCAAAGACATATGGGAGGGTTTGCTTCCACTGTGGCTTAGAGGAAAAGCTCCTTGTCTGTGGGGCAGGGCAGCTTTGTAAATGGAAGCTATGAAATATCTTTTTCCCATCTTTCCTTGGTTTTGTAGATTTGCATTAGGTACATTATGTAGATGTAACAGTTTTGAAATCTGTTTGGTTCTGGGATTTCTTTTGAGCATGCATTCAAGTAGCTATTATGTTATTTAGGCTTTTCAAATGTTTGCACATTGATCTATTTGTGAAAGGAACTCAGGCAGAGCTTGGCAGGAGCCCAGAAGAGTATCCCAGAAGCACGGCTGCTGATAAAAAGCTTATCTGTTGACTAGCAGAAGACTATCTGTAATAGAAATGCAGCTACATATTGAATTTTCTCCATCAGAAGAGTAAATCCACCATAAAAATATAATTTACAACTGAAGACAATTCTAAACAATGGGATTTTAGTCAGACTGTCTGCTGAGTATGTGCTTGTTACAATGGTTAAATAGCAAAAAATAATGCTTCACCCTAAACATTGCTTGATGAATACTCATACTTCTAAATCTACTCCAGCAATCTAAGAATGAAATTTGATTCAGAGGAAAATACTGCTTTAAACATACACTGTTGACACTGAAGAAGTTGGTTTCAATACTACTTAACATATTTGTACTGAAAAGAAAACACAAAGAAAACACAAAAGGCACTAACCTACAATCAGGACTCTTCAAAAATAAGATCTCATATTTCTGTGATGTCTAAAAATACCTCAGACGGCAAGTCTNAAATAAAAAACAGTTTTAATAAAACAATTTAAAAAAGAAAGAAAAATGATGCTGCTACCACTTCTAATGTAATTAAATATACTAAATGATACTCAGCCTATTCCACAGTGAGTATTTTTTTAAATGGTTTGGCTTGATGATCTGATGGGTCTTTTCCAACCTGGTGATTCTATGATTCTATGATTGTGGTGACCACCAGTTCCAGCAAACACAAAGATCACAGCAGATGCAGAGACCTCTGGACCTGGAACTAAATGCAGAGCACTGAAAGCAGGACATATAGAGCAGGGCGGCTGAGAGGAAGGGACCGCTCAGAGCAGGCAGAAGAGATTGCTACCTTTGGAAAAATTCTCACTTTATACAGAGTGTGATGTTTATGGTGTCAAATACTTTCTTTGGCCAGTTTGGGTCAGCTGTCCTGACTGTGTCCCCTCCCAGCTTCTTGTACACACCTGTACCTGCAAAACACAGGAAGCTGAAAAGATCCTTGATCTCTTCACAACAGCTATAAACACTGATATTTTTCAGCATTCTTCTCATACTAAAATCTAGAGAAATGGCAGCTGCTGGGAAGAAAATTAATTCTATCCCAGCCAGACATAAACATTACCTAAACAACAACATGTGTTATCAGAATTGCTCTCACACTAAATCCAAAATGCAGCAGCTACTTGGTAGAAAGTTACCTCTACCCTGGTCAAAACCAGGACAGCATGGTTTTGGATGCCCTCAGCAACCACCGTGGACAATGCATCTACAGCTGCTGGTCATCTCTGACTTTTAAGCTGGAGTACTATCCAGTGGCTGTGGGTTTTGATACACACCTCCCACTCACACCTTGGCATTGCTTTTATGCAAAAGAAACAACAGATCACAGTGTGATCTCACCTCTTCATCATGTTCTTTACTCAGACTCTTCTCAGCTTTGTCAGCTCAATCTGTGTTGCATATCCTGTTTGAGGGGTGATGTGGCAAAGACATATGGGAGGGTTTGCTTCCACTGTGGCTTAGAGGAAAAGCTCCTTGTCTGTGGGGCAGGGCAGCTTTGGAAATGGAAGCTATGAAATATCTTTTTCCCATCTTTCCTTGGTTTTGTAGATTTGCATTAGGTACATTATGTAGATGTAACAGTTTTGAAATCTGTTTGGTTCTGGGATTTCTTTTGAGCATGCATTCAAGTAGCTATTATGTTATTTAGGCTTTTCAAATGTTTGCACATTGATCTATTTGTGAAAGGAACTCAGGCAGAGCTTGGCAGGAGCCCAGAAGAGTATCCCAGAAGCACGGCTGCTGATAAAAAGCTTATCTGTTGACTAGCAGAAGACTATCTGTAATAGAAATGCAGCTACATATTGAATTTTCTCCATCAGAGGAGTAAATCCACCATAAAAATATAATTTACAACTGAAGACAATTCTAAACAATGGGATTTTAGTCAGACTGTCTGCTGAGTATGTGCTTGTTACAATGGTTAAATAGCAAAAAATAATGCTTCACCCTAAACATTGCTTGATGAATACTCATACTTCTAAATCTACTCCAGCAATCTAAGAATGAAATTTGATTCAGAGGAAAATACTGCTTTAAACATACACTGTTGACACTGAAGAAGTTGGTTTCAATACTACTTAACATATTTGTACTGAAAAGAAAACACAAAGAAAACACAAAAGGCACTAACCTACAATCAGGACTCTTCAAAAATAAGATCTCATATTTCTGTGATGTCTAAAAATACCTCAGACGGCAAGTCTCTGGAATTACTCTAGAGACATCTTGGCTTTTCTGCTGTGCAAGGAGCCCTCTCTTTGTTGCTGTTCCGGCAGTGGAGTGATATCTTTTCTTCGCTGCTACAGTTCAACTTGCAGGCAGCGTTGTCAGAAGAGTGCTTGTTCTTTTGAAAGGTGAGAAGATGAGAGCACTGGACCTGGAGCAGCTGCATGTAAAGTAGAGCAGAAAATTGTGCCTTGCTTTGGACACATTTCAGAACACCATTGACACTTGGATCATGGTCAGCATCCTCACAATACAATTATTGTAGAGAGCTCTTGTTGCATTTGCTGCCTTTTTTTAAAGTAAATGTGTAAACTTCTCACACACCTGACTTAGTTTCAATAGGTATTGCAGCACAGATCAGGTTATGGCTCCTCATTTTGTTCCCCATGCTCTCTTGAAGAGAGGATTGTAGGAAGCTGTCCTGAGCACAGACTTGCAGTTTGTCTTAACCCGCTGTTCCTATCCTGCCTCAGTTCTCTGCTCATGCCTATAAGGGAAGGAAGCTTATCTGGCTTTTTAAGACATCAGCCAAAGATTATATGAAATCCAAACTTGTCCCAGGGTTCCCTTTGCAGTAAAACTGGAAAGAGGTAGGAAAAAGTACTGGCGTCCTAAAGACTGAGGGCAGAGAGGGAATAGAGGAGAGGGACAAACACTCCTGACAATCAGAGAAAGAGCAAGTTATCTTAACACTGAGGTGCCGTCATTTCCTAAGATCACAAGGCTGGACGAAAGAAGGAGCGAGGCTAGGCTAGGTACTTGTATATGCAATTGTAAAGTGGAGGTAAATTGCCACCATGTGGCAACCTCTCCACATGTAAAGAAAATATTTTACATAAAGGAGGTAGTGAATTTTTGTTCCTGAAAGGGCAGGGAATATTCTGTGAACTGGACTAGGGATCTGATCCATTTGTGACTCAGTGAGAAAGGGGTTTTATATAGAGAGGAGGCCCAAGTAGCTTTTCTACAGCTTTGCTATACAGAAGAAAAGATAAAAAGTGTTGTCATTGCTTAGCAAAAGACAGCTGGTGAGGAAATTTACCAGACTCATAAAGGTTCTATAAATACCCTGAGAGATGGGCTTTGCTATTCTATTCTCTAGGTGGCCCAAGATCAGATCCTCCCACAGGGTCTCCAGAAACTGTGCCCTGAATGCATACTCAAAAGACTAAGACACCTGTGAAACCAGCCTTGATTGTAGCTACAGGAACAAAATTTACATGGAGTTATAGAGGGTATGACCAAAGCCTCCTCTTTTTATTGCAGTGTCATCCAGGAGCATTGAAAATCAGTGGAAAGTTTGAAAGCTGCATGGAGAAAAAAGGAGTAGAAGCCAAGAAAACCCTGAGGAGAAATGTAGGAGATGATAACTGTAAGACCCAGATGGATGGGCTGCAGAAATGAGGGCTGCTATGGGCTTCCATCTCTCTTTTCAGCTTCATTTCTGTTAAGTAAACAAGAACTCCTACGTTGCTACACACCAGAGAATCAAGGAGACTTGTGCACTGCCAGTTCGCAATTAGGTAGGCACTGTAACCTGGCATAAAATCACTGTCACCACTGTAAAGGGAGGTCCTTTCTGTCACCATGCCTTGACGCCCATTCTCATCACCTCTTCTGTGCTCATGGTAGCTTTAACACAGAAAGAAGAATTAATCCAGCCCCAAATGGTTCTTTTTCAGCACTGACATTTCCATTCAGATATGCTCATGCCTGCACAATGATAGGGGTGGGAAGGAGTGGGCCCTTGCAGCACCACTAAGAATTTGTACCAAATGCTAAGAGCAACGTCCGTGGCCTGAGACATCAGCACCAATCATCTGGGGAGGCAAGTTCATAAGATGCCAGGCTTTATATACTTTTCCCATCAATATACCACCACTCTCTTCAGTAGCCCATTGAGCTGACCAGTAGGAGGAAGGAAACAGATATCAGCCAAATCAATCACATCTACACCATCAATATTTATTATTGCTTTGTTTAGCATTGCATTTCCTGATTTGAAAATAACTTATTTGTGCCTTTATTCTCTCTTTCCTTTTGCTACATTTTCCTTTCATCTATGATAGTATCTTTTAAGACTATTAAATAGGCACAGAGATGTTGCTTCTCTCCTCCTTATGCTGCTTTCCCTTGTTACTCTTCATAGAATCATAGAATAACCAGGTTGGAAGAGACCCACCGGATCATCGAGTCCAACCATTCCTATCAAACACGAAACCATGCCCCTCAGTGCCTCGTCCACCCGTGTCTTAAACACCTCCAGGGAAGGTGACTCAACCACCACCCTGGGCAGCCTGTTCCAGTGCCCAATGACCCTTTCTGTGAAATTTTTTTTCCTAATGATCAACCTAAACCTCCCCTGGCAGAGCTTGAGGCCATTCCCTCTTGTTCTGTCCTCTGTCACTTGTGACACTCTGTCCTTGTTGCAGATAAAGACCCTCCCCTCCTGACAGGTATTGCAGCCTTTCTGCCCTTCTCCTATCGCTCATCACACTGACAGACACCTCCTTCTAATATGTTGTTACTTCCCCACCCCA
This sequence comes from Piaya cayana, assembly GCA_013389865.1. Taxonomy (NCBI): domain Eukaryota; kingdom Metazoa; phylum Chordata; class Aves; order Cuculiformes; family Coccyzidae; genus Piaya; species Piaya cayana. Next base: position 659,750 of record WAAB01003915.1, on the reverse strand, counting down.
CACCAAGCCCAGCTCCAGCTGTGCTTTGTCTCCCCCATGGACAAGAGGGAAACAATCTGGAGAACATAATTTCTACACAGAGAGGTGTGGGTTACCCCATCAGTCCTCTGTACTGGCTATGGAAAGAAACCATCATTGAAGATAAGGAAGATTTGCCTGCTTTTCCCTCAGGTACTAAAGGATTGGCCTTTTCCTGCCTTCACTGCAGAGGAAGGAGCAGCCAGCAATGGGGTACAACGCTGACCATGAGGTTTTCTTTTTCACTTTGCTGTGATACCAGAGGTGTAGGGTCATCCCTGGGCAAAACCCCTCGCATAAAGAGACCTTATGCGTCAGTGTGCATTTCCTAATGCTAGCCCCTGAACTCAATAACAACAGAGATGTTTGCATGAAGAAAGCAGCATCACTGGAATCCTGTGCACCCCTAGCAATCTAGGTGATTGAGGCACATAGGAAGTGTCACCATTTAGTGAACTGCAAAGTACTAAACCAGAAGAAATGCAAGGTCCTTCTGATCCAGAGTCAGAAGGTACAAACACGACTATAAATCCTATAGAGCACATCAGACAGTCTGGCCCATCAGATTTGAGTTCTTAATCTCCGTTGACCTCGCACCATTGTAACCACTGTTTTCAATAGCTTGAGCTGCTTTTTTCACCATTGCATGTACATAACAAAGTATGCACAGAATCAAATATATACAGTGGCTAGTTGCTTGTTATGCTTCTGCTACTATCCTGCAGGAACGGCTAATTCACTTTCAGGACTCCTATTCACTCCTTTAGCTTCATCATTTCCCAGTACACAGCACTTTGGGAACTAGAATTCTATAAATTCCACTTTGCAAAAAAAACCCCAACCATAACCAATCTGATTTCAATTTTCTTCTTATACTTGTTTTGATATACACAAAGATGAATGAAATGGCATTATTTGTCAAATACCTAAACTACTGAATGCATATTTAAGACCAAATCTGTCAGCACATTACCCCAGCTGCAGAAAGATTAGTCAGAATCTCCCCCCTCAACTATTCCCTCCTAAGTCTCTTGCTGTGCTCTTGCCTCTGAGTTGATTCCACTTTTAATTTTATGTTTCCATCAATAGCAGAGAAGTAAAACAGCTGAAGGGGACAGATAAGGGACTTAGCCCACTGCAAGCACCATCCAACTCCAAATTGGATTGACTGGCTGAGTGCCCCCAAGCCCTCCATGGATATGCAATTTAATAGAAAGAAAAAACTCCACACACAAAAGAAAAATATGCAGAAAATAATAAGGGCAGTTTATGAAACATAAAAGTTTCAGCAATGTGTGTATGATTATAGCCTTAATTCAAAAGAAATGTAGCATACATGCTCTTATGTTACCCAAGAAAAAAAGAACTCCAGCTGATTGTTTAATTTGTCCTTTTACTAAATGATTTAATTTTTAGCAAGCCATTACCCAAGGAAGAACATTTAAAAAAGGCCATATCACATCAGCCTGGTGATGAACCCTCTCCACTTTGTCTTTGACCATAACCAGGAATGGATACTGAGGGAACACTACAAAACAGATGTGCNCAATATTTATTATTGCTTTGTTTAGCATTTCATTTCCTGATTTGAAAATAACTTATTTGTGCCTTTATTCTCTCTTTCCTTTTGCTACATTTTCCTTTCGTCTATGATAGTATCTTTTAAGACTATTAAATAGGCACAGAGATGTTGCTTCTCTCCTCCTTATGCTGCTTTCCCTTGTTACTCTTCATAGAATCATAGAATAACCAGGTTGGAAGAGACCCACCGGATCATCGAGTCCAACCATTCCTATCAAACACGAAACCATGCCCCTCAGTGCCTTGTCCACCCGTGTCTTAAACACCTCCAGGGAAGGTGACTCAACCACCACCCTGGGCAGCCTGTTCCAGTGCCCAATGACCCTTTCTGTGAAATTTTTTTTCCTAATGATCAACCTAAACCTCCCCTGGCAGAGCTTGAGGCCATTCCCTCTTGTTCTGTCCTCTGTCACTTGTGACACTCTGTCCTTGTTGCAGATAAAGACCCTCCCCTCCTGACAGGTATTGCAGCCTTTCTGCCCTTCTCCTATCGCTCATCACACTGACAGACACCTCCTTCTAATATGTTGTTACTTCCCCACCCCACACCAAGCCCAGCTCCAGCTGTGCTTTGTCTCCCCCACGGACAAGAGGGAAACAATCTGGAGAACATAATTTCTACACAGAGAGGTGTGGGTTATCTCATCAGTCCTCTGATGAGCCAGCAAACCTCAATGACCATGAGGTTTTCTTTTTCACTTTGCTGTGATACCAGAGGTGTAGGGTCATCCCTGGGCAAAACCCCTCGCATAAAGAGACCTTATGCGTCAGTGTGCATTTCCTAATGCTAGCCCCTGAACTCAATAACAACAGAGATGTTTGCATGAAGAAAGCAGCATCACTGGAATCCTGTGCACCCCTAGCAATCTAGGTGATTGAGGCACATAGGAAGTGTCACCATTTAGTGAACTGCAAAGTACTAAACCAGAAGAAATGCAAGGTCCTTCTGATCCAGAGTCAGAAGGTACAAACACGACTACAAATCCTATAGAGCACATCAGATAGTCTGGCCCATATGATTTGAGTTCTTAATCTACGTTGACCTTGCACCATTGTAACCACTGTTTTCAATAGCTTGATCTGCTTTTTTCACCATTGCGTGTACATAACAAAGTATGCACAGAATCAAATGTATACAGTGGCTAGTTGCTTGTTATGCTTCTGCTACTATCCTGCAGGAACAGCTAATTCACTTTCAGGACTCCTATTCACTCCTTTAGCTTCATCATTTCCCAGTACACAGCACTTTGGGAACTAGAATTCTATAAATTCCACTTTGCAAAAAAAACCCCAACCATAACCAATCTGATTTCAATTTTCTTCTTATACTTGTTTTGATATACACAAAGATGAATGAAATGGAATTATTTGTCAAATACCTAAACTACTGAATGCATATTTAAGACCAAATCTGTCAGCACGTTACCCCAGCTGCAGAAAGATTAGTCAGAATCTCCCCCCTCAACTATTCCCTCCTAAGTCTCTTGCTGTGCTCTTGCCTCTGAGTTGATTCCACTTTTAATTTTATGTTTCCATCAATAGCAGAGAAGTAAAACAGCTGAAGGGGACAGATAAGGGACTTAGCCCACTGCAAGCACCATCCAACTCCAAATTGGATTGACTGGCTGAGTGCCCCCAAGCCCTCCATGGATATGCAATTTAATAGAAAGAAAAAACTCCACACACAAAAGAAAAATATGCAGAAAATAATAAGGGCAGTTTATGAAACATAAAAGTTTCAGCAATGTGTGTATGATTATAGCCTTAATTCAAAAGAAATGTAGCATACATGCTCTTATGTTACCCAAGAAAAAAAGAACTCCAGCTGATTGTTTAATTTGTCCTTTTACTAAATGATTTAATTTTTAGCAAGCCATTACCCAAGGAAGAACATTTAAAAAAGGCCATATCACATCAGCCTGGTGATGAACCCTCTCCACTTTGTCTTTGACCACAACCAGGAATGGATACTGAGGGAACACTACAAAATAGATGTGCAACAAAACAGATGGGGGAAAAGTGCTAAGGAGAATTTGAAGAAGAGGCAAAATAGGTTAAGGCAGGTGGAGGAACTAAAATAATTCCCTTAGTTCTGTAGACAGCTGTATATGCAACGTATCAGAGCACACAAGACTTTATTTTCATGGATGAGCGCACACGGATTTCTACGAAGGCAGCTCCAAGCAGAAGTGATGCTCACAGGAAACAGCACTCGTGTCTGTGCAAAAGTGCTCCCTTGCCTCATGACAGTGAATGGAGATCAGCTCTCCTGCCTGCAGAGGCAGAACCGTGGGGATTTGGCCAACCATTCTTTTTTATTTTCTCTTTAACTTGAGATATTGCCCCCAAGATTCAACCAGTTTTAACCGCAAGGAGAAATTGTGTATCTTCAATGTGTTGACACCTTCTGCAATTGTTCAGTTAATGGGAAGTTTAAGATTATAACAGTCCTACCAAACTCCTTTATCCCAAATCAGGCAGGTCTCTGCCCTTGTAGTATGCTGTGCTGTCCTCATCTCTCACTAGCCTTCTTTTAAATTATTCTGCCTTCTTTTAAATTATTCTGCTTGGCCTCACAACTTGCCTCTCCTTGATCTCCTAATAGGATGGTGACCTTCTGATCCCTTTCCAGGAGCTCTGCCTGCAACCTAACCTTTCCAGACCATCAAACTTCCATTCGCTCCTCATTTCCCTCCTGCTGTGCCACCAGTGTCACCAGTCCCTTTCTGCATCCAGATCTTTCCATTTTCTTTCATTATTTTTATGCTAGGAAAATGCAGTTCATCCTATTCACTGTTAGACCACCACTGTGGCACCCGTGTAACAAAAAATCAGTGAAGCATTACATTTGCAGCGGCTCATTTAGCAGCATGAAAATGTTTTGCACAGGGTGAGTGTGGTGATTTCTATTTGCTCCTAATAATTGGAGTGTCTCCAATTTGAACACTGCTGGGTTGTGTGGTGGGGTTAGTTCTGATTTGGTGAAACTGAGTCTCCATTTGTGATCTGTGCACAGCACGGGTCTGCAGGCAAGAGGTGGATGGTGAGATTTATTTCACCCTGAGAGTATGGCTCATCCCGCCGTGGAACAGGCACCTCCAGCCACAGGGACCAGCTGCCCACTACCCTGGCTGTGCTGCTCCAAGCAGCTGGCAAGGTTAAACCTTACAGCCACCCATCAGGTGAGTCAAGCTGGACGAGGGAAATGCTGTCTCAGGGTCTTTGTCTGCTAAAGGGACTGCAGCACCCCCAGCTAGGGGCTAGAGAGGCACTGCAGGCACAAACTCTGAATCCCAGAAGAGATGGGGGCATCAGCCTTCTGGCAAAACACCAGTCTGTACAACAGATCTTCACTCTGCTCACTGTCCTGCCTGCTTCTAGGCATCAGATTATTTAGAACAGGATACCTTATGGAAGATCTCTGACGTTACTGACATCTGTGTCTGTTTATACCATGACTGTTGGGAGTAATGCTAGCTCTGACATTCAGACTTAATTGACCCTCATCCCTCAAGGATATAGAACAAAGAAAAGCTGTGCTATAAATACACTGAAATAGGCCATGCATCCTTGTCAAGAGGGACCTTCATCTCTCCTGTCACCATCTTGCCTGGGGGTTCAGTGAGACTGTAGGTTCCCTGTGATGCCTGTCCTAGGCACGTGTCCAGGCGCAGCTGCATGGCTGTGCAGCCTTCCTCCAGCCCACAGAAGCTGGTCCAGCCACGGATGCATTGACGGCACCAGTCCCCTCTATTAACTCTTGTGTGTGGAAGAACATTCCTCTGGTCTTCCTTATCTACTCGGAAACTGTCACTAATCCCAGATGGCTCACTATGTGGCTTGCTGGGTAGGTCAAAGTGCCATTTTTTCAGCAGAAACCATAATTACCAGTGTTTTAATATAAGAGACAACTGCCACTGACAAACATACCCTGCTAAGGTGAAGAAATCATAGAATCATAGAATCACCAGGTTGGAAAAGACCCACCAGATCATGGAGTCCAACCATTCCTATCAAACACTAAACCGTGCCCCTTAATGCCTCATCTACCTGTGCCTTAAACACCTCCAGGGAAGGTGACTCAACCACCTCTGTTGGGCAGCCTCTGCCAGTGCCTAATGACCCTTTCTGTGAAGTATTTTTTCCTGATGTCAAGCCTGAACCTCCCCTGGTGAAGCTTCAGGCCATTCCCTCTTGTCTTTTCCCCTGTCACTTGGGAGAAGAGGCCAGCTCCCTCCTCTCTACAACCTCCTTTCAGGTAGTTGTAGAGAGCAATGAGGTCTCCTCTCAGCCTCCTCTTCTAAGCTAACACTTGGGTGATATACACGCTAGTCGGTATTATTACCCACATGTAGTGATGTCATCAGTGAAGTTATTATTTGAGACAACAGAGGTCTTAAAATAGTAGTAGATTTTTTTTCATGCAGGTAAGCCTCTTCTGTGTGAGTATATATGCATAAGACATACCTATTGATCATCTCTGAGTAATTTCAGACTGCTTTTCTGTAGATCCCTCACAACCCAGACAAAATGAGTGTGAATTAGGGGTGAATAAGATCCGCAGAAATTCTGTAAGAAGCTGCTGAGGTGACCCCAGAGAGCAGAAAGGTACTTGCCTTCCACTTGCTTCGTACTCTTTCAGTGTTTAAAATTTATAATATTTTTACTGAGCCATTTGTCAGACTGTTACTAATAATAACAATGATAATCACAAGAACAATGTAAGTATTGAAGTGTGGGTTTGGGATGTTCTAAGACACTTGGTTGCAATGTATTATATAATAAGAAATTCAAACTATTTTTCCTATGCTTTTTTTTTTTTTACATCTCTAAAAAGTAAGGATAGTATGCCTTGAATCTGTAATATAAAAAAGCAGTTGTCTTCATTTTCCAGCAATACAAATACAGCATGACAAACTATATACATATATATATATATATACACACATATACATATACATATACATATACATATACATATACACATACTCTCAGCCTGCACAGCTGTAAATAAATATGTATTTTACACTTAGCCAGTAACTGCTGTTCAAGGTTTCTTTCTAGGTGCTCAGGGATGAGTTAAACGTAACTTTGATTACCGGGTGATGCATTCCCCATATGAAAAGCTAGCAAAAGGAGGTCCTTTGATAGCAAAAGAGGCAGCCAGCAGTGATTAAAACAAGTAAATGTCCTGGGGAAGTGTTTGAAGCAAACTGCAGGCCCTGATCAAAGCATAGGTAATGTAAGCAACGCAAGGCTAGCAGGAAGAAATTGTGTCTTTTATTAGACCAGCACACACTATTGGAGAAAATGGGCAACTTTTGATACAAAGACATTTCTTCAGGTCTATCATTTGGTCTAATAAAAAGTGTGCATGTTGCTTCTCTTGTGTTCACAGACCACTGCTGAGCTAATAATCATGCTGCAACAGGAGGTAAGTCTTGCTGACAGACGTGACTGTTGCCACAATAGCAGTTTAGGGGTATAATCCAGATTTTGAAGGAAGAAGAAAAAAAGCAATTGAAAGACATGTTTGTCAAAGCCCAACAGTTCTATTACAACAATGGCAAGAAACTGTTTTCCAACATGGTGAAGGTTACTGTAGAGAGAAGTTGCCCAAAGTCCTGTCTCTCACAATCACTCTCTGGCTTTGTGCAACTTTATTCCACTAACTTCAGGTATTTATTAGTTTCTTAATATGTAACTTTGCACCCCTCTGCCCTACCTGACTGGTTGCCTACCAAACTGAGACAAAAAAAACCCAAACAAGCCCTTTGACCAGAGGCACAGAAGACAGCTGAGAATACCCCTCTCCATCTCATATTTGCAAGGGCTTCAATGCTTCTCAGTAATTCTTCATCTCTCAGCAGCAGCTTCCTCCACCCTGAGGACTTGTGACCTCCATGGGGAACGAGGCTGAGCTGATGATAACAGCCTGAGCCACATGTGGAATGGCAGAGAGAAAACAGTGGCACAGGAAGGGAGAAGGGAAAAGTGTTTAACTGGAGTGAAAATTTCTGCATCTCTGTTTGATACAGAGATGGGCAATAACTTGAAGAAGAATGAACCTCAATGTTATTTTTGGGCTATATAAGGACATAAAACAGATTTTGGGGTTGGAATTGTTTGCTCCTGAACGTCACTAAGGTGTTCTGGAGAACTGTGGGATGGGACTGAACTGGTAGGAGGCAAGTAAAAGTCCAGGAAGGGGAGTGTGGCTCCTTTGTGAGAAGCTTATTTGAAACTGCCTACCCCTCACAGGGGTTGATGCAAGGTTGCAGCAGGAGAAGGAGCAAGACAAGGATGAGAAGGACAAAATGTTAAGCCAAGCTTTCCATTTTTTTAATGCCAAGTGACTCCTTTTTGTGAAGCATTTTGATTGAAGGTAATGCTGACACATGCTCCAGTTGTAGATCTGCCAGTTTGCTTCCAAACTGTCTGTGATCAGGGGAACATTTTCACGAGTCTGTTATGCTGCCAAACAGGCAGGAAAGCAGGAGAGAGACAAGGTGGCTGACTAGTTTCCAAATGTCAAGGTTTGCCTTTAACTCTCTCCCTTCTCTCCCTTAGTTTTATAGAGGCAAGCTGCCATTTGTGACGGCAGCGCCTTGGGCAAGGGCACTGTTAGTGCTCTCTGGACACTGGTTACCAACGCTGCACACAGCTCCTGAAGACTGAGCACACAGGAATCCCTAAGGAATGCATCTTTATCTGCTTCTTCGGGGGCTGTTTTTCTCTCAGTCTGTGTAACATCATTTAGGGAAATAGTCTCTCATCTTCTGCCTTTGAGAAGAAATACATCTGGTCACGTGTTATGTGTTATACATAAGTATATATGTGCTCTCTGAAGAGTCTTACACACAGTGTATCATGTTTGTAAGAGGAATAAAGTGGTACAAAGACAGGATCTGTAACAAGAGCTCAGGTCTTCATTAACAAGGAAAGTGCAGGTGACATTTGCTCAGGACTTTGCAGCAGAAATGTGAGAAGAAACAGAGGAATTGGAGCATCCTCTCCCCTGCGTACATCTAAGTATAGTTATTCTTGGTTTCCTCTCTCTGTCTTTTGGCTTCTCCCTTATATCTTGCTGACTGTTTTAGTAACTGTTTTAAGGGTGATATTTTCTTGGCACTCTTTCCAGAAAACTTTTCTTTTCCCTCGTCACATCTCTCTCTCTCTCTCTCTCTCTCTTCCTTCCTTCCTTCCCTCCCTCCCTTTCCTTCCTTCCTTTCCTTCCTTTCCTTCCTTTCCTTCCTTTCCTTTTTCTTTCTTCTTATGTCATTGGTTGCTCACCTCACCCTGCTGCTGTGCCAATATCCCCCAAACATGCACTTCAAATTTGCTTATTCCTCCCTGTATCTTTGCTCCAGCCAAAGCCCCTGTGATCTTTGAACTCTGTTCTTTCTTCCCTGTGAAGGTCTCAGCCTCACAAGAGGCTCTTCTCTCTTTGTCTTTTTCTTATTTCACTGCTTCTTTTTCAATATCATTATCGCTCTTTTCCACCACTAACACAACCACCTCAAAAGCTATGATTCCCGTCTTCCTGCCTCTCCTGAGACTCTCCTCATTGAATTTCCCATAAGGATCCCTGCAAAGATCACAAGACCCATGGAACCCCCTGCCAAAGTGATGAAATATGCATTGGCTCTACCTGTGCTGATAGCGATAGCCCTTTCGAGCCTCCAATGTCAATCATGAACTCTGCTGTTCACACAGCTCCTGCAAAGACGATAAAGTGAGCATGGACTCCTGCAGAGAAAATAAAAGCCGGAAGGGCTCCCTTGATGCTTCATATTACACTGAAGCTTCAAAAAGCTACAGATAAATATATTCAATGTTTTCAAGACAAGGAAGCACAACAAAATGTTGCAGAATGACTCATTTACAGGAATTTCAGAAATGTGAAGGAAATAAACAGCACTGGCTTAAGAGGCAAGGGTGATACAGAGCAGTGTCATAAAACTTGAAAAGCTTAATAGGAAAAAAAGGAGATAGGGAGGAATTAGAACCTAGAAACTCAAAGTTAAGTTAACCCAACTGTTGCATATATAAGCAATCAGGACTAAGTAACATTTAAAAGGTTTAAATCTATCTCGGCACCCTGCTGTCCTAGGCTCCCTAACAGTTAATATTTGTCCATAGACTATAAAGTGTCTGATATTCTAAACTTTCTGTAGCTTTATTAGTTCTTTGGCCCATATTGCCATCATCCTAAACTAGGTCTAGCATAATTTAAATTGCAGAAGACACGCACAAGGGAATATTCTTGCACACAGGGCTGTAGTCTTTTTGAAAATCATAAAAGCTTAAAGTAGTTAGCAATTTCCCAACCACTGGCATCAATAAATTATATGAGGAAAGTGGGCTGGAAAAGAACAGAATCTTCGGGTGAAGTACAAAAAGAAAAACAGAGCAGTCAATGCTGCTGTCTTACCAGAGCAAGGACAGGAGAACAGTCTGTGGTCTTCTCATAGCCATTGGACAGTTTCTCAGGTACAGCCATGGCTCACTCTAGGGCAAGGATGCTATACAGACTTTAACTCTCTTTCCTTTCAGCACGAGGCAGACTGAACACGCAGCACTTCCAGCTAGATCATGGAAGTGTCCATCCCTCACTGATGAGCTGACCCATAGGTCTAAAACCTGTGACACCACCACTGATATTCATGTATGCAATTCATTTTACATTAACAAATTCTGCAGGTGAAGTGTTTGCTCAAACCCAATGGAGTCTGTCTTAAAATGTAGCTTGTTTTCTCTGAAGGTCCATTGCAACACTCAGCTTTAGCTTGATTTTTCCACTCTTTTTATATAAGCATTTGCTTCTATACCAGAGAACAAGTGATGCCAGCTAAACAAATTTATGACAGTATGAATTTAATTACTTCAGTGGAGTTGAATTACGTGATGTGTTTAGCTTGCTTGGTAGTGTTCCTTTCCTTCTGTCTGATAAATTAACAGTTGTGAACATGGATTTTTAATAAACTGCCAAGGTCGAATTTCTTTTTATGGTTGTGGGGTCCCTACCTGATAGACATAAAACAAGACTTCCTAATACCACTGTTTATAGTAATATTTTAACCTGCTTTGTTCTTGTTTATCTTTCACTTGAGGGTTGGTGGTTTTTTCCCCCAGATACTAGTAGAAATGTGTGATGATTGAGAAAAATTACCATGTGAGCAATGTTTAAATGTATGTAGTCGTACAGCTCTGTAAAGTGGGAGGAGAGGAAGAGCCAGAGGGGTATAATCCCTTGCTCAGGCTAGGCTGCTTCTGTCATTTGACAGGACAAAAATTCAGACAGTAGGGCATTGCAAGCCTGCACTTCCACTGCCATCTGAAAAGTGCCCAAGGGAAGCTGTGCTTTGCTAGCTCAAGCTATTTTCCTACCCATCTGCTCAAGCTATTTAGAGAAGTGCATTATGCAACCTAACTGCTCTGCTGTAGTCCTGCTGTCTTGAGGTTCAAATGGATGTGGCAATGCACTTTGCAGTTCTAGGAGAAGTTTTGAGGAAAAGGAGTGATTATATCAAATCAGGCTTTTCAGTCTGCAATAGTAAAGGTATTGCTATATAGCTATAAAAACCCCTCAAACATAACAACCAACAACAACAAAAAAGAAAATATTTGAGGAAAGATGAAAGTTAAAACATAGGAAGGCTGAAGTACACTCAATTGTATCAGCAAGAAGGAGTAATACTGTGAAAACCAATCAGGGCAAGACTAGAGACACATTACCTGCACAGCTTGGGTGTTTGGCAGCAAACCAGTGATGTTATCGTACATCAGCAATCCAGAGCATGGTTACCTGCAGTCCTTCAGATTGTCTCATATCACTGCCAGTATGGGAAATGGCACTTGTAAATCATCCATGTTAAGTGCTTACCCTCAGCTAAAAAAACATGCTATTTGTGAAATGTGATAAAAGATTCATATTTAGTTTAATGAAATCCTTCTTCAAATTCCCTACATTTCTGTGATAAAATTATCCGATGGTGTCCTGTACACCAGCTAGTATTACAAACAACACCATCATTCTTGATCCTTGATCCTCTGTTGTGAGACCTTATCTGAAGCATTGTGTCCAGTTCTGGAATCCTCAGCATAAGAAGGATATGTAGCTGTTGCAATGGGTCCAGAGAAGGGCTACAGAGATGACCAGAGGACTGAGGCACCTCCCATATGAGGACAGGCTGAGAGAGTTGGGGTTGTTCATCCTGGAGAAGAGAAGGCTCTGAGGAGATTTATAGCGACCTTTCAGTACCTGAAAGGGGCTACAGGAAAGCTGGAGAAGGATTGCTTACAAAGGCTTGTAGTGATAGGACTAGAGGTGATGGGTATAAACTGGAGAGCAGCAGATTTAGACTAGACATAAGGAGGAAATTCTTCACGATGAGGGTGGTGAGGCACTGGAACAGGTTTCCCAGGAAAGTTGTGGATGCTCCATGCCTGGAAGTGTTCAAGTCAGGTTGGATCAGGCCTTGAGCAGCCTGGTCTAGTGAGAGGTGTGCCTGCCCATGGTAGAGGGGTTGGAACTAGATTATCTTTAAGGTCCCTTCCAACCCAAACTATTCAATGGTTCTGTGATTATGTGACTATTACACACCTCTCAGCAATATTTGATCAATCAGGGTTACTTTAAGGACTTGGCTTCCATAGGGAAAAGGGTGTCAACAAGTTTTTCCATGGGCTCTTTTCCGAAACATTCAACATTCAGATACCACATACATCCAGTTACTTTTTAAGGGCAAGGAGAAGTGGTTGGTCACAATGTTGGGTGTGACCAACCGTTTCCATCTCAATCTACCTTTTTTTCTTCTGGTGCACCAAATGCCGTGACTGCAGTGATCCTGCAGGGCTATATGAACCTTTCTCAGGTTGCTGTGTCACAGGCTTGCCCTAGTCCCCAAAAGCTCATTTTCCCTAGGTCTGAGTTGTAGTCCGGGAAGGTGTGGATTTTGAGGATGAAATGCTAAAGAGGCCATACCACCCTTAATAATGTAGTTGCATCTGCTGCTGTCTTCAAAAATCCCCCCAATGCATTGGTTTGGGTCTACACTGTGCTGGGTTTATACAATATGAACAGCTCTAAGAGTCATCACTACTACTGCCAGGATGGATTTGACAACCAGGCTGCCACCTCCAATAAAAACTGACATAAGCTTGTCTTTGAGGTTGAGTATCACTTACTCAAATGAACACGATGTGCACAAGCCTTCAATACACAGCTTGTTTCAGACCTAGGATCAGACCCAATGCCTACTACAGCTGACATCAGTGGACAGACTGTTATTGACTTCTATGAGATTTGGATCGTGCTTTGTTTAGGCTTGTCTTAGGGATGCCAGAGGTATCCAGAACATATTAGGAAGTATCTTCCTACAAAAACCTTGGAAGCTATCTTAAATTGCATACTTCTTGCAGCTTTAACTAGCTAGGGCTTTGCTGATAGTTCATTAAATGAAGTAAGAATTAATAGTAATTAATTTTCAGAAGCGGATCTACAGCAGAGACAGCAAAATATTCAAGTTCTGAACTGATTAACAAATAATGGTATTTTAAGTTATTACTTGTTTAGTTTCCAATCTGTGACAGTTCACCAAAGTGACGTAAAATTATCATCTTCTCTCTGTCTGCCTCAGAACAAAGAATGACTCGGCAAGAATGAAGCTGGTAAATATAAATGGCTTCATCAAAAGAGTAACTGCCACAAGATGCAAGTAATCCACTTCAGAGCACTGACAGAATCATGTTGATTCTATTTGAAAAATTTCACAATTTTTGAAACATAAAAGACTTCGTTCTCATTACTTTTCACTTACAGTAGAAAACTGATAAGAATTGTGAGATACCTTAAAGTTATTTCAGGTCACTGATATTCCAAAAGTTCTGAAAACTCATAATTAATTTAAAAGCAATCATACTGCAAAAAGCAACCATGTAAAAGTGCTAAGTTGAACTCAATGCATGTGTACCTTGTACTCCTAATCTTATTTCTCATACCACAGGGGCTTTGTGGCCTTGTATAATTATACATCAGGAAAAAAAAAATTGTACAATGTGACATTATCAAAGATTCATTTTCACAATAAACACTGGACTTGTTAATAGTTTTAATTCTGATGGTTCCTGTTCAGGCATTTTCTGTAGGTTTCCATCTTCCTGAGCCTATTTAGCAAAGACAGACAAAAAATACTTTTGCATATGCCCAGACAGAATGACTCCCATTTTTCCAGACCTGCCAAAAATACTTCAGAAATCCTTGTTCTTTTCTTCTAACTCATTTGTATACCTGTTTGTTCCTGTCAGTGACTGATTATGGCTGCAGTGATCAGCTTGATCTCATCTAATTTCCAGCACAGATGTTTGGGTTTTGCAGCTTCCCCTCTTTGCAGATATTTGTTATCGCATTTCCCCCTGCAGGAATTTTAGTCTTTTGTTTTGCTTTGCTTTAGTTTTTTTGTTTCGCTTTGGTTTTTTGTTTCCTTTTGCAGCCTTAACAGATATCGCAGCTTGCTTTTTTTGGTTTAGGTTCTGCATGTGCGATCCTCCAGACAGCACCAAGTTGTAAAATGGCAAAGAAATGACTGAATTATGAGGTTCAACAAGGACAAGTGCAAGGTCCTACACCTGTGTCAGGGTAATCCCTGATTTCAGTACACAATGGGGGATGACATGCTTGAGAGCTGCCCTGCAGAGAAGGACTTGGGGGTGCCGGTCGATGAGAAGCTTGAGTATGCTCATAGCCCAGATGGTCAACTGTATCCTGGGTTGCATCAAAAACAGTTTGGCCAGCAGGTTGATCGAGGTGATTCTGCCCCTCTGTTCCTCTCTTGTGAGACCTCATCTGTAGTACTGTGTCAAGTTCTGGAATCTTCAATATAAGGAGGATATGGAACTGTTGGAATGGGTTCATAGGAGGGCTACAAAGGTGACCAAAGGGCTCGAGCACCTTCCATATGAGGACAGGCTGAGAGAGTTGGGGTTGTTCCTCCTGGAGAAGAGAAGGCTTTGAGGAGATCTTATAGTGACCTTCCAGCACCTGAAAGGGGCCTACAAGATAGCTAGTGAGGGACTATTCATAAAGTCTTGTGGTGATTGTATGAGGGAGAACACCTATAAACTGGAGAGGGGCAGATTTAGGCCTGATATAAGGAAGAATTTCTTCATCATGGGAGTGGTGAGATACTGGAACAAGTTGCCCAGGGAAGCTGTGGATGCACCATCCCTTGAGGTATTCAAGGCCAGGTTGGAAGGGGCCTTGGGCAGCCTGGGCTGGTGGGAGGTGTCCCTGCTCATGGCAGGGGAGTTGGAACTGGATGATCTTTAAGAGACTGGATGATCTTTGAGGTCCCTTCCAACCCAAACTATTCTATGACTCTATGATTCCATGAAAAGCTGGAGGGACTTCAGGAAGGGAAGATGGACTGAGCCTCAGTGCTTTGGATGTATTTTTCTCAGTCTAGGTGTCCATCTGGGACAATGATGTCTGGCTACAATAAACTGAGAAAGGCAATTGTGTTGTGAAGCACACAAGAGCTCAGCACATGATGAGAAGAAGCATCCTCCTCCTTGGCAAGCACTTGGATAGGTGTCAGAGAAGCAACCACACAGTTTGCAGGGCCAGAGAGGGGCATATTTAAAACAGAAGGAGGGAAAAGAGGAAGAGTGGATTGGTTTTGCACTATTTGAAGACTGAACTGCTTTGAGGGTATTTCTCTGACAGGTTCACGTCAGGTAAAAATCTGATAGCCTAAGTACTTAAACCAGAGTTTTTTCAAGCATTATGTTTGCTGTATGGAATATATTTTATTTTAAAATACTGACAGTATTTTAAAGTTGTTCCTTTGCCTACAACATTATAAAAATGTATTGCACATACTAAATAAGGCTCAGCCTTATTGCTTTTTGGGTGCCACATATTTAAATGCTGCAAGAAGCAGTGATGACAGTTCAGCTAGTAGAACATCTGCCTCAGAGTCAGTAATTACCAGGTGCCCCTACACTGAATTTAGGGGTCACTGGGCTGCTGAATGTGCTGTTCTTGGGTGAAATATGAAATAAAAAATCTAATCACTTGTTGGCCATTAAATAACTGATGACAGCTTTCATCAGAGACTCACAATAGCTTTGCTCCTCTAACTGTGCCAGGTAATTACATTCTCTCTACCTAAATGAACTTTCAATTACAGAGAGTACTTTTCTCCTTTAAGCTGTTTAGAAATAATGTTATGCACTGTTACATTATTGCCCTTGTCCCATTTCAGAGGCAGCTCAATTTCAGCACTAGACAAAGAGATCCAGGTCCCTACAAGGATGCTCCATGCAAGCTTCGGCCCAGCCTTGATTCAGCTTCTGGATGCTGTGCTCTCAGGCATTGCTGCAGCCTTATACATCCTGTGCAACCCCAGCTGCTGGAAGGAAGAGGCCCTACTGGTCTGCCAATCACTTTCCACATCTGAGACCTCACAGAGGAGTGCAGGCTGTTTGCACCACCAGATATTACCCCAGTGCAGGTGGAGGGCAGTATGGGATAATGGCATTTGTCGCAGCTGAACTGAAGGGCACAACTTGCGGTGTTTTACAGCCTCAGTACTGCATTTGATTATTAAGCAATTCAATTCAGGCACAAACCTACTTGCATTTGTGGGAGAGGAAGGTGAGTTTTCAAGAAAGCGGGTACATCTGAATTATGGTCCCCTCCCCAGCAAACATTATAGCCATTCGCAGCTGAAGAGAAGAGTTTATCTCGTGGGCAGTGTAATCTACATCTGTCCTATGGAGATATGGCATCTTACAGATGTTCACATTCAGCTTGGAAAAAAAATCTCATATATACATTTATGGAGGGAGAACACAGAATAATGAAGCAAGAAATATGATCTCTTTATTGACATCAGCTGAACATGATAGTATGTAGAAACATCCATGTTTGCTTACAACTGGCCATTTTGCAGTGAAATATTCTTTAAAAAAAAGATTAACTACTACTCCTCACTCAAAAATGCTTCAAAGATATCAAATTGCTAGATAATCTGCAATATGCTGTGAGCACAAATCCTCCTTACTTCTGCACACCCGCAGTCATCCCTGTTCAGCAGCGCTTTCTTTTTGCTGCGCAGTTTTGCCTGCAGATTTCAAACTCTCATCACTTTTACCTTAAATGACCTCGGCCCAGCTTAGATGGCATCCTCCAGATTTGACCCCAATGCAGATCTCACAAAAGGAAAGGGTCTGCTCAGTGTCACTAGGATAATAAGACAAATACCCTTAAAGCCTGTAGCACTGATCCCCTGGCTATCTGCTTTCAGTAATCAGATTCTGGAAAGCTGTTACAGTAAGTGAAGTTGGCACTGTTAAGAGTAAGAAACGCGGTGTTGTGAGGCTAACAAACTGAACTAATGGCAAAGTAGTGGTAACAAATGTCCCCTCAAGCCATCTTTTTGAAGAGGCGAATGCTTATCAGAGCTATATAGAACTCATAGGAAAAGGGGGAGGGATATCAAAAGGCACTTTGAAGTCCTTTTCTTTTGTATTTTTGACACAGGAAGAGGAGACAAATGGAAGATGTTCAAAGCCAGTAAGAGCTGTGGGCATGAGGCTGGTTTATTACATAATTATCTTACAAAATCTGTCGAGTTCTTTCATGGCTATGAATTTGAACATAATACTGAAATTATTAATTTCTACAGCCTACCATTACTTTTCACTTCATTTTGGTGGATTTGCTTTTCAGCAGCTGATATGAAATACTAAAAGAGCTTGCTTTCTTAATTACAAAAGAAATCCTGATGACAAGAACACATTGCAGGAATATGAATTTGGTGTGGTCTAAATGCCAAGACTATTTTCTCCTATAGTTCACCTAATGGGGCAGAATCTATGAGACTGGAGAGACAGAGGAAAAAAGACTGATACTGCTACATCTAATTCAATACAGTGAAGGGACAGGGTGAGGACATCATGTTGCGGAGCACTGAGTGATGCACTGTGGAGATTTATAGTTTGATCTAAGGCCATACAGAGATGTGGACAAGTCAGATTTTGGCATCAACAGGAAAATAAATGGTTTGTTACCTTAACAGTAAGTCCCATCAACTTTAGTATTAGATCAAATCCTTATTTCTCCTAAGCATGATCCTTTCTGTAATCCTGGGCCAAAATTTCTGACATGAAAGTAGAGAGTTTGATTCTCCTCAACCCCACTCACCCTTCACAATGCAAACAAGCAGCATTTGATTGCTGACTTCAATGTAATAAAAAAAAAAAATAGTAAGTGAGAGGAATCAGGCCCATCATCACTGCAGAGAACTAACTGCCTATTTGCTACATGCATATGCTCTTCAGATTTCCATACTGCTTCTCACCACTGCTTTATGTGGGGCATAAATTAGTTAAAAAATACATATCACCTTCATTGTAAGGAAACAGAGCTCTGCCTTGAGTAGCTGCCACTCCCAAACAAAAAGGGGGGGAATAATGGCCCTACATGCACATTATTGCCAGCTGGAAGATGCCTTCAGTGGTGAAACTGTTATTCACGTATACTTACAGATCTCCAAAGACCACTCCCTTTGTGTAACCCCCTCTTCCTGTTTCCTTCTGAATATATTGCTTTTGCTCTGCCAGGTTCTAAACGCCTTTCTGTGGTACCTACCCCCAATGCCCTAGACACATTCCTTCTCTCCTGTTGTCAAAATTTTGGGGGCTTTGGTTCTCCATGAAAAAGGAACAATTAGCAGTCTGACTTCACTGCAGAGTGCTAAAGGGCAGCATTTGATACCAAGCTGAAGAAGCTGAAGAAGGCATCAGAAAGACTGCACATGTGGCAGCTGAAATAAGATGGACAAAAAGCAAAAGGCAGGGATAGGAATTAAGGCATTAGAGACTGTAACTAAGTGGCACTGCTTTGGAGCAGGGTTCATGCAAGAATAAGGACAGGAACTGATGAAAAACCAGCAACAAGGGCAAGAGAAGCAGTCTAGAAGAGCTAAGGCATGCATAAATGTTTAGAACCACAAGAATATATTTCACTGAGAACTTTAAACTTAAGCCTGAGTTTCCAAATTTCATATTCCTGTGTTTCTAGCAGTTAGCTCTGAACCTCACAGACAAAGGCTGACATGTCCTTGAGTACTTATGTTGTAGCAGACTCACAAAAAAGATAACATCTTATTGCTCCTGTTTACTCGGGTAACTTAAGTAGGAGAGATCTCTGCTTTGGATCTAAGGATAGCACTTTCCTAGGAACCTACCTGGCAACTACTGTGATATTCTGTGTGTTAGATTATACTTGGGATTTCACCTTTTAGGCATAGATATGGGAAAATATCTGGGGAAAAGAAGTATAAAAATTAGAACTCAACCATATTTATTTAAAATCACTTCTCTGGTGAAAAATTATGCCAAATAATTGAATGACCTTTAGCTGGAAATCTAATTTTTGTTTGGATATGCCACTACATGGAGTCATATATTGGGTGCCAGTTATGCCCAGCATCATCTAAATTATCCTTTGCCAAAGGACCATATCTCATGTCATTCCCAGGACATCAAAGAACAATGTGATCTCTGTTTCTCTACATCGGTGATGAAAATTGTAGGCTTCATGAGAAACAGAGTATGTTCAGGAACTATGACTACCAGAGCAAACAGAAGACTAAAGCATGGTGTCACGGGTCCTGCCAGGAGCATGCTCCAGCACAGGCTTCCCGTGGGGACACAGTCTCCTTCAGGCATCCACCTGCTCTGACTCCATGGGCTGCAGGGGAACAACCTGCCTCATCATGCTTTTCACCATGGGCTGCAGAGGAATCCCTGCTCCAGTGCCTGGAGCACCTCTTCCCTCTCCTTCTTCACTGATTTTGGTGTCTGCAAAGTTGTTTCTCTCATGTATTCTCTCTCCTCCCTCTGGCTGCTGTTGCTCTTGCACAGTTGGGGTTTTTTTCCCCTCATTTTTAATTATGTTATCCCAGAGGTGTTACCAGTATTGCTGATGCTCTTTGCCAGCAGTGGGTCCATCTTAGAGCCAGCTGGCATTGGCTGTGTTGGACATAGGGGAACCTTCTAGTAGTTTCTCATGGAAACCATCCCTGAAGCCCCTGCTACCAAAACCTTGCCAGGCAAACCCAATACAGAGAGACATCTCTCAAACACAACAAGGACTTTAAAAGGCCAATGGCAGTGACAAATGAGTTCTGGTATATCTTGTTTGGCAAGAATTAAGATATCCCTGCCACACAGTGGACAAAACATGACATTGGCCACATTACTGCAAAATGTGGTGTCTTACTTTAAAATTCTAATGAAGGCAGCTTTAAGCAAAGGTGCTACTCTGCACAGGGTAGCTTGAAGCAGAGGAACACATCTTTCTGTCTGTTCTGTTAGGCAGAAAATCATCCCTAGGAATCACAAACCAGGTACTTAATATTTACAGACGTTTTCCACCATGACCTACCCTTAGCTCCTCATGTGCTGATTCTGATGTGGATAATAAAACCACCTTCCACTACAAGCCTGTCATAAAGAAGAATTCATTAACATTTATAGATAAGACACTTATCAGAGGGGAAAGCATTATAAAAAAGGCTGTAGGAAACAGTCTTAACATATCAATTCAAAATACACTATAATGTACACAGATCACCATATTGGAAAGAGGGATGTTAGTAAATGATATACAGATACACAGGCATTTCATATTCTAGTGACGAATGAGGAAAGGAAAAAACCATCACATTTCACACATGAATATCTAAATTAAAAATATACCATAGTGCATTTGCATAACAAAAATGGTATGGGCACCTCTCTTCTGGCAATACCCAATTCTTTATGACATAAACTACATGTATTTTTAACAGAGTTTTTTGGGGGTAATGTCCTTAACAAAGGACAGTTTAGACAAGTAACACATTTCTGTAGTTCAATTCTAGGAACTGAGAGGTTTATACAGCTAACAAAAGCTTACTCCGTAACCAAAAGACATAACTCCAAAAGACTCCAGCTTCCACTATCACCGCATTATAACTAGGTCAGACTAAATAAAGCAGTAGATTCAGATTTTAAAGGACAGTTGTAAATTTAATATGAATGAAGGCTAGATAAGGTTGCCAACTGAGGTGTCATTGAGAATCCAAAAATTATTTGTTTTATTTTCAGATGACAAAGTTGAGCAGTAAGCCAGCATAAAGGCTTTTACAACAGTAAAGATAGGGCAACAAGGTTCCTAAAGGACCCAAATACAAAGAAAATGCACTTAAAATCTAATGAGATCAGGCAAGCTGAAAGAAATAATTAAGACAAGCTGGTCTAGATAAAATAAGAATATTCACAAGCTTTTTCAAATACCTGTCACCTAGGGGGAGGATATAGGGGGTGGAAAGAAAACAAGTAACTGTGTTCGCTAATGTGCAGGAAGACAGTACAGTGCTTACATACTCAGCAAACCAAACCAATATTTTTGCTGTCAGGAACTCTTGACCTAAAAGGACAAGGGATTTATTGATGTTTGCAATGTACAATAGGGATGGCTTAAAATCCCTTTAGTTTCATAAAAGCTATCAGCTCTATTTTTCACAATCAACCTGGGCAGAAGTGATATCATGACAAACATGGGGGAAAAAAAAAGTCTTCTTGACTCCAATGCACAGAGCATTAAAAAGCACATCAGGTTGTAAGAAAAATCAATCCCTAAATAGTGTGTAAACATGAATAAAGATTGGCAGAAGCTTCCTCCAGTGTAAGCAGTTTTAAAACAATTGTCACAAAGCCTGATGACATTTAAACCATGAAAAACCCATGTGGGTCTGGAAACGAAACTGGAAATAATACAGAGGCTTAACACAAAATCCCTATAGCTGGCTCTTTCTTCAAGAGAAAATGACACAAAAAAGCAGGGTTGTAGTAACAGGACTGCACCTTTGAACAATCTGGTTTTGCAATGGCAGCATGTTCCAATTTTTACCCTGCTCCAGTTTGGATTTTTCAGTCTCAAGCTCTGAGCTGCTGTAGTAATACGGAAAAAGCCTCAGGATTTTTCTGTTAGACTTAGTGAGCAATAGAAGCCATAAAAGTTAAGGCGGGGTATATACATAGTACAAGGAAGAGTCTGCTATATTTAAAGTCAAGAAGCTTTTTACTGTTTAATGTTTAACTTATCTACATTTTCAAAAATCCACTTGCCTTGACACCTGGTGAGCCCTGAAGATGTGAGGTCAGGTTAATGATCCCAAAGTGGCGTTATTTATTCAAGAAACTCCAGAGATACAAACAGGCCAAGAGGTGGAAAATAAAAGGTGGAGAAAGATCACCTAAGAGATTGGACACTAAGGTCTGTGTTCCCATGATACTAGAATTGTGGGCACTGGCAGTTTCAGGGATCCCCTTGCCACATCCCCCTCTCCCCCGCCCAAAGAACACCTGTCCTCCTGCAGCGTGGCACCTTTCCCACAGAAGCATGTCTGTAGTTCTGTAAACTAGAGCAATAACCTGGAATAAAACCAGAGAGCTCACTCTCAGATGTGGAAATCTGATTCACAGAGTAGATACGCTGAAGTTTCATAGAACCATGGAATGGTTTGAGTTGGAAGGGACCTTAAAGATCATTTAGTTATGACCCCACTGACAGGGACACCTTCTGCTACATCAGGTTGTTCAGTGCCTCATCCAACCTGGCTTTCAAGACCTCCAGTAATGGGACATCCACAACTTCCCTGGGTAATCTGTTCCAGTGCCTCACCATCCTCACAGTAAAAAATGTCTTCCTAATATCTAATTGAAACCTCCCCTCTTTCACCTTAAAACCATTACCCCTCGGCTTATGACTGCACTCCCCGATAGAGAGTACTTCCCCAGCTTTCCTGCAGCCCCCTTTAAGTACTGGAAGGCAGCTAGAAGGCCTCCCTAGAGCCTTCTCTCCTCTAGGCTGAACAACCCCAATTCTCTCAGCCTGCCCTCATATGGGAAGTGCTCCAGCCGTCTGATCTTCTTCGTGTCCTTCCTCTGGACCCCTTGCAAGATCTATGTGATAAGGATTCTAGAACTGAATGTAGTACTCCAGGGTGAGGTCTCATGAGAGTGGAGTGGAGGGGCAGAATCGCATCCCTTGACCTGCTGTTCACACTCCTCCTGATGCAGCCCAGGATCTTCTTGGCTTTCTGGGCTGCAGTCTGGCTCACAGAATCATAGAATAGTTTGGGCATGAAGGGACCTAAACTCTCATCTAGTTCCAACCCTGCTGCCATGGGCACGAACATCCCACCAGCCCAGGCTGCCCAAGGCCCCATCCAACGTGGCCTTGAACACCTCCAGAGATGGGGCAGCCACAGCTTCCCTGGGCAACTTGTTAAAGTACCTCACCACCCTCAAAGTGAAGAATTTCTTCCTTATGTCTAGTCTAAATCTGCCCCTCTCCACTTTATACCCATTGCCCCATGTCTTATCACTACAAGCCTCTGTGAACAGTCCCTTCCCAGCTTTCCTGCAGCCCCTTCGAATGCTGGAAGGTCACTATAAGGTCTCCTTGGAGCCTTCTCTTCTCCAGGCTGAACAACCCCAGCTCTCTCAGCCTGTCCTTGTACAGAAGGTGCTCCAGCCCTCGGATCTTGTAGCCCTCCTCTGGACCCGTTACAACAGCTCCATATCCTTCTTATGCTGAGGATTCAAGAACTGGACACAGCACTCCAGATGGGGTCTCACAGGAGAGGCACAGAAAGGCAGAACCACCTCCCTCGACCTGCCGGCTCTTCACTTTGAGCTTGTCATCCACCAGCACCCAAGCCCCTTTTTCTCGGAGCTGCTCTCAATCTCCGCTCCCCACCGTGCTTGGGAACCACCCACTCCAGGAGTAGGACCTGGCCCCCCTCCACCCCACGGCCTGGGTCCCGCCCCCGTCCCGCCCTTCTGGGCTCCCCCCCTTTCCCTCCTTCCTTCCCTCCCTGCCCCCGGGCTGGAGCTGCCGCCGCCGCAGCATGAGCGGAGCGGGGCCGCCGGGCCCCGGGGCGGGCTCGGGGCTGCCGCCGCTGCCCAAGAGCCTGAGCGGGCTGCTCAACTCCTCCTCGTCCGGCGGTGGCGGCGGCGGCGGCCCCGGCGGGCGCTGGCGGGACCTGGAGCGCCTCTACGCGCAGAAATCCCGCATCCAGGACGAGCTGAGCGGCGGCGGCCGGGGCTCGCCGCGACCGCCCAAGCCTCCCAACCTGGACGCGGCGCTGGCGCTGCTCCGCAAGGAGATGGTGAGCGGCGAGGAGCGGCGCTAAGGGCCCGGGCCCAGCCTCCGTGCATCCCCTCTCCCTTCCCTCCTCCATCCCTTCCTCCCTGCGCCCCTTCCTCCGTGCCGCCCTCTCTTGCCCTCTCCCTCCATTCCTTCCCTCCCTCCTCCATTCCCCCCTTCCTCTCTTCTTCATTCCCCCATTCCCTCCCTTCCTCCCTCCTTCATTCCCCCATTCCCTCCCTCCCCATTCCAGCCCTCTCCCCCTCCCCTCCATTCCATTCCATCCCTCTCCCCTTCCC